>CAJQUW010011686.1:0-27500 GCA_907163375.1 Prostheceraeus crozeri | reverse complement strand
GAGAGAGAGAGAGAGAGAGAGAACTATGAACTATGAACTATGAACTATGAAAATTTATATTGAAAAACCAAATACAGGATTTTCTTGCTTCTTACAAAGATATGTTTAAGTTATCGGAAGACACAAAACACGGTTGCAAAAGGATCTTTGAAAATTTTATAGTATTTGTCATTGGTCTTGAAAATTTGTAGTTATGACGTGTTTGATTACTTTTTTCTATTTTGGTCTAGGACAGCATGTAGAGGATGAATGGTATTCTTCGTTATGGATTTTCCAATTCTTGTATCTTCTCCTGCTAGAAGGTTTCTTGCAGAATACTGACAAGTTGTAAAATGGTGGCGGAAACAGCTGTCTAAAAATTTATCAACTCGAGTGATGGCTCCATCATCACTTCCATATACAGAAATTCCATACCGGATTCTGGACAGAATAATGGAGTCAAACATCCGATTGATATGCTTTTGGGCACGTTTTGTAAGCGGAGATCCTTCAAGACATACAGAGATGATTTTAAGCGTCCTATCAACTCATGCACATGATTAGTAAAATTGCAATTTGCTTGGAATTTTATCCCAAGAATATTCATGCTGTTTGTATTAGCTAGAGACACATCATTGCATTGGCAGTCATTCAAATAATTCAATGAAAATCGCATTTGCTTGCTTTTTGCCATATTTATCTTGAAGAAGTTGATTTCTGACCAATTTAGTATGTTGTTGAATTCACTCTGTAGATGGCTTTGTTGTTGATTATCTGGATTTTTGTAGCATGGCACAATAATGGTACTATCATCCGAATATTTTATGATTTTAGCAATATCATGCTTGGCACGAAGATCGTCTGTCATGATGGAGAATATGTTAGGGCCACCAACCGTTCCTTGAGAACAGCCCAAATTGATTGGCTGAAATGAATAGAACTTATTATTCCAATGCAAGCGCTGAAACCTGTTTGTGTTGAAGTCAAAAAGCCAATTTCGAATAGTTTCACTTTCGATGAAAGAAGGAAATTTATCGAATACCGAGTTCCTGTCTTACTCTATCAAAAGCCTTTGAAAAATCGATTGTAATGACGTGAACACCAGTTATGTCTGGTTTATCGAGATATTCTAAAATATAATATTGAATAACAAGAAGACAATCGATTGTTGACAGCTTCGGCTTATAAGCAAATTGTAGCGGGTCTCCAATTGCAGCAATGTTTGGCAAAATAAATTTGCGATGAACACATCTTTCGAATAGTCGGCTCGATACAGAAGTTACCGAGATTCCCCGAATATCTTCAACACACTTTGTATTAGGTACTTTTGGAATGGCGGTGATATTAGAGTACTTGTAGATTCGGGGGAATTTACCGGCTTTAAGCGAAAGGTTCCAGGCATGAAGATACAGCGGTGATAAGATATCCCAATATTCCTTAAATACAAAGTATGGTATGTCTGATGGACCACTTGAAGTATTTTTGCAACTTTTCATAGTATTTATTACATCGTGTATATTGAGCAAATAGCAGGGACGATTACTTGAGGCAGTATTGAGAAACGTCAATGAAGTAGCAGAGTCTGAAATGTTGTCATTCTTCTTTGGTTCCTCAGTCGAATCTCTTGTACAGCGCTTAGCTAGATCCATATTTAGAGTCTCACAATCGAACTTATCAATCATTATCTGATTTGATGAATATTTCCTATTTGTTGAGAAATCAACAGCCTTCCACCATTGTTTTGAATTGGAAGTCTCCAGATATTCTAATTTCTTCTGTAATATTTTGTCTGATATATTTTCCACTTGCTGAATATCACCTCTGCGAGATGCCAACCGCTTCTTTTTTATAAGCCATTTTGTGAAAGGTGCAAACCAGGGTGGGTCACGATTACTAACTGTCACTTGACGCAAAGGGAATGCGGCATGTGATAATCTCTGCAAGATTGATTCGAGCTCTTCTATCGAGTCATTGAGGTCATCCATTTTAAAAATATGACTAAAATCAGTCTCAGAAATAAGGGCATTAAATGCGCGCTTTTGCTTGAAAGAAAAGTCTCTGAAGCATACTTTCCGTCTAATGGCGGGCATTTTGGCTTTCGGTTTCATCAGTATTGCCATGTGGTCCGACTTAATTGAGGGCGTGAAACAGCTGGTGGAGAGGACCAAATCCGGGCGAGTAGTCATGACCAAATCAAGCACAGCATTCATGCGAGTAGGCGGAGTTTTCAAGGTTGTGAGACCAAACATATGTAATTCTGAGAGATCCAAATGATTGAAGTCCCCCACCAATTATGATCGTTGCATGAGGCTCTTGTTCTTGTATTTTTTCCATTACTGAGATGAAATATTGCTTCAAATGATTACCATTACTGTTCGGAGGATGATATCCGGCACTTATGTACACATTGCTGTTGACATTTTGGAATTTTATCCATAAGGCTTCAGCATTGTCACTGATACTCACTACTTCACACAGAGAGAGAGAGAGAGAGAGAGAGAGAGAGAGAGAGAGAGAGAGAGAGAGAGAGAGAGAGAGAGAGAGAGAGAGAGAGAGAGAGAGAGAGAGAGAGAGAGAGAGAGAGAGAGAGAGAGAGAGAGAGAGAGAGAGAGAGAGAGAGAGAGAGAGAGAGAGAGAGAGAGAGAGAGAGAGAGAGAGAGAGAGAGAGAGAGAGAGAGAGAGAGAGAGAGAGAGAGAGAGAGAGAGAGATAGAGAGAGAGAGAGAGAGAGAGAGAGAGAGAGAGAGAGAGAGAGAGAGAGAGAGAGAGAGAGAGATGTGCTAAATCAAAGATTGTCATAACGCAAGGACCGGATCATTTACAATTTCTTCACATCATACAGTACTCATAATTCTCTCAATTATATTACAGGTGAGATAGTAAAATCCTATTATTTACCACATCCATGATTACAGCATACTATGATGAGTGTGCTGCAGAAATATTTAATCGATATACATGCACTTTGGAAACATGAATTATATGTTTGATGTTCTTTTATGTAAATATTTTCCGGCCCTTGCACTCAAGTATTTATTAAAGGTGCGATGTTGATGTGTATGAATGATGTCCTATAATAGAAATTCAGCGGGAATTATTACATATTTGAAAACGCACATATCAGATCTTGCATATAAACGTTGTTAATCAAATATTAATTTGTGAAATTAAATTAAATGATCTTGTGATATTGTATTTCATCGCGACTTCTCATAAGACTGACTTGACGTTCATACATTTACTTTTCATGACTCACAGCTTCAATCAATGACAATGTGGTGTTGCAGACTGTCATCAGAATTTACTTGCATATATTCATCATCATCACTATCATTCTTCAAGTTGCCTGTAAATTTATTATATAATATCTATGTGTCAAATTTACTTGTATCTTTGGGTATTTTCTCATGAAAATAAAACCCTTGAATTTTTGAGAGAGAGAGAGAGTTCGACAGAGGGAGCTTCATTCTATTGTTGAATAAAGGGTGTTAATTGTGACTTCGATGGGCCTACATCCCCGGACAATGTTAATTCAGCGATTAAGCAAACAATGAAAAGACAATCATCTTTGTTCAATCTGTTATTTAGCTATTTATCAAGTAAGATAATTAATCAAAATAAAACAATTGTAGAATTTAGTTCTTGATAGGATAAGCACAGAAATTGGAGATTAACGTAATTGTTGTACACACGAAAAACAATTGGTTTGAAAAGAGGAAAATTAGCGCTGCAGTAAAGGGCAGCAACCCTGTCAGTTCAAATCACAATATAGACAGTGTCAACAAATTATTCTAATAATCAAGGATTCGATTAAAATGACAATTACATGAAATATTATTCAACTTCCAATCACAGCAATTAACAATATTAATTTTTAAGACTACAATTATATAGATACGATACGCAACGAAAAAGAAAACTTAAAACTTACAGTTCACTTCTTAATGTGGAGTTCACTTCAATTCGATCGGACTCACTTATACCAAAATAATATCATAAATATCAGTGTTACTTACCGCTAATCTTCAATCGCGCTCGCTGATGTGTTGTCGTATACGCTGTTGCAGGGAACCCTAGTTGGCTTCACCAAGGAACGGACACTACCTCTGTCAATTTCATTCACGCCTACAAAATGAGGACGACTGATTCTTTCATTCGCAAGCTGATCAGAAAATTGTTATACAAAAATGCAACAATAAGATTAATAGTGTGCACGGTATTCATAGTGTATCGACGCGCAGACGCTTGGATGACTAACCTCACGATCATTCGTTTAGTATTGAAGACAGACGATCGATAATTATCCTTATTTGTAGCACTTTCTCAACATTCGACTGTCATTTGCCTCATTTCCGCATTCAGTGTTCCCTGGCTGTTGTGTTGTTGTTCACTGGAAGCTGTTGTTGTTGTTTATTCTGTAGTTAAGTTACACCGCGAGAGCCCGGAGTTCTTCTAACAGCTACTGAAGATGTCGTATGTGTTGTTGTTGGCAGTTGTTCCTGTGTCAATTTCTCATCGTTTCCAATTTATACAAATTTTTGAGACTTGACGATAAATCTTTCTTTTGAAAATTGAAAGAGTTTCCTTTAATCTCTGCTCGTTAGCTTTCGATCCGACCACATTTCGTTCTTATCATGGAATTTTTAATCTCCGTTTTTAACGTGGAGCATTAATCAGTTTTCATGATATCATTTTTATCGTCGCTCATTCTTTCATCAACAATCACGTTATTCGCACATTGAATTTCTTTCTTCTGTCAGTCTATTAATAGATTTATGTCCATCTCATCTCTTCTCTCTCTCTCAACATTTTATTATTTGCTGACCGTTAATTTTCTTTTCTTTCAAGAGATAGTGAATATCTCGTTTACGAAACGAAAATGGCGTGAGAACATAAAAACGCACATAGGAACGACGCACACTCAAAATGAATAACGTTATTTCACTAACGCTTTAGTTGCGCACCGATAACGGCTGATTCGACGGGTTTTCTTGTGTAATAACGGCATATATTGAGCTATGTATCAATCAGTTATTAAGAGCTAATATGTTTTAGTGTTATTATACCTAATATAACATCGGATTCAGCGTTAGATATCTGTTACTTATGCATCAATAACGGTTTTTATAGATAAGAACTGGCGTTAGTTTTCAAATAATAACGCTTGAAATGCCAGCTGAAACGCACAACTCTGCAGTTAGAATACCGTCATAATAGCATTATCATCCATGGTTTTACCTAACGGCAAAATTCCTCTACAAACCCTCAGAAAATAGTGACGTTACAGAAAGAATCAGACTATATCAAATTAGGAATATTCTTAGGAATTACAAAAATGTATCAATTCATGAAATAAAGCTACAAAAAATCTGAAATAGGCTATACATCTGAAAATGTATCAATTCATGAAACAAATCTACAAAAATCTGAAATAAGCTATACATCTGAAAAATGTATCAGTTCATAAAACAATCTACAAAAATCCGAAATAGGCTATACATCTGAAACTGTATCAATTCATAAAACAAATCTACAAAAACCTGAAATTGGCTATACATCTGAAAATAAATCAATTCATAAAACAAATCTATAAAAATCTGAAATAGGCTATACATCTGAAAATGTATCAATTCATAAAACAAATCTACAAAAAATCTGAAATATATCTTCAGAAACCTGCTATAACATAGAAATGCATGAAGACCAGTCATATACAAATCCAGAACATACAACTATTTTAAATTTCCCATTAACGATGAAAGACTTTGGGAACGCTTATTTTTCAAAGAGAAAGATGATTTCAGAATTTGTTCTTGTAGTAGGCCAAGCATTTGACCAAATGAGGAAGGATAAGTCAAATCGAGGAGGTAATAAACACAAATGATCGCGCTGCATACAACAGCTCCGGTGAACTCCACGGGTGTTGATTCAAAAATGACTGTCGGATTACGGAAGACAATCATCAGCTGTTTGCGGTCCATGACTATTTGTGGTTCATATCGGCTTCCAGATATTTTCTTCCTTTCATATTCTTCATCCTGAAATGGGGAGACTATACTAAGTGTTGCATAATAGCTGCTCGGGTAATCATGAATTATTTGATATTTCCTACGCAGTCATATTTCGTAGATTTACTGTTTACACAAATCTTGGTTGTGCAGTTAAATTTAAAATAGTTATCGGATGATGGCAACAATGTGTAGGAATTATGATAGGGAAAAGAGAAAAGCGCATGAATGCAACAATATCATAAATGAATCTTCCCATTTATCCACAATTTTAACCATGACTTTTGTGGACTTTATTCGTGGGAAATTTTTAGACAACTCATAGCACATGCAGTTGATTGCGGTATACGGGAGGCGATTCATAATAAACGTCGCTATGAAGCCCGTAAAGCAAAAGGCAAGGACACTCCCAAGTACATCGTTTAATCTGCATTAGCAAAATAAAAGGATTATGTACAAGCTAAAAATATATACAGACGGACGAGCTTTCGCTGCGCAGCATCATCCTCGGGTCCAGCAAGGAGTAAACCGCGATGGTGCGGTGGCATAATATAGGTTGAGAGATCGGTTACCACTGGGTGAGCTCCTCTCTCCTATTGAGAGACGGACACTGTTGTTGAATGTATTTGGCTTCGGCGATTCTTGCCTCTACAGGACTCTGAAATTTGTTCAAGAATTCTATGGTAAAGTCAAGAATAGTCAAGCTGTTTTCGTGTTCATGTCTCGTCGCGTAGTCTGACAGCGCGCTATTGCTGTTATTGGTAACTAAGCAACGTTTATGCTCTTTGTATCTCTGATAAAAAAGGACGGGCAGTTTGACCAATGTAAAATTTATGGCAAAGAATACAAGTAAATTTATACACAGTGAACTTGTCACTGCAGCTTTGCTGATCTGGTAATTTGTCGCAGATATCACAATTCTGATGTTTATTGTCTCTATTTACAGGTTGATTAATACACTGCTTTAAGTACCTGCCATGTTTGTTAACTAATTTTATGGGAAGATTGTATTTTTTTACTAAAGCCGTCAACTTTCTGTTGCATTTATCATTGAAAAAATTACATTTCCAAATAACGGAATTTTTTAAGTCTGGCTTACTTTGTAATTTTCTTTTGTTGTCATAAACCATTTTGAGAAAGTTGCTTGTTGAATTTTATAGTGGCTGCATTCATTTTTTACGAATACAGAAATGTCCAAAAAATTCAATTTGTTTTCGCTATTAGGAACATCTAAAGTAAACTGAATGCTCCCATTGATGGAATTAAAAACATTTCTAATCATCTTAAATATTTCCATGTCATGATCAAACGGACCCATGATTACATCGTCAATATAACGCTTGAAAATGAGTGGTTCAATATTATGGTCCTGCTTCAATTTGTAAAGAGCTTCCGTCTCAATATCGTTCATAAAAATAATCGCGAAAAGGGGAGCATAATGTGCATCCATGGGACAGCCATGCGTTTGAATATAAAATTTACCATTGTACTTAATTTCGTAATTGTACATGTACGTTGCAGTTACGATCTACAAATCACAAGTTCACAATCTATGTTCAAATTGCGTGGACGTTCTGTTTCTCAGTTAATCATAAGTTCCTTTAATTCAGTTATTCACAGGCTAATTTGTTGCAATGGAAATTTATTAGGTAACTGATGATTAACTCATAGGAGAACGCCTACAAAAATTCGAACGATGACCTTGCCATATACATATATTCGTTTAATACATTACGATCTCGCGTGAAAATGCCCATATCTAACATTGCAATATTCCTACACTGTCCTTTCCTGTTCAGAAATCATGTTTGAATATAATAAGAGAGAAAAGTATCCCTATGCGTTGATACGAGTACGGACTACTAAGACAATGAATCTGACTGAGATTAAATCAAAATGTCCTGATATAAATGTCCAATTTTAAGGTCTTTTGTTTTATTGTCCGTGTTCAAGCCAAAACGAAAAGTTTTTATCATCGTTGTGTTGTTACTAAACCAATTTTAGATAGATAAATATTGCGACTACACAATTCGAAAGTCTTTGTCATTCAGTAACTCATCCGAAACGTTTAGCCTTGGTTCACAGTCCAAGAGCCGACAGTGCAGGCCCAATCACTGCGGTATTTTCACTTTCACATAGAAATTTTATAACCTATATCGAACACGAATACTTACTATCGCTTCAAGGGTTGATTATTGCTTGACATCATTGATTATTGATCACTCATTCTTGAGAAGAAAAAAATGACTTAAATTATAAGAAAAAATATTAATCGATTTATTTATAAAAATGATTAACTTTTCTTATTGTATATTATTATTTATATCTATAAACTTTATTAAACTACATCTTTATTTACTAAGTTAAAAGCTAAAAAGTGTTAAACTCACTAAATAAGGATGCTAAATTTGCGACCGATATCCCTGAAAATAACTACTTGAACTATTATATAAGATTTCACTATGGGTTAAGCAAAATTAATTTTTGCCATTATCAAAATGAAATCGTGTCAAGTTGTACCCGTCCGAAAGATAAGTTGCTAAAGATAGTTGGGTCTCCAGTTATGTAAAGAGAAACTTCACTCTCAACACCGACAGCATCGATAAAAGAAGTACAACTCTTATTCTCTTGGCATCGAAGCTGGAAACAAAACCAAATCTCGTCTCAAGTGTAATGGTCGCTCTGATAGAGATTTCGTTATCAACAAACGCTCGCGTAAATCAAAAACTATTTTAATGAAAATAAAGTTGTTCTAAATATTGATTTTATTAGTGATAGTTTTTCTCGCAAAATTAATTATCGTATTCGTAAATATAAACTTGACGTTAATTCGCAAATTAAAGTAAGATAAAATTATGTTACTTATTTCGAAACAAGAATAATAATAATACACGCTAACTAATTGTTTTCTTTGTACTAACTTCTTAATCATAATAATCGCAATATTAGTTGTTGTTTATCCGTTCATGTCATTTTAGTTCTAATAGTTACATAGATGATCTTCACGCCCTTTCCGTTTGAGATTTGATGAACATCGCAAAGTAGCCACCCCAGTGGGTAGTTCAATGTGCCCCATGCGTGGGGCACATTTAACCACTTTGGTAGAAATTTTGAAATTAAAATTGTGAAGAGATTAAATGTCACTAAAACGTCCAACAACTCAGAGATTACTAAGGATAAACTCAACCTTTCATCCGAGTTTGATTTTGGTTCATTTGATTTAGTATATTCAAACTGTTGAGAAAAGATCAAAAACATGTTCAATGTGCCCCACCCGCCCCTATCAAGAATGGAGATGCAGCAAGTCCCCTGACTGATCGCTGTTTGAAATGTACCGCGAAATGTATTGAAGACTGACGTCAGTATATTGCTAACTTTGGATTGCCCTGTCAAAGCCAGTATCAACGAATCACAACTATAATTCGAAAATTGATTTGTACATGTACTTCGTTATGATTGCCTGGCATGGGGTTATTAAATATAAATACACATGTCAGCGGATTCTCATCGAAGATCGCACCCACAAATTGAAAGCTGTAACAAATGCGCGAGTGTCTCACAACCAAAAGCAGTTTAACTTGAATTAATAATGGCAGCTATTCGATGTAAGCAATCAAGCAGATTTTTAAAGTCATAATCACACATTTTCACTAAAAGTTGACGTATCTCGATGAACAATGCGTCAAATAAAAGCCTAGGAATTGACTGTTCATCTCATGCGGGTTTCATCTCTTCATCTACACAATTTCATGTTTAAAAATTGTGATTTATGAAGTGGGTTTTACTTCTCTAGAGGCACATTAGGTAATGAGTAGACGTGTTATATACTGTCATCAATTCATCATGAAAAATGCGAATTATCATGTCATTGTAATAACATCAGGATAAGCTTAACGATGTAAAATGTGGAACGCCTTTATTTCTGAACAAATATTGCCAGTGATAGACCTATGCGTACAATAATAAAATTACTAAATCCTGTACAAATTATGACTAACAACCGATGGAGAGAAAGAAATATTTATAGATCAGCTTACCTATTAACAGCATGATTGCTCGAGTCACAGCAATGACTTACATTTTGCATAAATTAGTCAATTCCGTTTCTTAGATTGTGTCTTTCGCCTCCAAGAGATAATAAAATCGATTGCCATGTATCCTGATTCCATCGATGTAAAAGTCAAATGACAAATCATGAAATATACGAATGAAACTTTGAAAATGTGGAGACAATTGATTGCTAAATGATTCTGAAGAAAAATGAGAAAACACTACGCACTCGGAAGTCGTAAATATATGTGTAATTTGTTGGGAGATTTATTGAAGGAAGCCAATCTAAGAAGTCCTCGAAATCGGTGATGTCATCTTTAGGAATTCGAATTATCAAGTTTCCATTCTTGTGTTCTCTCCTTCCATGCGAGCCGCTGCCGTTGATTCTTCTTTTGTTAAGTGAAGGATGAAATGTATTTGATGAAGATGCCGAGGTATAGTATGATGGAAAGTTGTTGAAAACACTTGGAACTGCCGAAGATTTGAGTTGCAATAGTTTCAATTCTTTTCTTGGACGCTTAGATGATCTTAAATTGTTGACTTATCTTGATCAAATCATTTTCGAGAAAATGCAGAGAACAAATTCGCGAAGACAAGGTTGGAACGAAGACGCTTCTTTGGCCAAAATTATCGACATCCAATTGCCAAGAATTATCTCGTTCAATTGCTCTTATCCATTTGTCGCGAAGAGTCTGGTCATGAGAAAATGCGAAAAACGAAATATGCACATTCGTTGAGTTATCTGATGTGCTTTAGTGCACTTGGTGTTTATTATCGTAGACTGGCTGCACTCCGTGTGCCGGCACACGCATAAATCACATGTTTTGAGACAAGCTAACCAACTTGATGCTATAGCAACGTATCGATCAATCAGATGACGCTAGCCTCACATATTTGCATGGAGATTCGGCAGATCGCTGTGAGGAGGGAATCGAAGGACAAAGGCAGTATTATGACTGCGTGTGCACACACTGTTGTGCTGTCCTGTATGAAACTTCCCGTCAACAGCAGCGCAATGAAATGCGCTTTGCGCTATCGAACAATGAAATCTATCAGTCCTGACTCTGCACCCCGGTCCGGAAAAAAATTAGTTCGAAAAAAATGCAATTCATTTCCGTTTGCACCATCGTGTAGAGCAGGTCGCGAGTACTTGAAAAAATATAGTATGCGAAATAATCCATCGAGCTAATCAAAAGTTATTGATACTTATTGATTTTTTATTGATTTTTTCTAATTTTTGCGAAATAAAACTGATTTGCTGCATTGTTAAAAAATGCAATCAAATTTTTTTATATTAGCTTGTTTAGGACGCCAAGGACAACGCGGAAATCAAGTTTGCTGAAAAATTGATCGAGCTAATCAAAAGATATTTACATTTATTGATATTTTTCATCGATTTTTGAGCTATTTTATGAAAAAAATTGATTTAAGTCACTGAAATCAAAATGCAATCCAATTTTATTCACACTAATTTGTCCAGTACGCTCTGGATAATACAAAAGTCAAGTTTGCTGAAAAATTGATCGAGCTAATCAAAAGTTAATTACGTTTATTGATTTTTTCATCGATTTTTGAGCTATTTTATGATCCAGTTTACTATTCAGAATGCAGTAACTTGTTTTATTGGCAGCCATTCCCCCATGGGTAAACCGTTCGTGAAGTTGATGAATGTATCCCCTTATCATTTTCCATTGTTTTTGCTATCATCAACTTTACTCGTGCTACGATGCCACCTGATTAGCATGAAGTCGCATATCTTAAAAACAGATCTCTGTATCAGTGTGTGTGTGTGTGTGTGTGATCTTCAACAATATCAAATACAATACTCTCGTATGCGGCGCTCATCGACAAGCGAAACTCGCAGTCCTTAACTGACGACAGCAAACTTTCTTTGTTGTTATGTAATAACGGATGATCGTATTTGTTGCATAATCACGGACGAATAAACATTGTAAACAGTGTTCATTGTAAACAATTTGCAAGTGCAGTCTATGTTACAATCAAGGGCGAAATCTCTGAACTTTTGATAATAATCTGCTTACCTCTTGCTAGAGTAACTATAATTTTTCCAGTTAAACGATGAGTCACAGGGTCTCTGCTCCAACTCACGAAGAGGCACGATATTTAGTATGCCTGATCTGTGGAGAAAAGGGATCAGCTAAAATTTCTCCTGGTCTAATAGAAACCATTAGAGAAAAGCTCCTTCCTCGATATGATCCTTCCGATCCCTTTCTACCCTGTGCTGTTTGCTCCACTCATCAGAAAGCTCTCTATGAGATGAGACGTGGGAGCACTGATAGGAAATGCGAGCTCCAGGACCTCAACAAATACTACTCGAGTTCTGCGCACTGGACGCGAGGTTCCTGCGACACTAAGAGCTGCATCATCTGCTCTACTGCGAGGACCATGCAATTCCGTTGGGAAAAGTGGCTCTACAACAGCAAATAGGAGAGGTAGACCACCAACAAAAGAAGATTACATTCCAACCAAGGTGTGCCCATCTTGCTTCGGGCCTCAAGCCAAAGGAATTGCTCACAGATGTTCCCGCACATCGAAATTGGAAAACACGCTGACAAGCTTTTCCCCAAAATCAAAGGAAAAGTTATGTAGTACAATCCTCAAGGATCGCACCAGGCAAGAAGGGTCACTGCACCGAATTCCCTTGGCAACAACAAGTGGCAAGAATCTTGAGGTGTCTCTGTTCCGTGAGCCGTGGTCAGATGAAGAAGTCATGTCCTCCGAAGAATTATGCAGACTTCAAGTTGGCACAAACCTATCAGGTAAGTTTCTCTCGGTTACAAATTTGATATGTAACAGATAAATTCATTTTCAATGAAAAAAAAATAAAGAAGCAAAGTAATAAGTCAAAGTAAAGCAAAACAGACATATTTTCACTTTTCATTTCAGGAAATCAAGTTAGCGCCATCGCTTCGACAATACGCAGAAGATTTGGACGCAAGTCCGTTGAGTCATATTCGCGTGAGAAACTGGCGGAAATGGGTAGACAAATGGAGGACCATTTCCATGTAATAGATGGAGTATTTTTTGAGTCAACCGGCTCTAGTATGGTCAAAATGATCGAACGACCAATTGTCATAGCAAAAGACTGCAATGATGTTATTGATAAAATTCTTGCGGCAAGAGAGATAGATCCATCAGACTGCTTGATAAAAATTGGAGTCGATGGGGGTCAGGGCTTTTTTAAGATTTGTCTTTCGATATGTGATTCCACGGGAGAGGCAGAAACACAGTATGGAGCTGCGGCTGGTGTAAAGGGTCTGATAATTCTCGCGATGATTACTAACATAAGTGAGACCTATGCTAATGTGGCGACCGTATTTGAGGACATCAGCATCCCATTCAACCACACCTTCTTGTGCACCGATCTCAAGTTGGCAAACTTGATCGTTGGGATCGGGGCACATAGCTCAACATACGATCATTCGATCATCTGCCGTCGTCGGTGATGGTCGGATTGCTAGCAGCGTGCGCTGAACACCTTGCCGCTGTCGCATTATCGGTCATTAGTTATCGCTTCTGCTTCAAGACCTTGTCGGCACTTCATGTCATCGCTTAGGATCACTGACCGCACTCGTCCTGAGTCTCTCGTCGTCTCCAGCTGCGCTGTTCGGTGGTTCTGAGTCCATCTCGTGCGTGATCTCGTCGTCGTTTAGTGTAAATCTGCTACTTCCACATTTAGAGCCTCACCAACGTCCTTGTGCCCTGTCTGCTTCTGTGTGACTCATCGGCCGCTGTACACGCCTACCGCGTCTATCTCCCCACGTGCTATTGTGTTCAACGACTGTGTATCTCTGCATGTTTCCCTAACCGACCGTCGATCTCAGATCCGTGATAAGCGCGTGCGTGCCACTTTGGTGGTGTGTTAATATTATTCTGCCAACACATCTGACGTTTGTCTGTGTTACAGCGCAGTAGCGTGGTGCTCTGCGTTACCATACTACAAAACGTGGTTCGACGCCCTACTTATTAATATTTTTTTATTTTTTTTATTTTTTTTTATCTCTCTTGTTAGGTGTTCTTCTTCTTCTGACGTCTGGCTCTCCGTTCACTCATGTACAGATATACCTCACACGAATTGAATAATTTGCGCCCTTCCGAGTGCTCATGTGTTGATCGTATTACGACTCGACGATTAAAATATTTCAGAATCTACCAACGACATATTCCAGTCATCGTTTCGAATCGCACAGCGACAATACAAGGAAATGGAACTCATTTGCATAATCAAGCAAGGAACGCGAACAATTTGGTCAGAGTGAAGATTACAAATACCACAGAACGGAAACAAAGGAACCCACCTCGTCCTCTCTCTGTATTCGTAACTAACATTCGAGCTGTGTTTTACAAATTGGATGAGCTGACTTTGAGGCTGACATCACTCAAGCCTTCTTTGGCAGTTATTTGCGAAACATGGTTGGATGGAGACATCCTGACGGAGCTATCAGTGTTTCTGGATACCAGAGTGTCAGAAGGGATAGAAATCGCCATGGTGGAGGAGTTCTATGCTACATTTCTGATGACATACCCTTTCGAACCATCACAGCGGAGGATGTGCCATCTATTTCCTCCTGCAACTCAGAAATATTGTCTGTTCTTCTTCCCAGTGCCATTTTAGTGGCCATATACCACCCTTTTTGGAATGATCGAAGAGAACATGAAGATGCCATCACTTGCATTACAGACATTATTGATTATGTCTTGTCTTCCCCCACCAGTTCAGCTTCTCGTATAATAATTTGTGGTGATTTCAACGATCTTCGTCTGCAGTACGATCGCATAGCCAGTGTTACGGGCACCAAACCAGTGGTTAACTTCGCTACACGCAATGATAACATCCTTGACCAAGTTTTTGTTAATTTCTCCGACGAACATCTAGCTAAAAGCCTACCACCAATAGGCACTGCTGACCATCGTTGTATTTTGTGGACCCCTTGCCAAAGATCAGCGTTCGTTCGTAAAAAGGTTGTGCGCAAATTTTCAAGGTCAAACTTGGCGAGGTTTGGAGAAAAGGTTGTTAATACGGACTGGCTGTCACTCATCAACTCATTAACAGCACCGGACGATTGCGCATCTTTCTTCATAAATACGTTAAAGGAGATGTATGAGTCCTCTTTCCCTACGAGAACTATTCGACTTCGTAGTTCTGATCCTCCATGGTTGAAACCGTCTCTAAAGATAATGATAGACGATCGAGATAAAGCTTACGCTAACGGCGACATGATGAAGTACGAACGATTGCGTCAAGATGTGATCACCCATACAAATTCTTTGAAAAGCTTGTTCATCAAAAATGCTCTGTCTCGTAGAAAAGCATCCGAACTATGGTCTGCCATTCACACCATTGGTAAAAGCAAGAAGTCGGACAGCACTATCCTGAAATTTTCGGCAGACGAGTTTAACAATTATTTTGCGTCGGTGTACACGCCATTTTCTTCTTATGACAATCCCATTTCTCTGCCAGAAGACTTGCCAAACTGTCCTCTCTCTGTTCAAGTATCGGATGTTGCGGATCTCATGCGTAAGATGAAACGCAAAAGTCCAGGCCCAGACGGCATTCCTCACTGGGTTTATCGTGTTTATGCCTCCAATCTTGCTCCTGCTGTAACCGCTATTTTCAATCACAGTCTGAATTTTGGAATCGTTCCATCTTGTTTTAAACTTGCCAATATAACACCGATTCCGAAGTGCTCCAATGCCAAAAATGTGAACGAATTCAGGCCGATCTCACTTCTGCCGACTCTTTCAAAAATGCTGGAGAAACTCGTTGCTAATAAGTGGATATTGCCTTACGCTGTCGACAAACTTGACAAGTCACAATTCGCATATTTGCCCGGCCCTGGAAAAGGAACGACTTCTGCGCTCACTCTCCTTTATCATCGTATCCTCGAATTCTTGGACAAGGAGTCAGGAGCAGTTCGAGTCATGACACTGGACTATGCTAAGGCGTTCGACCGATTACCCCACCCTGTCATTCTGGAGTCAGCAATCGCTCTCAAACTTCCTCATCAGGCCATTCAATGGATCAGTAACTTTTTGACTGATCGTCGACAGAGAGTGCGCATCGCTCATTCGACTTCAGAATGGTTCAGTGTTCCGAGTGGAGTACCGCAGGGGAGCGTGCTTGGACCCTTGCTGTTTTGCCTGGTGATCGACAGCCTGTGCGCTGTTTGTCCAAACTCAGACATGCTGAAGTTTGCCGATGATGTCACCATCCTTCACTACGTTCGGAATACGAATGACGACCATCTAGTCGATGAATGGAGAAACATCACTTATTGGTCCACAGCGGTTGGTCTACCCCTCAACGTGGAAAAATGCTCAGTGATGGACATTAACACCAAACGAGGTTTGAGCCTTCATCCCATCGATGATATTGCAAACAAAGATAACGTGAAGATCTTAGGCGTGATATTTTCTAAAGACCTTTCGTGGAATAAGCACATCGACAGCGTTGTCTCCAAAGCCAACAAACGGATTTATGTGCTTCGGAATCTGAAACGATCCGGCTGTCGAACCGATATCTTACTTCGAGTCTACAAGGCCCTGATCCAATCTGTACTCACTTACGGGTTTCCTGTATTTTGTAATCTTCCTGATTATCTGATGGACCGTTTAGTGCGTGTTGAGAGACGCATTTCAAAGATAATCGGAAACAATGAAGATCCATCCTTCGCTTCTGCTGCTGAGAGGCAATGTACGAAGCTTTTCCTAAATGTTTTGTATGACTCAGACCATCCCCTGCGGGAACTGTTCCTAGCCCGAACACCCACACTCCGAAATCAGTGTATTTTGCGCCCTCCACGAACACGGACGAAGCGTTTGCAGAATTCATTTATAAGATTTTGCTTGAAATGATTTGTACTTTGCGACAACTTGACTTCAACTGAATTGCATGTAATGCGTGTACCGAATTTCCATTGTGCACCAATAAAGATTATTATTATTATTATTATTATTATACCCATGTTGTTATTGCGAAAGCTCTCCAAGGGACCAGTGGATCACAGCTCCATTGCGCACCTTCAGGAGAATTCGGGAGCTGGAATCTCGCAGAAATGCTATGGAGAAGGGAGGAGTCGGACCATCAGACCCTCGTTTTTTCAAGAGTGTGCAACATGAGCCACTCATTAATTGCAGTGACGACACTAAAGTCTTGGAGAGAGTACCACCTCCGGAGCTCCATCTATTAATGGGAGTAGTCAATCATGTTTACAGACAAATGCACCAGGTACGTCTAATTATTATAGAACTGAAAACTTGATAATCATGTCTATTTATTTGCAGGTATGGAGTGATGTGGACAGGTGGCCAACCAGTCTGCACTTGAATAAAACTGGCTACCACGGTGGGGATTTCATTGGTGGTGACTGTATGAAACTTTTACGCAACGTGGATATGTTGGCCAGCATGTGCTCACTGCCGATTGTACCCTTCGTGGAATCCCTTCGCAATTTTCATCAAGTTGTTGTGTCTTGCTTTGGCATGAAGCTGCATCCCAATTTTCGTGAGCATCTGGCTGGGTTCACAACCAGCTATCGTGACCTCGGCATCAGTGTTACTCCAAAAGTGCATATAGTAACTGCACATGTAGGTGATTTTTGTGAGCAAGTGAACTCTGGCTTGGGCCCTTATTCGGAACAAGCTTCCGAAAGTGTGAACGCAGTTTTCCAGAATTTCTGGGCTAAGCGACTTGTCAAAAACATTGACAATCCTACATATTCTGACTCATTATTGAAATCGGTGGTTGAGTTTAACAGCAAGCATATTTGAATCTTTCCGTCAACATTGTTCAGATATTGCAATTCGCTTTAAAAACTGATTTCTTAATTAACATTTCCTCAAACATTTTTGATATGCAGATGAGTGTTCTACTTTTCTTTGAATATATAGTCACTGGTTAACGATTCAAAGGTTTCAGTGTAAATACGACAAATTTGATTTGGTTCATGACATCAAAAATTTCTGTGAGATGAATAAATAGGCTATATTACTCAAGGAGCAATTTTTGATCGAATGATTCATAATAAATGGTTGAATATTAAAGACTATTTCATGCAAATACGCCTCACTTGAAAAAAAACGGGCATGTATTGCTAGATATCATCGACTTATTACTATTGCTCCCAATATGGCTGCATTAAATCAAACATTTTCTAAAAGTTATAAGAAAGAAATTTTCAATAGTTGTCAATAACATCAGCTCGTCAAATACATTCCTACACTGACTTCTTTCCTGCTTATACTCAAAACTTGAAAACATGAATAAAATTGGATTGCATTTAACTTTAACAACTTACATCAAAAAATGCTTAAAAAATGCAAAAAAAATCAATAAAAAATCATTAATGTAATTAACTTTTGATTAGCTCGATCAATTTTTCAGCAAACATGACTTTTGTATTATCCAGAGCGTACTGGACAAATTAGTGTGAATAAAATTGGACTGCATTTTGATTTCAGTGACTTAAATCAATTTTTTTCATAAAATAGCTCAAAAATCGATGAAAAAATATCAATAAATGTAAATATCTTTAGATTAGCTCGATCAATTTTTCAGCAAACTTGATTTCCGCGTTGTCCTTGGCGTCCTAAACAAACTAATATAAAAAAATTTGATTGCATTTTTTTAACAATGCAGCAAATCAGTTTTATTTCGCAAAAATTAGAAAAAATCAATAAAAAATCAATAAGTATCAATAACTTTTGATTAGCTCGATGGATTATTTCGCATACTATATTTTTTCAAGTACTCGCGACCTGCTCTACACGATGGTGCAAACGGAAATGAATTGCATTTTTTTCGAACTAATTTTTTTCCGGACCGGGGTCGGGGTGTCTGTATATTATAGAGATTGGACTATTCGTGAAAATTTAGGAGTCGCATATCCCGGTGCTCTAGATATCCCACAATGGTTAGAAATAGAAGGTTTGAAGAAGCTCTATTCCTCTTTCAAAAGGAATTACCCTAATTCACGGTCGTTCGGAGAAAGCGAAAATAGACAGATAAACGGCTACTGAAAACAACGCAACAATGTGTTCTGAGCAGGGTTTTCAACTTTCGAAAGAATTTTTTCCTTTAATTTGCTTTCTCGTTGCGTTAGAGTACTAGCAACATTTTATGCGCTGCAGCGAAGAATGTGCAACAGATTAATGCACCGATTAAAGTCGGGCTGTGTTAATGTAGGATTGTATACACACATCTAATACTTTAACATTTTTTTGTCAGGTCCTGATATCTGGTCCTGATATCTGGTATGAGGAATTCTGTAATCCTTTTTGCAAGAGGTTGCCTTATTGTCTTTCATCTGTGCCACTTGCAAAGAAGCAGAATGTGCTGACTATGCTCCTCGAGCGCAGCAGAAGTCCTTCTGCTGTAAATCACAGCAGTGTTTAAGTTATATAGATCAACGAATTGGAGAGGACGAGATTTGATAATATTTGTCCAATCAGAGCTACTGTCGGCATATAGGAAGAACATGCCGATACTTCTCGATTTTCTAATCATCATGTCGGCGCAGCCGTCACCTAGCCGATGGGTACCGACAACTCCTGTGTCGGCATTCACTCGGTGCGACGACACGGTTGACAGCCGACACTGCCCGACTAATTGACGAGGCATCGCCGACGATTTTTTTTCACCGGGAACATCATGAATGCAATCATGTCGTTATATTCTTAAACAATAAATAACAACATATGTAGGCCTATATATATATATGTAAAATCTTTCAACGACGATGACAATTAAAACTTCAAAACATCACTAAAGCCAATTTGATAACGTTATTAAACATTTGAAGACCTATTATTTCATAACGCTATTTTAATTATCATTAGCGTTATTTGATAACGTTATTTGTAAATTCTAAAATCCGTTAGGATAATTTGGCGTTAGGTATATTAATCTAACATCATTCCGTCATGTGCTAACGTTATTCTTCTAGCATCTAACGGATACTACCGTTGTGCAGCCGTTATTATACCGTTACTTTTGTGAGTGTGCAGGGAACGGCACACAGGAACAACGAGGATAGGATATGGGCACATAGGTTAAATTGAAACGAACAAGCGTTAGATACATTAACATAACGCGACATGTAATTATCGGAATTAAATCTTATTATGGAATTGGAATTGAATTTAACTGTTTCGACTTGAATTGGAATTGGAATTAAAAAACTTCAGTGGAATTTGTCAGCTCTGGTAGCAAGCATTTCATCTGTTTGGTAACATGCGGTTTACAGTGTACATTTTCATGTAGGTACGATGAGTTTAAAAAAATGTGAATATTCGTTCAAGGTGGAGATATAACTTATAATTCCGAACTTGTAATTGCTAAATGCCTGGCTTATCATCCGAAATATCAAAAGTCAGCATTCGCTAGGTACTGGGTGCGGCATAAAATACGTGACTAAATTTAAATGTAGCATAATTGTCTGATCATCCAAAAAAAATTTGAGGATGGGAGTGTTTGCATGTAAAGCAGAGGAGCTAGCTCGAAATCCAAAAAAATAGAGGAAATGAACAACGATGCATGGAAAAGTCGTTCTTCCAAAAGTACTACTTCCAATTTTTCAATTAAACGATAATCATAATAACGAAGTCTTTGTCTCAATTGGGTGTTGGCTGGATTAAGCTTCAGCAATCATTGTAAGGCAGCGCCGGAAAATTCGCATTTTCATGCTTTATTTCTTCCAAAGTTTCCACGTCTCTTCCAAGTAAAACCCCAAGCATTTTCATTTACTGCTTCCAATGCAATCATGGGGAATCCTCTCACCATTGTTGCAAATGACCAAACAGTTTTAATTCCAATCATGTAGTACTTAATATTTGCAGGTGCATGAAGGGTTGAATCAAGCATCTTTATGGAAGAAAATGTCGTATGAAAATCATTATCCACAGCATCATTTGGCTTTTATTAGAAAGCAATATAACTTGCATATATATCTATGAATTATCTATAAAAATCGAATTTAAAATTTAAATGAGAAGGACTTACAGTTAGGCATATAGCTGGAAATCCTTGTTCAATTTCGTCAGCAATTATTCCACAATTATTAGAAGAGCTAACTAAACGATGCGTAAAATATCTACATCATTTGCATTCGCACTGGACCTCTTAAAAATTGCTAAAGAGATAAATAGATCGCGCGATGAAGAGTTCAGTGATCGATTGTGAATACATTGAATGCAGTATAATGGTGAAAAGCAAGTGTGATGACGTATTTCTAAATAAAAATGTTTTGGGTTTAACTTGGAAACTTTGGAAGAAATAGACATGAAAATTTGAAATTTGTGGCGTTCGGTTAGACGTGATTGCTGAAATTTGATCCAGCTATCGACCAATTGATTTTGTGTAAATCATTTGCAACAAAGACTTCGCCATCATGATTATCGTTTAAGTAAAAAATTGGGAGTAGGCTAGCTTTTCCATGCAGTCGTTGTTCTTTTCATCTAGTTTCAGAGATGCCAAGGTTTCAAAAAAAAGATGCGGGAGACCCAACATCAAATTATCCAACAACAAAAATAGTAAAATTAGATTAAATCATATTTAAAAGCCCTATCAACTTCCTATATTTCCTTCAATAAATGGAGAATATTTATTTTTGAAGACAATTAATTTGTCACATTTCCAATAAAAAAGATAGAATTCGTGAATCAAAAGAAGATATATCTTTTCAATAAACGTATGATTGCATGCTTCTCATTGGTTGTGAGGGAATGGAGGAGGGCTAGTCGAAGAATAGGCTAGCGGTGAGTGGCTAATCAGTCCGAACGCTTGCTGTTACATTTGAATGATGGAAAGAGCACACTGGAAGGATAAAAACTGTTGGCCTACTTTAAAATACGGTGTAAATAAATGACGATGTGGGAGATTTAAGCAATTATGCGGGTGAGCGGGAGATTGACTAAAAATGCGGGAGACTCCCGCGAAATGCGGGAGACTTGGCATGTATGTAGTTTTTTGGATTTCGAGCTCCTCTGCTTTGCATGAAAATAACACTAGAACATAAACATGGGAGTGCACTCCCATCCTCAAATGCAATCACTTCAATGTTGCTTTGATTATGGTAATGAAGATGTGTATTGGCTTCAAACTGGGACCGTATTTGTAAATTTCTGTTGGATAATTAGAAAATTATGCAACATTTAAATTCAGTCACGTTTGTACCCTGTAAACTTTTCGTTTGATTGTGATCATGCATAAATCTACTGGGTGTGTCTTCAGACACCTGTCGCTACGCCTGAATGATCGTGGGACCTGCGCACAATTTCTGAGAAACAGTGATCAGGGGGGCAATTCTTCGGTTTATGATCAAAGCAAGTGACCAGTGATTTACGACAAGTTGATTTTGATAAGTGACCATGATTTCAATCCTTCGGTTTGATCAGCAACCAGTTGTCAAGATATGACAAGTAAAACCTGTTGCAGACCGTTAGGTAATGCGGAGCTGTGATTGGTCGAAAAGTGGTGCAAAGCATAGTGAAACATACTATGGGAAAACTGTACAGGAGATTCTTCCGTCATAGAGTTTCATTTCGATTTTATGCTAATATAGCATCATATAATATAATCATATAATCATATATCATATATCATATAATATAGCCAAGATATCAGTTCAAAGCCAGCATCATACTTTGAACGAATACAAACAAATACTACATTAAATAAATCTGTTGAAGAGGCCTTAACCCCTTTTGACATATTTCTTGCCGGCAAATAGAGCGAGGAGAGGTTCACCACTTTAATTCTAAAGAGACAAGCACTTCAATTTCCATGACACAGCACTGTATATGCAATTTACATGTGCTTCCTATGTTGGTGACAATTGCTTTGCATTTTTCTTGCTACCATGAATAGCATTTTTGTTATGATGATGGTCATTTGACATCATTTGCATGATGGTAGTCGGCGATGCCGGAAGGAAGGGCCTCGTTCCTGATTGCACAGTTTATCCTGATCAAACTGGGCTTTCCTCATAAAAGAACATGCAAAAATAGTATTTTAGAATCTAAATTTTCGCTATACTTGTAAATGGATTTCATGATAGCTGTTATGTAGATTTTCTGAATTATAGTGGTATGCAATTTGTTCATTTGCTTCCTCTTGTAGGGAAATACTGTCTGCATTTTGGTTTGATTTTGTAGCGATGGATATCATATGCATTTTATCTTTCGATCCCATAGTAGTTGTTAGTAGAGGAATGAAACTCCTGCATTCTCTGCATTTTAAAATGAATCAATTGTAAGAAATTTGAGACTATCTAGGCAATAAAGTAACTGAGAAAACTGAAACATATTCTAAAATCATTTGCGTACATAAAAACCTTTTGAAACGAAGATATGGAATTAATTATTTATCAAGCCGTCAGAGACATTGTGCCAATGTTGGCATTGGCATTACACGCAGTTGTCACACGTGACAGAGAAATTGTCAGATCCAACACTGCAAGAATACGTGATCCAATGGGCAGTGTCGAAGGATCCTCACATTGGTTAATCTTCATTCCGTTTTCACCAATAGACACAGAGGCAAAGAAACCCTAATACATCACAGATTATAGACGACACCATACAGATGATATTTATTCTGCTAACAGACTTGCACTCATAGAGGAAATGTTCATTTTTTTTACATTTAATCAAATTTCTGATAGCAGAACATTATTTTGCTGTCGTTATTGGTCAATTGTAATGAACTCCGTTGAGTCAGTTTATTGAAACGTTTGATGATGGGCTACCGCTTGTATTTCTCTTCTAATTTCTACCTGAACCAATTGTCACGAATCGTCACTGATTTTTGAAACTTAAAGGAAATAAATCCTTAATAATTAAAACAAGTCGGAAAATTTTTGATAAATGTAATTTTTCAAGAATCTATTGAAACTGCGATACTGAAGTCAATGCAGCAACTATACCACCCATGCTTTGCCAAAGCGAAGCTAGGAGAAATCCGTCGTGGAAAAATAGTCAAGATTTGTCGTTCGATTGTGAAATAAGAAACAGAGGAGGGGTGATAATCGGTCTCCCTAAGGAAAGGTACAGTGTACGTCATTTTGCACTGAGGACCGCAAAGTACCTTTTCAAGACGAAATTTTACTACCTGCCACAATCAGGGGCGTTAGATGCGGCCCCGATTCCTCAAGGGAGGGCACCAATTGCAATAGTGCAAACTTTGAAAGACTACAGTAGTCCACAGTGACGATCATGTACCCGTACTGCTACTCATTTTTGTCATGAATAAAAAGTGTATATAGGCTTTTGAAAAGGGATAGCTAATATCAATAATATCAAGAGGTAAAATTAATATCAAAAGCGAATGCTAACATCAATAATATTCAAGAGGTAGAAATAATAACAAAAAGTTTAAGCTAAACATAAATAATATCCAAGAGGTGAAGGATAATATCCAAATTTAAAAAGGAAAGGTATGTAAGTTTTTATTTTCCAATATTGATTGTAGTGTGAGTCCCACTTTTTGTTAGTACAACCGTGATTATCTATACACGTAAATTGATAGGCTTAATGAAAAGCAATTGATTAAAACATGCTTTACCATGAATTTGAGAACAAAATCTGATGTGACAACATGATTAACCAAGATAATTAACTATGATTAACGTCTGATCACACATACTTCCAAAACCACTCTCTAATTCTCGTAACGTTCTTCTTTTTGATTTTCTTTGTGTTTCTGATGCAATAATTAGGATTATGCTCTCAAACGAACTTGAACATTTGTGAGTCCGTAGCGCAAATTTTACGAATTTACAATGAGCTGTGGAAGAACGTTCCACGAATGATACTGATGTGAACCCGCAAGGTCATTGCTAATCCATATAAGTGATATTCAGATTAAGGGTTTATGTCTGCCGTCATCTTGTTGTCAATCATTCATATACAACATATACAGACTGTAAGTTATCACAAGCAGAAATATCTGATACAGACCTTTTTCAATTGCAATGAAATAGTTTATATTCGAGATAATGCAGCTTTGCATTGGATATCTTCTCGATAAGATTTGTCGCACAGTTTCAAATTTCTTTCCATTGTCCCTTTTGACGGTTGTAATAATGAAGACAGAGACCCTTATAAGAGGACTAACCAGAATAACCCAGGGGGCAAATGCTCCCCGTGCCCAATGGCACGACGCCCCTGGGCCACAATGTATTGACCAGGTTGACAGCAATTTTTAATAGACAAAAACTTTGTCATTTCATATATTTGTCTGCATCATGTTAGCTATATTGCTTCTCTTCAATACGTTTGATGCTAACTCATAGTGTCGTAATAATAACAAAGAAAACAAGAAAAGGAGAGAATGAATAATTAGCTTATTCCGGAACTATTAAATAATCTAAGGTGAAAGATTTAGGCGATGTTAATCAAACTCTGTTGGCTTACAAACTAGAACACAAATTTGAATTTGCAAGATAAATAAAGTGAGCACAAAATCATCAAAGTAAGTCGATAGTTCTTCTTCAGGTCCCGAAGAATGCAGATACAATGAAACGCAGATGAGAAAACAAAATATTTGAAACATGTCGACGATGAAGGTTTTCTTGCAAAGGTCAAAACGATAATTAGACTACAAAGCTCACAGCTGCATGCCAGGATATTTACTCTTAGTCCGGTATCCAGGAACGAGTTTCTGTAGCCCGAACAGATACCGAAAAGTGTGACTTTGAATAATTTTTTGACATTGAATGTCTTCAGGTCATTTTTTATCATATCCCATGTAGCATTTATCAGACATCAAACGGGTGAGTGTATGTGGAGAGCGTGTCATCATAAGAACTTACTTTGACAGCTTCATGTGATAAATTATGGCTCTAGACTTACTAGATTTTCATAAAACCAGTATAAAACATCGAGGGGGTCTCAATTTTAAACCGGAAACTTCAGTTCCAATAGATTTACATAGTGCTTTTCTTTGCTCCTGTCAGACAAGAAGGGGAACTCGGCAGACGCGCAGATATGTATTAGCCATGGGAGTTATGCGATAGTATGTGTATCATGCTGTGAAATCGTCATTTTCGGCCATCTCTTCATTTGAAAATGTCTAAGAGAAAATCATTTTCATCCTGTGTGTTGAGAATATCGATGTTTTGTGGCTTCTGGGAGCTACTTCATTGCACTTGCATCTCTGCTAAGCTTCAAACTGATTTTAAGATTCTAACGGAGACTTCTAGAAGAATCTATTTGTTTCTCTTTTTTGTGAGGAGGAGAGTAGTAAGATTGCTGCAGATTTCTGATGTGCCTTTTCCCGGTCAGCAGTCTTTACATGTAGATCGGGTAAAAGAATATACATAACAGAAGGTCACAGTGAGCATTATAAATTAGTAAAAGGCGTAATAAATTCAATGTACTTATATTGAATCGCTATCGTGTTTGTAACTTTACTTCATAATCCCTTTATATTCTCAAGTTTTTTATTAGGGATTTGCCTTTTATCATACTCATCACGATCATTTCTGTTTAGCATTGAAAAAACCATTTTGGTGAACTTTGCTAATTGACATTCGGAATTTAAATTATCATTTTATTGCCTCAATGATATGATAACTATAAAACAATGGTCTGCGTGATGCAGGATTTACTAAATTGGTTTTATTCCGTTCTAGTCCAGTGATGTAAATCACATATAGGCAATCAAGAACCTCAGTGCTAGCTGTTTTCGACCTGTTTGCCTCAAAGGGCCACTCCCTCGGAATTTTTGTTTCACTATCAGACGACAATCCAATCTCTTCCGGCATCCTTTACCTTTGAGTATCAGTGGTCTTACATGCTTCCAAAAGTGACATATTATAGGTTAATTATGACAGATATAGTTAAATTAAGAAGGCATGTAACTTCGATACTAGGACATTCTAGTATAAAGCATCATTATGATGTGATCTATGAAGTGTGATCTATGCAATACACTCTCGGTATGTGTAGATGGTGAAATGTAAGTATCTACTGCATAAGTAAATTAAGATAATAGGATCTTTACAATTCGCTTTTAAACATATTTGTATACTTAGCAGCTGCACATAACTTATTTAGCTCACAGTAATTCGTCTGATTTTCCGAGACGTACTTACATTTGTGCGCGGCAACTGTCATGCCCGTCACTTGACCAATTCTCGTGATTTTGTCAAATAATTAGTAGCTATCAACGATTTTTGTGAAGATCCAACTGATTACTTTATCCACATTGTTAGTTGCATTTTTCTAAGTGTTAGAAGTAATTCCGAGCTGTGTGAGATTTAGTAGGCACTCTATCTTAGGCTGTAATTGAATCCTAAAAGAATAGCGCCATTGAATTTTGTAAAAGTTCTGTATGGAAATGAAATCAACTAAATTGACGAGATAATCATGTTACAATAAGTCACAAAAAAAAAGCGATTCACAAATGAGTACATACCCCTACATGGTAATTGAACAATTATCT
>CAJQUW010011685.1:0-61722 GCA_907163375.1 Prostheceraeus crozeri | reverse complement strand
AAATAAATACTTCATGGAATATAACGTCGACGATAACCGTTTGCCCAGTGCTCTCTGCTCAACATGTCCAACTGTCGTTTTAGACTATGGACGAGGTATTTTCAAAAGACATTTAGTTCTTGCTGATCACTCTTTAATGACAGGAACGCCACCGTATACACGTTCACATTCGCATTGCCCTTGTGTCCTGTGTCAACTCGCATCCGCAAATATTAATTCAACGACATCATTATCGACGAAAATTGATCGTGGTAGACCTCAAGAGATCAATGATCATCGCGAAGTTTTGAGCTGTTGTAAGTGCTTATCAGCCGCAGCCAAAGGCTGTGAGCACAAGTGCTACGAAACTTCACGGCGGAACAACATCCAGGACTTTATCAACAACAGCAATCAGAACACAAAAGAATAGATGGCGTCGCGCGTTCTGAAAGAGAATATCAACTCGCCTGAACATTCTTCGAGTTCTGCAAAATTTTCTACAGGTTGTCGTCCAGTTGAAGTGTGTTGTTCTACAGTAGCTCAATCGTCGTCTGCACAACATCTAATATCAGCACACGGTATCTCCAAGTTGCAGGTCGATCTAAACTTATCCACGAACAAGACTCTATTAGTTGCCAAACATATTCGCAGTTGTGCAGGTAAACGAGGGATTATTGAAGTTGGTTTGAAATCAAAACTGTCTAAAGTGAACCATCGTCTTGATGATTACTTTGATGTGTCCGCCACAAGTGACTACAAGGAGTAAGATGGAACAATCAAAGGCCAAGCAACTGCTTATTGCTGTGATTTAAACGGCCGTAGAGCAAGAATTCAAGGAGAAAGGAATCTCCAGACGATTGATTTGACAATTAAAGTCGTCATTGATGGTGGGGGCGGCTTTTTGAAAGCATGCCTTGCAGTTCTAAGCTCCAATAGAGAATTTCAAGAAGAACGTCGACGAATTCAATACATTCATGGTGCCGCAGCAAGGGATTTCAAAGAGATAAGTGTCAAAAGAACCTTCCTTATCGCAATTGTTCCGATCATTTATGAAAATTACAGAAATATACTTCAACTGTGGGTGATTCTGAAAATGAAGGACATTCTGGCCGACAGGATGTTTCTGTCAGCAGATTTGAAGTTGGGAAACATTATCTTTGGTTTGAATGCTCATAGTTCTGTGCATCCGTGCTGCTGGTGTAACGTTGACAAGGCAAATTTATCTGAGGAGGGCACCCTGCGAACTCTTGGGAGGATCAAGCAGCAATTCTGGAACTGGCAAAAATCAGGTGCCGCTCCCAATTCAGCTAAACATTTTGAAAACTGTGTCCATTCTCCTTTGTAAGCAGGTGATTCGGAGACATTAGTGATCGACCTGTATCCTCCACCTGAACTCCACCTTATGCTAGGTGTTGTGAACCATTTGTA
The DNA here is from genome assembly GCA_907163375.1 of Prostheceraeus crozeri. NCBI lineage: Eukaryota > Metazoa > Platyhelminthes > Polycladida > Euryleptidae > Prostheceraeus > Prostheceraeus crozeri. Next base: position 60,315 of record CAJQUW010011685.1, on the reverse strand, counting down.
TAGAGCAATAGAAGCTCAGTGGTCAGGAGTCCGATGCTGGGCTGAAGAATGTCACTTAGAGCGTCAAGCCTATCAAGGAGGATCATTTGATGGGAACAGTTGTCGCAAACTTCTCAGGAATGTAGACAAATTACAATCAATGTGCCCGATACAAATTTTGAAATTTGTAAAGACCTTTCGTGATTTCGACAAGGTTGTTTCTGCTTGTTTCGGCACAAACTTAAATGATCAAAACTTTGTTGAATATCTCGACAAGTTTCAGGAAAGCTATATGGCCTTGAGCATACCGGTGACTACAAAGGTCCATTGTGTTTTCTATCATGTGAAAGAATTTTGTTTGAAGAATGAAGCTTCACTTGGACGATCTTCAGAACAGTCACTCGAAGCTATTCACAGTGACTTTAAATCGACATGGTCCAAGTATAAAGTGCCAGAGAATCATCCAAATTATCCGACCGCACTACTCTGTGCTGTGCGTGAGTACAATAGTAAGCATATTTAGTTTGTTCACCAGTTTATGTTTATCATATTTTGCGGCATTTTATGCATGTGTTTTCTGTAATTTCTAAAATACATACTTAATCCGTATCGTTGTCAATGTTGATCATTTTTTTAATGTAAATCAAGTTGATTTCTATGAATATTGTTCTGATATCATAAAGATGCAGACACACCAACGTGGGTATCATAATTAATAGAATTACATTATTATGAATATTTTGCATAAATGTGATTTGTAAATTGATGTTCATCTTTTCGACTTCATGTCAGTATTTTGCTCTTGTAAGTAGTATTTGAGGGACATTAATTGAATATAATCAAAGGCGAGGTCACCGGGGATTGTCATTCTATCTATAGATGGACCACTGATCATCATTGATTACAAAACTGTATAATATTGAGCTCTAATCTTTTAGGTTTCACTATAAGTTTGAAAACTATTTCATAAGTAGTATGAAAAGCGCTTTTCGCCATTTTCTCATGATCACAAATTGGCCGGGCACTTTTTTCTGATTTTCCGAAATTTAAACCCACCGTGTATATACACTAACCCAAAAATGAATGTCGCACCTGATTTCCATCGATTTAAATAAGATAAAGCAAGTGTGTCTATATTCACATCAGTGCGAGTGCTAATTTGTATTCTATTTGCTTCAAAACAGTTGGGGTGGAAGTAAAATATATGAAATATCGTTTTCAAAATTACAGATGCTCAGAAAAGTCAATAACGGGTAGGACCGTCTCTCACAGAAATGACACTCCTCATTCTTCAAAGCCAACTTAATATTAACCCTCTAATGCCCGAAATTGCAAATTTGCAACTCTACTAAAATCCAAACGCAACTTCTATATTATCATTATATAAGCAAAGAATTGGTTTAAAAATTATTACTTCATCAAGCGGAACACATATAAATTATTATATACACAATCATCGACATAAATATTCAACATTTTGTTGTTTAAAATCAGATTATTTAGTTTTTCAAAAAATGCTAAAAAGGGCATTTTCAGAAATATTTTACTATGACTTGAAATTTGTAAGGAAAGCCTAAAAAATATTCTCGTACTCAATGTTCTGCAAAGTAAGTGATACAATCATCTTAAATGATTTTATTATTTTTCTAGCTGCTAAATTTATTCAATGAAGTAAAGTTGTAAATTTGCAACTCCAGGCAGTGATGGTATCAAAATGTAATTTTCATGTATTTTAAAAATGATCTTATATCTACTGTATTAAACCAGTAATCATTGTTTGGTATTTTCTAATGAGTTTTTTCTCATATGATAACTGTATGTGCAGAGATTTGCACAAATATTCATTGAAATTTGTGCATTGAATGGCGTATCTATGATTTTGGTAAGCTAATACATGTAAATGACTAACATAACAGTTGATTACGAATCTCATTTCAATGAACAGTGTATTGAGGTTGATCACTTGCTCAGTCGCACAGTATTGACTAGTGACAGTGGCAGTATACTGCAAATTACTCAATTGTTAGATAGATTGAGAGAACAATGCCGTTCATTGGAACCACAAGAAAATAACGCTATCGACGAAATGATAATCCCTTTCAAAGGTATCGAGTATTAGACAGTACATCCGTGGCAAGCCCCACCCATGGGAATTCAAAGTGTGGGCTAGAGCAGGTGAAGATGGCATTCTTTACAATTTTGAGATATCAAGGTGCAACTCCGGGCCGAGAAAGTCTTCTTTGGGTGTTGGCGCTGATGTTATTCTACGACTTTCCGATACACTTCCTCATCAACATAACTTCAAAGTGTTTGCGGATAACTTCTTCTCCGGTATTCCAATGATGACTGAATTGAAAAAGAAAGGAATTCAATATACAGGTACAATACGCCAAAATCGCCTCCCTGAATGCAATTTACTTGAGGACAAGGTTCTCCAAAAGAATGGTCGTGGAGCATATGATGTAAGAGTGGATAGAAACACAAACATTTGTGCTGTGAAGTGGAACGACACAAAATGTGTGACTCTAGTATCGACTTATTTGGGAGTTTCTCCATTGTCTGAGACTCGTCGATGGGACAAGAAGAACAGCAAGTTCGTGAATATTCAGCGACCGAATATTGTTGCAGAATACAACTCTAAGATGGGCGGAGTCGATCTACTGGATTTTCTCTGTGGGAAGTACCGCTATAAATTGCGATCGAAACGTTGGTATCTACACATATTTTGGTATGCATTGGAACTGGCTGTTGTAAACGCGTGGCTTGTCTACAAATGAGACTGTATGAAGCGTGGTGAGCTGAATGATGTTGCGTTGAAACAATTCAAGATGGATGTCGCCAAATCACTTATCCAGCTGAACAGGAGTCGAAAATGAGGTCGACCATCTGGTGAGAGCCCTCAACAGATGCCATTGCCATTTCCTCGAAAAGTACGCGTTGATCCAACCTTACTCGTTAGGAACGATCGTGTTGATCATCTTCCTTTTTTCAAAACACGATGAAAGTGCGCTCACTGCAAAATTGGATTCTATGAAACCGCTTCCACCAAATGCGATGTCAAACTCTGCGTCAAAAAGTCGAGCAACTGTTTTGCTGATTATCATTGAGAATATGTGAGTCATTTACATGGATATTTGGTTGGTAATAAATGATAGTCTTTTAAACAAGATTATCGCTGTCTTCAATTTGCAAATCGATAATTATGATCTAACTGACATCTATCTAAACATTACACATAATTAATAGGTGCAGGAAAGAATGGGAACTACATGTAATTGATGTATGGTAAGGCAGTTTATTATACTTTGTTATAATAATAATATAAAGGCCTATAGCCTTACCAGGTCTTTACAAATTTAGGCTAATATTAGGCAATTAAATGGATTTATGAAGAAACATACATTTATGAAGTAACTTGGATGCATGTATCGCACCAATGAAGTAGACCTACTCCAATATCTAAGCCATTGTATCCTACCTGTAAATAATATGTGGCTATATCAATCGAATTTACTACATAAATTATCAAAATTGAGTAACAATATCTTGATAAGGGTTTATTAAGTCGTTTTAACATTATGAAACAATTATATGAATATGTTCAATTTTCTACTTTCCATACATCTACTGCCCGGAGTTGTTAATATGCAACCAAACCAGAAGAACTAATGAAATATTTGTATGCTCAATTCAAATATTGAATATCATTTCTATAACTCGTAGAAGTACAAAAAGCAGAAAAAATATTTTTTTGGCGATGTTTTCTGTACCTGGGCATTACAGGGTTAAATAGTCAATCGTCTCTTGTGGAATAGCATCCCACTCCTCTGAGACAATTTTATTCAGTTCAGCAAGATTTTCAATGGAATATCTTCTGGAAATTTTACTTTTCATGCCCTTAACTTCGTGTGAGAAGTTGAATGAAGAGGAGCAGTAAAAGGACACCTTTTTCTCAAATTGACTCAATTGATTGTGTATTGTACACTGCAGTGACACCTTCTTGCCACAACTTCAGCAAATCTGCGACAGAATAAAACCTATTCTTCTCTGTCGGTCGTAAAAGCAAGCGGTTGCATCTTGTGCTGGTTTTGAGTCTTCTTCCTCTTGATGCTCTGTTGATTATGTCGTTGTGGAAATGTCTTCTTCTCCCTCACTGTAGGGACCTTCGACTTACTTTGAGCAACTTGACAATGTCAGTAATGCATAGCTTTCCCTTTGACAACCCGCCCTACCTTAGCGAAGAGTCGACTTCATCACAGTCAGGATGAACCCATATCTGCAAGACAATATCTGCTGACAATCAAGCCGCCAGGCCTCTAGTGCATGCGATTTTCTGCTTCTGATGTTCATTAAAATCTAGCTTCATTTAATAATGCCAGCTTCAGTAGTCGTCTACTTTGATCAACAGCAAGTAATATCAAATTGTATGAAAAATTCAAATCTCATACTAACAAAGCTGAGGATTCATAGATAGCTAGCTATCTTGGATTGCGTTTTGTTTTGGCATTGAATAAGGCTGCATAGAATGATATTAAGATGTGATGTCAGATGTAGTCAGCAAAATGCAATTCATAGTGCGATATTCATTTTTTGGTTTAGTGCATATATATACAATATATACAATACATTTTTATCAAAATAAGTAGTAATCCCGTGGCAGACGAAAGGACAAAATGCGCAACGATGAGTCATCATGCTGACTCAGCCCTCCCCCCTCTGGCGAGATGAAGGACATGGCCAAGGATGTGTTGGGAGGAATGGGTCCGAAAGGAAGAAACCGTTCCCTCCCACCGCCCTCTGGAAGGAATCTAGGAAGGAAGGCGGCAAGGGTAGGAATATGGGAGGGATGGAGTGAGAAAAGGTAGGTTTTGGTGGTTTTGGGATGAGAAAGGTCGGAATTCGGCATGAAGGAGTGCTCGGATGGAAAAACGGAGGCCAGATTCGGAATTTACGTGAAATTTTGGGTGAGGAAGGAAGGAAGGAGGAGTTCTCCTGTGAGGCAAGGGCTGGAATCTCTGGAAACGGCAGAGTTAGAAAAAGGCGGGTTTAGGTCGTTTTGGGATGAGAAAGGCCGTTTTTAGGCATGAAGGAGTGCTCGGATGGAAAAACGGAGGCCAGATTCGGAGTCTACGTGAAACTTTGGGTTAGGAAGGTTGTTTCCAGCGACATCGGAGAGAAAAAATTTTGAGGACGTCCCCCCCTCTGGACGAAGAAAGTCGGCATGAAGTCGTAGAAAGTCGTGCAAGGGCTCATTTGAAAGCTAAGAGTGAGAAAAATGCAGTGGAAAGCTCAATTTTGCCCTATTTTCCTGGGTTTAGAGAGGAAATGGCAGAGTTAGAAAAGACAGGTTTTGGATGTTTTGGGATCAGAAAGTACATTTTTCGACATGAAGGAGTACTCGGATGGGAAAACGCAGGGAAATTCGGACTTTTTGGCCAATTTTGGGTCTAGGGACTTGTTTCCAGCTCGGTCGGAGAGAAAAAGATCTGACCTTCCCCCCCCCTCTGAAACGAGACCATCCAACTTTGGTTCTAGAGATCGTAGAAAGTTGTGCAATAGCTCGTTTCAAAGCTAAGAGTAAGAAAAATTCAGTGAAAAAAACAGCTTGTTCATATCTACTTTCATTTAGATGTTAGACGCCATTGAAAATTTGGGAAATTGGCGAAAAACGACAGAGTTTAGAATTTTTATGAAAATGGCTCTACCGGGTAAACAAAGCCTCGGACGGGAAAGCAGAGACCAGATTTGGAATCAGCGTTCCATTCTGCATCTTGAGGGTGAGTTTCAAGTGAATCGGAGAGAAAACGTTGAATATTTTCTTCACACTGGGTCTCCACACGGGATTTTTTTGTGAAAATGTTAAATTGTGGCCACCTTTGGCGATGAATAGCGGAGGATTGGAAGTGAATGAAGAGCTCGGGTTTCTTTTAGGGCAAGACAGCATTTTGTTCTCTAGGATCCTATCTTTTCAGATGCGTGGCAGGTTTCGTTTCCAAATGAGAGCATGGTGAAAATCGAATTTTTACACATTTTTCCAAGATTTTGGAACTTTTGAAAAAACGAGTTTTTTCAACTCGGCTTCTGGTCACCGTAGAGAGTCGAGGGATGGCTTAAATGAAAGGTGAGAGCGAGAAAACATGACTGTCAAAATGTGAAGTCAATCGGAGCACTAGAACCAGAGATAGACGTGTTTAAAGATTTGGATGATGGATATTACGTCATCAGCTGATCGCCACAAACTATATAAGTGGAAACTCTGCTTGTGGAAATCAGTTCTCCTCCCGACTGGGTTGGGGTAGGTGAACTCCGGAGGTCCGATGATAGCAGCGGACATTCTAAATTTCGGGTTTCCGTAGGAGACCGACTTAGAAATTTTCATGGCTGATATCAGCTGAGGTGTCAGACTTAAAGGTTAGCCAGGAGATGGCCTTCGTCTCAAGGCCATAAAAGACACCAAAACTTTAAAGGCTTGTAACTTTACTTCTACATGTCCTTTTGACTTGATTCAAAAAAAGGTTCGATTAAGTGAGTCCCTCACAAAAGTGTCATAACTATTTTACGGGAAACTTGTACAGGAGAACTGTGTATCGAGAACGTTTACACTCATCATAGACAGATGAACATATATTCTAACTTCAACTTTCTGACGTTCAAATGAAATTCGTAAACATGAAGCTCTAGACTCCGTGCTATAAAAGACTTTATGACAACAACTTTATGATGATAAATAAAACATTCAAATATTGCAGTCGCGTTTAAAGTTGATATAAAAACCTGTAGAAACGCATAAGTCTTAGATGCAGTTCAACGGCAAGACCATTGAACTAACTAAATGAACAAGTCTGTGTAGAGGACCATAACACGCTCATCAGTAGGAAACAGCAAAACATGCAATGTCATTGAATTATCAAGACTGAGTGACAAGTCTGTGTCAGTGGAATTATTTCATGGGTATGACACAGTGAACATTACATTAGGACTGTCCATGAGTAGTAAAGGTTAGAATCAAAGTTTGCTTTTCATGTACATGACATATGAATACGTGTCTCATTTCTAAACGAATTGTGCATTGCTATATGATAATAGAATCATCATTGAAACCTGCATCAAGTGATTTTCTGTGCGAATGCAGACGATGTGAAAATGACACACGGATTGACATTTAACAATGCTTGCAATATTCAACACGCTGCCATTCAAAAGCAGCTAAAATGTTTATCATAAAACATATCAGTGAAACAGATGTAATATAACCCTCCTGTGCACACAAAGAATCACGAGCGCACTCTGTCACCTGTTTGTCGCGCTGCCCCGTCAGCAGATAGAGTAGAACACAAAGATGAATGAAAACTCTCTCTCTCTCTCTCTCTGGCACCCGTCTGTCACATTGCCCCGTATACACATCGAATTTTCTATCGCATCTGTCCAACGAACAAGGATGCAGGAACTTATCGTCATCTCAGACCTCCCACCTACCTAGCTCATTCCCACACAGCTCATTGCTATCGCACCGGAGAGATCATCGAGGACGACTGAAAGGATTCTCACGTTGACAAATCGTTACTGTACACTCCGCGAGCGCAAGAAACCATTTGCTGCTAAGGCATGGACACTGCCGATTTGTTCAAGGCTTCAATGCCTTGCTAGCCAGTTACAAAAATGTTGGAGAAATATAAGGGAGACGTTCACACTTATTCATCAAATACAATTCGTTTGATGCAATGTCGTTCGATATAGCTTTCTTTGACTTGAGACGAACCCCTGAGCCCCGCTGTGGATATAGAGTGAAGATGGGGAATGTCTTTCTCCTGGCTGTAGAGAGAGGTGAAGCAATTCGGTGCCCCGTCCACCTCATTCCACATCAGCTTGTGGAAAACCCTATGTTTAGGGATATGGCGCTAGAGCATCTGGCGTTGCTGAGATATCAGCGTCCGGAATACTTCGAGTAATCGAAGTATTTCATCGGTCTTTCTGAGGGTTCTTTCACCAATTCGTTGGAGGCCACCCTATTTACAAAGAGAAGTTACGGACTGTGCCACACACAAACACTAGATTCAAGGATCTCTATCTTTCTTAGAAAATGAAGAAGCTCTTATTAAACTCATCTGATGAGAAAGCTACTTCATGACAAATGTTAAACTTGTCCAACACACATCTTCAAAGTCCTAACTGCCATGCAATCATCATGTTTAAAGTTTTAAAGGCCATATGATAAGTAGCAAGGATCTATTGCAGTTTCATGGTGTAAAATATAAACGTGTGTAGAGAGAGGATTTGGGCTGAAGTCATGAATTTATTTCTTCACCACCCCTCAAATGGAAATAGTAAGGGAAGTGGAAGAATCGTCAGGGCAACATGTTCTATGGTAATGCAGGCAATGACAATCACGTTTGGATTTATAGATTTAGCGTTTTATATAACATACATCAATGATAACTGTTGTTGTAGATTGTATACCTGCATTTACTAACTTAACCATTGGTGAATGACATAACTAAATTGCTAAAGTCCATCATCTAAGGGCTAGGATTACCTACCGTTGGATTTAGGGTTTCGGATAACACAAATTAACGATCTCTTTTAGTGTAGAATACGTGATGCATATGTTCGCTTTATAAAATGACTTTGAAGGCAAGACTTAATTTCATATCGTTCATGAGAGATAGTTACATGCTCATTATGTTATACACTTTACATTTGATGCAGTCAGCTGAATGGTGATTTATGCATGTTCAATAGAAGAGTTGTATGTATCTTAGTGATTGGAATAATAAGTGTGTAAAGAGTTGATTAGTAAAATATATAATAGTCAACGAATGAAAGTTTCTTGTTATCCAAGCTAGGAATATATGAACATCATTCATTAGTCAGTGTTGTAGTTTAAAAGTCGTATGCTGACATAGACATAAAATTACTAAATTATACAGCAAAACTCCTAAATCCCTAAATCAATAGGATAGGTGTCCCTGTGCTGAGATTTAGGGACTTAGCGTTTTAAAAGTGTAAGTTACATAGATAAATCACTAAGTCCATAGCATAGTCAACCCTATGACAAGACTTATCGTTTTATATGATTCATGTTGGCAATATCTGTTCGTGTAGAATGTGACTCAATGAGTTTATTCAGATAATGTATCATCAATTTCATTCACTTGGTTATATGATGAAGAATGTGTGAGATAGAAGTGAAAGCAATCTCATAAAGTTTAGAACACATAGTAGTAACATTGTAGGAATAAGTAAAGTGGAAAGTTATGTCGTATGAAATGTGTGATGCAAGACTAGCTCACATTGAACCGAATCGTTTATGTCATGGAAATGCTGTATGTTTTTCAATAACATATCATGTACATACTGTGTCGTTTTCTTGTCGTTTCAAAAGAGTGAATTGACTTAGTAATAAAGTTACAACCATTTTACTGTTTGTAAAGTTAGGAATAATATCAGAATCATTTCAGTGTTTGTAAGATAGGTGAAGTATAAAATTGTGCTAGAATTCTTTCAGCATTTGTAACGTTAGGAATAAAGTTGATGTGGGAGCTGTATTTCAGTCATGTTTAAAGTGACAATGTGTGTGTGTGTGTGTGTGTGCGAGATTCAGTTCAACGTTATTGAGAGATATAACTTCGTGCGCTGCGTAAACGGACACTTTATAAGACTATGCGAGTCCAGTGAAAGCTTATACAATTGTATAAACACAAAGTGAAATGTCATGGGAATGTAGTATTGAACTTTAGAAGCATCCTTCGAATGAAACATTGAATCAAGCCTCTTCGAAAGTGAGCATGATAATGATATCAGAAAACATTCAAATGGTTTGAAGCCCCTAGGTATGATTGTGAGCATCTGTACGTTTGTCATTCCATGTATTTTATCACACGCTAGGAACTATTCAATCATTTCATCTTTTTCATCCTCGGATACATTCAGTTCACTTGAGGGACATACAAACTTGCCACTCAGGATAAAGAGACCGCTATCACAAAGCGTGAGCCGTGCGTCATTCCCCTTCCGTCACAACGAAGCGGGAATGCCCATTTATGGTAATCTTGACTCCCTGCGTCAGTCAGGAAAATCAGCGGTTGACATTCGAAATATGGTGAGATGAAATCGTTTGAAGAAGACATGACCAAATTTGGACATATCCATGTTCTGTCTTTGTGAGAGAGAAGTATGTGAGGCGCCTCTCCCCACCCAATTTCACACCTGTTTCCTCCTTTCGACGGTGAGTCGTCTGACGTTTGCCATCAAACGTTCTAAGTTAGAGATTTAAAGTCAGATCTTACAGGCATCACTGATACACTTTCTAACATTGGGGTCTGAAGGTTAGGGTCTTCATGGTCTGTCCTATGCCATTTATTACAAACATGTTTCTGATAAACAGTGCTTTCTTGTGAGAACTGTAGTAAATAACTGACTTTTATCTTGCAGTTTCAACACGGTTTTATAAAAGTCTTCCCGCTACAGCGTCACAAGATGTTCATGTGATAAAATATACAGAGGGACCGAATACAAAAAGCACTTGAGGCAGTCGGAACACATTGGGGAGCATAAGAAGGTCTCTGTAATAAAGACATAAGTCCATCATGCTGCGGAAGCAGACTCTGACTTTGTCGAATTTAGGAAAAGACATGAACAGTGTCCTAGTGCGTCTATTTCTAACTGCCACTTAAAAAAGTGGTTTGATGACTTGTATAGACAAAGGGAGGAGGAGAGGGCGGCTGTAAGACGCATTGTCGACTTGGATGATGATGGGAACGATCTTTTCCTCAGCGATACAAGCAGCAGTGAGGAGGAGGGGAAGTACAGGAGGTGAGAGCCGTTTTCATTAGTGGTAAACAGGAATCTGAACATGTATCTGAGCACGCATCTGAACATGTAGAGGAGCCACTTAACACTTCTACGCCAAAGAAAGGCAGCATACACGAACAAACAAGAGCTCTAGATAGAGATGAGTTGAAGGCGAAGGCATCACAGCAAGCCCATTACATGCTGCTCAAAGATCGCCATGAGGCCGTGAATAGACAAAATAAAGAGACAAACTAGAAATTAAAGTGGAAACGGTGAAAGTCTCACAGGAGGAAGTATTACAGCTGCAGAAGAGAGAGGAAACATTAATGAAAGAGAGGGGGGAATGGCAGGAGAAGGAGATGGCATATGAGGAGGTAGTATCCGAGTTCAATCATCAGAGGCAGGAGGTTGACAGACTTGGTGTGATAGATAGGAACTCTCAAGGGATGAGAGAAGAGAATCATGACCTGACGAGGAGACTTAGTCAGGCTGAAGACATCAACAAGGAATGAAGAGAAGACACGTAGAGATACACCTGCCAATCTACAGAAACCAAGTATGTGACGTGCCTACTGCTACAGATGATTTAAACACCACGCAGGAGTGCCACAAGGGAGGTGGTGTCACTTGCATTCATATCAGTATAGAGGTCGACGGTCGACTGTGTGATTTTTCAGTGAGAAAAGTGAAGAAGAAATTCCTTGTAAGTTACTCGAACGTCATTGCCTCTCAATCAACTCTAACACCATCTTTCTTTCTTACAGAGATCTTCGAGCAAAAGTAGAGAGGAGTCGGAGAACGCCGCAAACGGTCTTCATGAGGCTAGTGAATGTCCCAAACTGTCTTTATGAGGCTACCAATAATGAGGCCGGAAAGATTTTTCACTTTCTGACGGTTCCAAGCCCGTTGAACTCAGAGGATGTGTTGAAAATTGATGAAAGGGATGAAAGGATGACCACTCACTAGCCAAACATATAAAAAAATCAAATTTCTATCTTCATTAGTTTCCAATCTCTCTCTACAGTGTGATGTTTTTGAAACACTCATCTTCAGCGAGCTAAGAATGAATAATCAAAGTCTCCATTAAACTAGAGTTATGAAGTAACTCACACGTGTTACCAGACATGAAAGCATCAAATGTTACTCGTGTAAATTGAAATGAACCGCTGAAGCATCTTAGGTTCCCATAACCTTCTCACACCTGAGTAACATGAATTTACAAGCCTAAGTCATGTACATGAATGCGGAACAATTCACAACAGTCATTGCACAGTGATTAGAGCGTTAGAATAAATGGTACAGATTGTGTTGAGACCACTGCACTAACCTTGTAGGAATAATTAAAGTGAAAAGTTATGTCACATGAAATGAGTGATGCAAGATTAACTCACACTGAAATGATTTGGTACTGCAACAAACAAGTTAAGTGGGATTCAGCATATGTTTGAAGGCAAGCGCTGTTAAAAACTTTTGAGATGATGTGAATTTTATCACGTAATATTCATGGATATAATAGAATAAATGTCGTTGCAGGTTTTGAGTGTATAGGATAGAACACATGAAATGAATTGTAAGTGTAACAAAAAAGGTGTGCGGGTTTCAATAACATATCATGTTGTACATGCTGTGTTGTTTTCTTGTCGTTTCAACAGAGTGGACTGACTAAGGAAATAAAATTACAACCATTTTTACTGTTTGTAAAGTTAGGAATAATATCAGAACCATTTCAGTGTTTGTAGGATAGGTGAAGTATAAAATAAAGTCAAGACCATTTCACTGTTTGTAAACTTAGAAATTAAGTTATAACCATGTCACTGTCAAGTTAGAAATAATGTCATAGACATTTCAATGTTTGTAAGATAGGTGAAGAATAAAGTTAGAATCATCTCACTGTTTGTAAAGTTAGAAAAAAAGTAGTTGTTTGTAATGTTAGAAAGAAAGTCATTCACAAATGGGAAAGTCAATAAATCTACTATACACTAACGGCTAACATTCACTTGTGCTATATAAAACCCTAAATCCTAAATTCAAACGTATCGAACCCTATCCCCATAGATGATGGAGTTTAGCAATTTATAGGTAAAGTATAAATAAAGTGAAAAACATTTCAGTGTTTGTAGGATAAATAAAGTATAAAAATATAGTCACAAGCATTTCACTATTTGTAAAGTTAGAAATAAAGTTGATGTTTGTAAAGTTTAAAATCATGTTAGAATCCTTTCAGTGTTTGTAAAGTTAGATATAAGTAGGTTTAACAAGCACGCCAGAGAGTGCACTGTACTGAGATCTAAGGATGTGATCGTCACATTAGAATTCAAGAGATTGAATGCCATCTTAATGTTTGTGTCTGCATGTTGTGCCAGTTTGGCCTCCATTCATTCCATTTCATTATTTATCCTTCTTCTCTGCATTCCATATCCGAAGATATGTGGCGGGCTTGGAACCGCTTTAGCTGCATTAGAAGGAAATTCTTAAAAGAACTCATGATGTATTCACGAAATAATGCAGTGAAACAGTGTGCTGTATGTTTGCAAGATGATTTTCTGAACTAAAAAATGCCCATCACCAACTCCGTCACTGAAAGAAAGCATGAACGAGTTGAGATGACAGCCATTCGTATGCATGTGTAAAACTCTTACTTCATCATCTGATATCACAACAAAAACTTCACTCGCTTCCACTTCCTCACTTTCCGTGTCATCACTCCACATCATCTCCTCACTCGCCACCGTCTCGGCCTCACTCGCCACCGTCTCCATCTCTTGCCGCAGTCGACGGCTCATATCCTCATTCAAAGTGAAGTATGAATAATACTTCATAAATTCCATAGTGATATCCTCACCGTAGATATCACTGTGGAATTCTTCTCCACGGTGTACAATGCGAAATGGCATAACGCACGCTCTTGGCTTATCGGATATGACTATGTTAGTGAAATGCAAGAGACTCTGCTCTATTTGAGAATGATACCGTTTTTCAAATGTCTGGTTCGAGCAATCATGTTGCTCTAAACCTATGGTTGGAGGAAGAAAAGGGAAGACATATTTTCATTGACTGCCATCCTCAACCACTCAACAAACTTAGATGCATTTATCGCGTGAATCTCCCTTCCAGTGCGATGGCAATGAGCTGTGTGGGAATCAGCTAGGTAGGTGGGAGGTCTGAGATGACGATAAGTTCCTGCATCCTTGTTCGTTGGACAGATGCGATAGAAAATTCGATGTGTATACGGGGCAATGTGACAGACTGGTGCCAGAGAGAGAGAGAGAGAGTTATCATTCATCTTTGTGTTCTACTCTATCTGCTGACGGGGCAGCGCGACAAACAGGTGACAGAGTGCGCTCGTGATTCTTTGTGTGCACAGGAGGGTTATATTACATCTGTTTCACTGATAGGTTTTATGATAAACATTTTTAGCTGCTTTTGAATGGCAGTGTGTTGAATATTGCAAGCATTGTTAAATGTCAATCCGTGTGTCATTTTCACATCGTCTGCATTCGCACAGAAAATCACTTGATGCAGGTTTCAATGATGATTCTATTATCATATAGCAATGCACGATTCGTTTAGAAATGAGACACGTATTCATTGTCATGTACATGAAAAGCAAACTTTGATTCTAACCTTTACTACTCATGGACAGTCCTAATGTAATGTTCACTGTGTCATACCCATGAAATAATTCCACTGACACAGACTTGTCACTCAGTCTTGATAATTCAATGACATTGCATGCTTTGTTGTTTCCTACTGATGAGCGTGTTATGGTCCTCTACACAGACTTGTTCATTTAGTTAGTTCAATGGTCGAGCCGTTGAACTGCATCTAAGACTTATGCGTTTCTACAGGTTTTTATATCAACTTTAAACGCAACTGCAATGATTAAAAGTCTTATTTATCATCATAAAGTTGTTGTCATAAAGTCTTTTATAGCACGGAGTCTAGAGCTTCATGTTTACGAATTTCATTTGAACGTCAGAAAGTTGAAGTTAGAATATATGTTCATCTGTCTATGATGAGTGTAAACGTTCTCGATACACAGTTCTCCTGTACAAGTTTCCCGTAAAGTAGTTGTGACACTTTTGTGAGGGACTCACTTAATCTAGGAGGTTGATTTTTATGTCACACATGTTTTGAGTGTTTCCTAACTCATATGCATTCCACTTACAACGTTACAGGTTATGTGTATACTTGTATGTCGTCAATACAGACTGCAAAACGTTTAACACTGTCTGCCATTATTTACAGAACAGTCTACACACGCATTCAATTTGATTAAACCAAAAAAAATTAGTAAAGCTGGTACGCTAACGAGTGTGACTGCAGAAACATTTTATAAAACTTTTTCAACGTTCGCTAAGTTTCACAACAGCATGTCAAAGACTTCTTCCAAAACTTATTTCAACATTTGCGTTTAGACTTTTAAGCGAACATGGGCTTCATGCATTCTACACGAACGGTTAACGCATGTCATATAAAACCCTAAATCCAACCGTAGATGACCCTACCCTTCGATTATGGACTTTAGGACTTTAGGCCCCACCCAATTCAATGTCATGGAACTAGCTCTCACACACTCAACGTTTGTGACAAGACTTTACCTGGTTTTATAAAGCCTTCAACGCTGTTGTACTTACTATAAGACCTTTTAACACTGTGAAACAATCTACACAGTGCAGTAAACCAACCTAGCGCTGTGGTGAACAGTTTTTATATAACATGCTAAAGTTTCAGTCTCACTGCAGTAGAAAACTGCTTTTAGTAAACCTGATGAAGCATTCAGCAATCTAACAGTCATGGAGTTTGAATTTTCTAATAAGGGAACATTTCGCCACTGTCTCAATTCAATACAAAACTTTCTAACACTGTGAAAGTAAGTTACAAGACAATCTACACTGTGTAGTAAAACCTTTTCGATAAAACTTTCTAGTGCTGTGATGAGTTCGGTCAGTCATAAAACTTCAATGATCAAACTTTACTTTCACAAACGTGTGTCACGGTAAAACTATTTGACTACACTAAACGTTGTTTTTGCAAACCATGATACACTTTCTGACTACATTCGCGAATACAACTTCGATGATCAAACTTTACTTTCACAAACGTGTGTCACAGTAAAACTATTTGACTACACTAAACGTTGCTTTTGCAAACCATGATACACTTTCTGACTACATTCGCGAATAAAACTTCGATGATCAAACTTTCTAACTATACATTAACCTGCGTTGCAGTAAAACTTTTGTACAACATGATATACTTTCTGACTACACTAGCAAGAGCTTGTTCACTACCGAAGAGAGAAATGATCTTGTGGTTGCGTGTGGCGCATGAATGTCCCTTTGATTCCATTCATCATGTCGTCTCCGTGATAGAGACAAGCAGAACTCATGACCCATTCTCGCATGTATGGCCAACTATCGGGAGACAAGTGCAATAGAGATTTTATGAGGTAACCTGTGGCAGATAGCTAAATGTCGCCCTGGCGGTCAGAGTACAACGTTGAGACGAAAGGCAACCACTTGGAAACATGACGCAGAGAGGTTTCACAAGGATTACCATTGCCAACGTCCCGTGCAGTACTCATTGCTACGGACTTCACCGCTGTCTCGAAAGAACGCCCACCAACAGGAAGTATGACACCGAGAATCTCCGTGACTTGCACCGTCAATGACTTGATAGCCAGACATGAAAACCGATGGAGTTATTTGCAAGAGGTTGGCAGACTTTGATCAGCTTGATAGTAAGCCGTGATTTACAAGCGTTTTGCAATGGAGATGTTTAGATGCCACCCATGACAAGATAGCTAGGAGTCAACCGATTGGCGCTCAAAGTGCTACGTTGAGAACTGTGTCAAATGCCCAACATGAGTTTCCCCAGCAGTTTCGGTCTAAACTATGACACACTCCCTTGCCACACTTATCACTACGGCATCATCCGCCGTCCCGAAGGAACACCCTGTCAGTGGAATATTACAGCAAAACTCTCCGTGTCATGCTCGCTTTCAGTGAAAAGCCGCTTGTATCAAGTATGGCTCGTACACACTTATACATGCATTCATTGACTTCAGCAGGGTCGAAAACCCCGGAAAACCTCCGAAAATAATGAATTTAAATTTTTAACATTTAGTACTACTTATGAAATTTTATAAGTAGTCTTTAAATATAGGTCTGATCAATAGCGATCGAACCTTTTTTTGAATCAAGTCAAAAGGACTTGTAGAAACAAAGTTACAAGCCTTTAAAGTTTTGGAGTCTTTTATGGCCTGGAGACGAAGGCCATCTCCTGGCTAACCTTTAACCCTTTCACAGCGGCTAATGTATTGAAAAATTATTCCTTCACATGCGGATGGATCGCTGTGCGAGTCATAAGAAATTTTCCTCTCAGTGCGGCATGGCCTGCTCTACGAGCCATAAAATTCAGCGGGAAAACACGTGTTAAAGTGATAAGATAATGAAGGACGAAATGTTGATAACTTTGGAGAACATTTTTTTACTTGGGGCGTATCGGTATCTCTTATCGCAAAACATGTCATTGTCATCCAAACGTTGACGCGGAAACCCTTTTATCTCAAACAGTGCATTTGCTAATATCTGGCTAATAAACCTGATTTCTTCAGAATTGATTTTTTTCCAATTGAGATTGTGAACACTGACTATTATGTACCGCAAACGATATTCACTGGATCGTACTGTAGAATTGATCTGCCTAAACAGTGACGACGAAATGGATAATGTTAGTGAAAGCGACTCTGATGATTCAGATCAGTTTTTTGATCTTGATGACTCCGTCCTACCGCAGTTGCCTATGTTGCCGCCCGATCCATCACCTGTTAACTTTACGTCATTCGCCAAAGCTGATTCTCCACCTATTCTCAGGGATTCTTTCGTGTCCTCCGCTTCGGGCTCAGCTCCCGTTTCTCGCCCGACTTCTGCTCAAATTACCAGTCCGTGGAAATTTGTAGAAGAGGCAAACGATAGTCGCTCGGAGCTCCCAACCTTTCTCGGTGCCCCAAGTCTTCGAACAACATACGAAGAAACAATGCTGTCAAATACAAGTGATGTTGACATTTTGCAGAAGTGCTCTCAGTTTTTTTGTCACGGATGAATTAATCGAAGCACTTGTGCAATTTACAAACATTCGTGCTCCGATCTGTCTTCAAACAGAAACTCTAGAGCCCCATTCTCGCTTTAGAAATTGGACTAATTGCTCTTTCGCCGAAATGAAGAAATTTATCGGTATCGTGCTGCTGATGGGCGTCGTGAGGAAGCCTCAACTCACTGACTACTGGAGTACTGATGATTTAATTTGTACTCCATTCCTTTCACCCCAAATTTTCTCTTACACGAGATCGTTTTCTCTTGATTTTACATTTTATTCGATTCGCAAATTATGAAGATTTCGGTGGCGAACAGAATTGTCTTCGTAAGATTCAGCCATTTGTTAACATGATTCGTTCGATTTGTAAGGATGTGTATTGGCCATCTCAGAATGTAACTGTGGACGAGTCTTTACTTTTACACAAAGGTCGGCTGTATTTCAAACAACACATACCGGCGAAGAGAAGGCGCTTCGGAATCAAAAGTTATTTTTTATGCGAAAGTGACTCTGGTTTTACATTGAACTTTTCATTTCACATTGTAAAAGCAGATCATGATCAGTTGCCTCCGCTTGTTGTAGTCTCAGTGCATCGGAGCGAATCGTTGTCTATCTTTGTGATGAACTATTGGATTTAGGATACACTGTTTGGTGTGATAATTGGTTCAACAGTGTCAGGTTGGCCAATTATTTATTATCAAGAAGAACGCTTTTAGTCGGCACTATTCGTCCGAACCGAGGCCATGCTTCAGGAGGCCGTGGTAAATGTAAGAGAGACAAAGTTTTTGCGCTCGGACGACTTGCTTCTATCTAAATTTTGTGATAGAAAGTCGTCTGGACAGAAAATTGTTTTTATGATTGACACAAAAAACAAAGCTTCTCCTTCCGATTGTCAGCGTGTTATAAAAGGTGGAAAGACAATAATTTTTAGAAATAGTAGCCTACTACCATGTCTGAGTATAACAAATTTATGGGAGGAGTTGATCGTGCTGATCAAATTTTACATACTTATGACGCACTCGAAAATCATACCGCTGGTTCCATAAAGTGTGTATACATCTTATTCAACGAATGCGCCTCAATGCCCACATTGCTTATTCCATTTACGGGGGCAAGGAAAATCTTCAAAATTTTTTAATGTCATGTGTTCGCCTCTTTCTGTGTGAAACAGGGGTAGGGAGGCAACCTCTTATACCTCGAAATGCATCGTGTGCTTCAAACTCGCATTTTCCATCTAAGTTTCAACCAAGAGGAAATAGCATTCATCCGACTAAAAGATGCCTGTGTGTTACTCACTTGGTAGGATTAAAAAGCTACCGCATTTTGTGATTCCTGTCCAGGAAAACCGGGTCTTTGCATTACTCCCTGTTTTGGCAATTACCACTTAAAATAAATTTCCATTCACTTCGCATTTTTACTTTCATGGGGTTGATTGGAATATTTAATCATGTGAATGACGACATGTTAACCATTCAGACGATACACAGAAGCTCAAGAATAACGCGTGCTCCATCACGACTTGAATGTAGCCCTATTTGATTAAATTTAGAGTAGTCTAAACGTACTTGTACAATTTGTAATCAATGTGATATAACGTTCAATTCGTTGTACGATTTTGGTGGTATCGGAAATACAGTGAACATGTACTAAGAGTACTGAGACATAATGAAATTTCTTATTCATACAAATATAATAACCAAATAATAAACTCTTGAAGCTCAATCCAGATGTTCAGAGTGAATTAAGCCCAATGACAAAAATGAAAAATTCAGGAAATTCTTGTAGCTCTGTCCGCCTTGTTTTCTATGTATAGTTTTAAAATTAAGTACGTATGTTGACTACTTGTATATCGCAGTTGATTACATGCAATAATTTAATAAATGAAACATTATAATTCAATTATAATCATACTTAACTTTCGTAGTTCAGATATATTCATCCACATCAAAATTATTAGTCAACAATAGCTGACTGCCCACTCGGAAAATTCAAGATGATATACATATAGATCTATTGAGAAATAGCTTGGAGAGGAAATAACATTCATCCGAATGCCGTGTGTGTTACTCACTTGGTAGGATTAAAAAAACTACCGTATTTTGTGATACCTGTCCTAGAAAACCGGGACTTTGCATTACTCCATGTTTTGGTAATAAGACAAGCAATTATATATAATTTAGCCTACTATACACGGACATGTGCAAAACCTCGCCTTTAATCAAATTATGCTCCGCATACATTTTGTATTGATGTAGGCCCGCTATATACATGCACAGTTGCACATATCAAAAACACTAAACATCAACAAATTGAAAAATTAAATGATAGCTTGCTTGTGAAGAATTCCATAATTATAATCCAAACATTGAACACATACAAACGTAGATCACGACAAGCTACTTCATTTTACAAAATTCATCAAAATCGTAGGAATTTTGTTTTGATGAAAGTTCAATAAACAGATTTTTTCTATTGCTTCCGAATCACATTTCAAATCAATTTCTTGTTTGCTTTCAAGTACTCCTAACGATCTGAGATTTCACACCAAAAGTTGTCAAAGTGTATCTGAATCAACTGAAAGTTGCCCTATTTCAACAACACTATTCAAATTCAATATTCAAATTCCTTGGTTGAATAGTGGATATGATAAAGCATCCTCAGCGGTTCTGCATTTGTCTCTGTAGAACGCGTATGATTCCATGATTACACGAATGATGGCAAAAACAGCTGCTGCCCAATTGCTCTGCATTCTCCATCCCGACAATGTTATTCAGCCCGCCAGGTTGAATAGTATAGCCTCATGCTTGTAGCATTGAAGCTGATAGTATAAGCGTCGACACGGTTCCGATAATTAAGGAGTCTTGCGATAACGCACCTAATATAAGTGTTATTGTTGCTAAATGTTATAGCAGAGGTCCAAGAAACAAGAAGTGGAATCAAAACTAACGCTGATTGACATAGTTGCTTATTACAATAGCTACTTTGGAATCAAACCGAATTACTAAGCCGTAAAACAGTTTACTAAATCATAAAAATCTATGGAATCAATTCACAACTTTACACAGAAAATAAATAGGCATTCAGTGAATACTGTGAATACTATACACGCCACTGGAATTTATTCTTATTATGAAAATTTCTATGCAATGAATTCTCTTACTGAACATTTTAATGAGCCTATAACCTACAGCCCTACATGTATATTCTCACTTTACAGTATGGCGACATTTTTTTGAGCACTCTGTACATATTATTTCTGTACAATTGGTATAATTTTTTCCGCAATCCTTGCAGTTGACTGCTTCCTTGATAACATTTTAGAAGCGAGGGCGATAATGTTGTTGTCATCGACCACGTTAATCCTTCATTCATACATTCTAACGTTTTGATCACTCATTTGTTACTTTGATATTACATTCGACAAACAACAGGAAACAGGTAAATTCATTAGAGGGAACCTGGTGTACGACGTGGCTTATCGGTGTCGGAGCCGCCGATTGATGCGATAGGTGAGATAAGGAGATAAGAACGCCTGTGTCGTCAGCCCCTCAACACTGCCGCAGAGAATAGAATTTTAAGAAATATTATCTCCGTAACACAGAGAAAGTTTTCATGGCTCGCTCTGCGAGCCATGCCCCAGTGAAGGGGTTAAGTCTGACACCTTAGATGATATCAGCCATGAAATTTTCTAAGTCGATGCTATCATCGGACCTCCGGAGTTCACCTACCCCAACCCAGTCGGGAGGAGAACTGATTTCCACAAGCAGAGTTTCCACTTATATAGTTTGTGGCGATCAGCTGATGACGTAATATCCATCATCCAAATCTTTAAACACGTCTATCTCTGGTTCTAGTGCTCCGATTGACTTCACATTTTGACAGTCATGTTTTCTCGCTCTCACCTTTCATTTAAGCCATCCCTCGACTCTCTACGATGACCAGAAGCCGAGTTGAAAAAACTCGTTTTTTTCAAAAGTTCCAAAATCTTGGAAAAATGTGTAAAAATTCGATTTTCACCATGCTCTTATTTGGAAACGAAACCTGCCACGCATCTGAAAAGGTAGGATCCTAGAGAACAAAGTGCTGTCTTGCCCTAAAAGAAACCCGAGCTCTTCATTCACTTCCAATCCTCCGCTATTCATCGCCAAAGGTGGCCACAATTTAACATTTTCACAAAAAAATCCCGTGTGGAGACCCAGTGTGAAGAAAATATTCAACGTTTTCTCTCCGATTCACTTGAAACTCACCCTCTAGATGCAGAATGGAACGCTGATTCCAAATCTGGTCTCTGCTTTCCCGTCCGAGGCTTCGTTCACCCGGTAGAGCCATTTTCATAAAAATTCTAACTCAATTTTCAAATTTTCAATGGCGTCTAACATCTAAATGAAAGTAGATATGAACAAGCTGTTTCTTTCACTGAATTTTTCTTACTCTTAGCTTTGAAACGAGCTATTGAACGACTTTCTACAATCTCTAGAACCAAAGTCAGAAGTCTCGTTCCGGAGGGGGGAGGTCAGAACTTTTTCTCTTCGATTGAGCTGGAAACAAGTCCCTAGACCCAAAATTGGTCAAAAAGTCCAAATCCGCGGTCCATTTTCACGCACGAGGCTTCGTTTAGCCGCTACAGACATTTTCATAAAATTCTAACTCTGTCGTTTTTTGGTGATGGACAAAAATCTTAAAGTCACTCTCACATCTAAACGATGGCAGATAGATATGAACAAGCCGTTTCTTCCACTGAATTTGTCTCACTCTTAGCTTTCAAACGAGCTATTGCACGACTTTCTCCGATCTCTAGAACCAAAGTTGGAAGCCTCGTCCGGAGGGGGGGGTTAGGACTTTTTCTCTTCGATTGAGCTGGAAACAAGTCCCTAGACCCAAAATTGGCCAAAAAGTCCGAATTTTCCCTCCGTTTTCCCATCCGAGCACTCCTTCATGTCGAAAAATGGACTTTCTGATCCCAAAACATCCAAAACCTGCCTTTTCTAACTCTGCCGTTTCCAGAGATTCCACCCCTTGCCTCACAGGAGAACTCCTCCTTCCTTCCTCACCCAAAATTTCACGTAGACTCCGAATCTGGCCTCCGTTTTTCCATCCGAGCACTCCTTCATGCCGAAAAACGGCCTTTCTCATCCCAAAACGACCTAAACCCGCCTTTTTCTAACTCTGCCGTTTTCAGAGATTCCACCCCTTGCCTCACAGAAAAACTCCTCCTTCCTTCCTCACCCAAAATTTTACGTAGATTCCGAATCTGAACTCCAATTTCCCATCCGAACCCTCCTTCATGCCGAATTCCGACCTTTCTCATCCTAAAGCCACCAAAATCTACCTTTTCTCACTCTATCCTTCCCACATTCCTATCCTTCCTAAAACAGATTTTCTGGTCCTTGTAGTAGCAATTTTTGTGACATGGTAAATTATTTTTAAATCTTAATTGCTGTGATAACGGATTTGAGCCGACAAATGTTGGAATGATGTTGACAATCGTTATCCTTTTCAATTCATTGCGGACTTTGCGAGCTGGTATTTCGTTTATGAATGGAATACGAAGATAAATGTTGCTTTTCGCGTTAATTTGAATTTTTGGTCTAATAGCTGGTTTATCTAAATTGACATTCTTTTTCCTCATTCATTCACTGTGTTTTTGAACATAATAATCTGGATAACCGTTGTTGCGAAATCTGTTTTTCAGAAAATTAATGACATCTAGAAGATGATCATGAGACGAGCAGATACGATGGGCTCTTAGATTTTCGGACTTCAAGAGATTGATTTTGCGCGATAATGGAACACGGCTTTCCCATGGTAGTAAATGGTCACTGTGTCAACTTTTAGAATATAATTTGGTAGAAAAAGAAGACCAATCTTGGTGGTATGAAACAGTAGTATCTAAAAATGATAGTTTGTAATCATTCGGTTCTTCAAGAGTAAAAGAGATACTGTCATTTATAGCATTGACATCAGGAATAATATTATCAAGTGGTGATGAACAAACAAAGAAGATATCATCAATATATCTTTTCCAGTATTTGAACTTGCTAGGAAATTTTGGCAAAACTTTTGTACTCAATGTCAAACATGTATATAATGGCTAGTAAAGGTGAAAGATTATTACCCATAGCTAAGCCAGAAGCTTGTGGACAAAAGGAGTCATCGAAGTAAATTAAGTCTGAAGTAATAGCTAATTGAAAAAGTTGCTGGAAATCAATGGAATTCATCGAATACAAACGCGTTTCAGATTTGTGTTGTTCAAAGAAATTAGAAATTGCTGAAAAGACATTACTTGGACCATTCAGTGGAATTGAGCCATACTAGTTAACAACATCTAAAGAACCAAAGAAAATATGTTCTTCTCAACTAAACAACATATCAGCAATACTGGAGATAAAAGAGAAAGTATCTTGTAAATGGGTTGATACAAATGCTAAAAGAGGAAATAAGCGATCGGCAAGATATTTGGATAATGGAGTGCCTGGAGTATCGACAGCAGAAACAAGGGGACGACCCTGTAACTGACTTTTATGATCCTTTATTTTATTTTTATTTTGTAATGGCTTTCTTCCTCTTGAATACCGACGTGTTGTAATCGGCATCCGGATGTTCAAAGCGATGACACATTATTCGGATCATCCTTTGCATCATCTGGTACCCCGAAAACTCAAATTCACGAACAAGTTCTCCATTCCCGAAACCAAACATTCAATGCGTTCACGCTCATTCATTGTGTCAATAGTTAAATTTGTGAATTATGACTTTTAATGTTTTATGCATTCTCTTCATCCCACTTACTTTTGAACTACTGCTTGTATAATTGCGTGAATAAGTTTCATGAAAGTTTTGACCTCACGATTGCCATTATTGAGACTTTGATGAAAGAATGAACGCCTTCTATTCTATTCTATTCGGGAGCAAAGTGAGGCGACTTGGTAGAGGATCACAAGCTTTGAGATGCAAAAGTTCATTTTTAATATTGATATTCTGTCTACTAGCTATTGCAGTAAGCTCTTTGTTAAATAAAGTTCTGTTGTGCAGTACTTGGAAGGATTGGAGAGATCAGTGAATAATTTTGTAAATGTGGAATTGCCAAACTATTACATTGCGTTTAAGATGTAATCAAATACAAGCAACTAATTACTTAAAAAATTACACTGCATCTTTCTAGACATAAATCCTAAAAAGGTCGTACATTTCGATGGACTATTTCGGCTTTTTATAAGGGGTATCAACCTTTTTTGTATCATTCAATATGGAATATTTGAATATTTCTTACCTATACTTGCTTCATTGCACTTTTCGCTCGGTTTGAAATCAAATATTCTCGCCTGTCATTTAGTATTGCAATTTCAATTTTTACAGTACCGTACTTATTTTTGGAAATTTCTATTGCCATACATAAATTGCCATTTTCGATGCCAATCTGGCCGATATTTGTCAGATATCCTCATGGAGTTGTTATTTTGAAATTTTCTCGGGCTGTAATGGATATCACAGGTCTGGACACATCACAATCTCAACATGCAAACCCGGGTATCATAGATTGCAGTCGAATAGCTGGCTGTCCATGCCCGGTGGACAATTGCCCTGAAATGATTGCTTCCTCGATGGTAACTCGACATTTGGAAAAGCACTGTTTATGGATTACTTACCGGACAAGTTCCAGATTCTTGACTTTTTTAGCATCGTCGTTATATTTGCAAATGCAATCGAATTTTCGCAGAGTCATTTCGTTCTAGACATAACTCAAAGTGTGCGTCTCAACAAGCAAGTCAATCATCTACCACAGTTGAGCCTGTTGATGATTCAAATCACGTTTTCAAGCTACCTTCCCTGGACGAGGTCATGCGACTTCACAGACCAACACTAAAATTTGTGCCAGCGAAAGCACGTCAAAAATTTGACTATGTTCTCTCGAAATCCATCAACAAGTTATCAATGAAAACTCTGTTGATTCGTGGACAAAGCTGCTGATGCTTCCTAAATGCGTGTTGCCGTCCTCCAAACGTGCAGGAAAGAAAGATCAACACAAAACTTCAATCAACATTTTATTTGACAAATGGAGCAACGGTCATTTAGAAGAATTGTGAGAAGCAGCAAAAGCTAATTCGAAATCACCATCTCTTTCAAAACCAAGATCAAGAAGTTCTCAAGAAGAAAATGCTGCTACTCGTAGAATTACAGCGGCCATTGATCAGGCTTAAGATGGACTATATGGAAAAGCGTGCCGCATCTTGTCCTCGAGCGGGTTATTCCCAAATAATAACATTACATGGACAAAACTGAATGACAAGCAACCCAAAGTTCCTCCTTCATCCGTTTCAGAATATTCCAATGAGACTGAATTGTTGCAGTTGTCTGCATCTTTTGCCGTTAGGAGATTTTACACTTGTTTCCCCAGACTACAGCTTGTGGGCCATCAGGTCCTCGGGCTCAACACTTGATCAGCGCATGTGAAGCTGTTTTGCCAATAAATTTAACGGCATCCTAAAGGCATTTGATCAACCTCCTTATTTCAGGAATGTCTCCTGTTGATTTAGCGCCCTATATTGCAGGTGGAAATCTCACAGCTTTGTATATACATACATTTAATTAATAAATCATTCCCTTGACAAGCTTCTGAGAATGAAGTGAAACCGGTCGGGGATTTTATTTGATACTGTGTTTCCTTTGGGGATCATTTTTGGAGATATATATATATATATATATATATTACAGCCAGGGGCGTAGCGCCTATAGTATTCTAATAATCTGAGAAGACACCGGAATTTACAAACGAAAATGAAATTACAAATATGTGATGATAGGATTTTGATTAACATGAAGGTCATATAATCTTGTTCGATGTTTCCGTTTTCCAATTCACAAAACTTCTTTAACACCGGCGGAGAGATACGAGTATTCTATCTCGCGACAGAATCACACCTGTACAGCAGTAGAGTTATCAATAGCGCGCCTCTGATTGGTCTGGATGCAGCAAACATTGTAATGATACGTCTCCTCTCTGCGTCGCCCTCCTGCCATGTGTCTGCTGTCTGATATTCTAGAATCAATATCTGCTAGCAGAGTGTAACCACCCTCTCCGGTCTTCGCTATTACTCAATTACATCGCTATTTATAACGGAGAATACTCATGGCAACTGTCGAGGAATTGATAAATTTACAAAATTCTCCTTTATCCTACGCAAAGAAAATAGAACTAAAAACTAAAGGAAGAGATAAGCCGATTTTTACCTTTGAAGGAAGGAGAAAGTGCAATCTTAGTGTGCAATATCAAAAATACGAATGGCTGACTGGTTGCCCCATTAGAAAGACACTTTTCTGCTTTCCGTGCCTTATCTTTAAACCAAAAACGACAGTGTTTTCATCGACGAGAGGATTACTCGACTTGGCGAATTTCTCTAATCATGTGAAGAGACATATAAAATCTCCAACGCATCTGGCCGCGATCACCTCTCTTAAACTTATTGGCAAAGTAAGGATCGATGAAATGTTAAATGAGGAGTTCAAAACTTTGAGAAATATGCACAACGAGGAAGTGAGGAAGAACAGAGAAATGATGCGACATCATATTAAAGCCGCTCTTTTCCTTGTTTGCCAAGGCCTTTCTTTTAGAGGTCATTCAGAGAGCACTGACAGTCCAAATCGTGGAAATTTCATTGAATTGATTAAGCTCCTCAGTGAATTTAGTTCTGATCCGCTGATTAAAAATTGTGTCTCTCCTGATCACAGTCTCCCATTTTCAGGATTATCACCTGATATTCAAAACGACTTGATTAAGTGTTTGTATGATCAGGTTCGTGGTGAAATCGAGAATCGAATCAAAGGTGCTCCTTTTATATCTATAATTGCTGACGATACAACGGACATTTCAAATACAAGTCAAATGGCTGTCAGTGTCCGACTTGTTCACAATGGATCGGTCTTCGAACATCTGATTGACCTTGTCAATGTGTCAGCAGACAGATCAGCTAACAATCTTGCCTGTGTAATATGTGAAAGTCTTGAGTCCGTTGGTGTAACCAAAAATACTTCAGTGATCGGCCAGTCATACGACGGTGCAAGTAACATGATGGGTAAGCACAATTCAGTGCAAACTAAGATCAAGGAGATTTGGCCCTCAGCAAACTTCGTTCATTGTTATGCACACAAATGGGCATTAGTAGCACAAAGTGTCAGTAAGAATATTCCGTTGGTATCAATATTTTTCGGATTTTTGCAAAATTTGACAACATTTTTTCGCGCTTCACCAAAACGTGCTTCTATGTTATCCAGTCCATTGCCTCTTGCGTCAACTACGCGTTGGTTGACGAGAGGAAAATCTGTCTGTGCTATTTCTTCTAAGTATTGTGAAATTTTCAATGTTTTAGAAAATATTTCTTCGGAGTCCTCTGCTTGCTCAATTGATTGCTACACCCGCGCTGAAGCGAAAGGATTGCGATATCAATTGGGAAATTGTGAGAATGTGTTTCTCTTATTCTTTTTTCGTAAAGTTTTCGCATTATGCGACATGATGACAAAGAAACTTCAAGGTGTGATGATTGATCCAGCTGAAATATCTTCGAAGGTAGCAGACTATCGTGCAAACTTGTGTGAACTACGCTCTGAAGTTTCCTTTCAAACGTTCGTCGAGGAAGCGAAGCAATATGAGCCTTACTTTTTTAATCATGAAAAGAGAGTCCCACAAATCAACGAGCAACATCTCCTTGACAGCGGTTACACTCCAAGTAGGCCTAAGCCATCATCTTCGTCATCCC
This sequence comes from Prostheceraeus crozeri, assembly GCA_907163375.1. Lineage (NCBI taxonomy): Eukaryota > Metazoa > Platyhelminthes > Polycladida > Euryleptidae > Prostheceraeus > Prostheceraeus crozeri. The sequence continues at coordinate 31,696 of CAJQUW010011685.1, read as the reverse complement.
AATTTGAGAAGGATAAACTTAAGCGATTAATGTACGAAATCATCGATACACTAATTTTTCAGTTAGACCAACGATTTGAAAACATCGAAAGTCTTCAGTGGATAAAACTATTTCAGCCATCGAGATTTGATGTACTGAAAGCTGATGCATTTGAAGTTGTACGACTTGTGAATGAACTGAAGAAACATCACCCAGATTTAGTTCAAGAAGAAGAAGAGAAGTTGCGCAACGAATTACACATTCTATTCACTGATTCAGATTTGCGAGTGGCACTTGGAGAAGCAAATGATCCTTCTACCCTTCTTAAACAAATGCATTCCTTGGATTTGTGTGACGCTCTACCTCTTGTCTCTAAAGCATTAATGGCTTCACAAACAATTGCTCTAACATCGGTGACATGTGAAAGAACCTTCAGTGTGCTTCGGCGAATCAAGACCTACCTGCGTTCCACCATGACTCAAGAACGCATGAAACAACTGGTATTTTTAAGCATCGAAACTTCTCTTCTCAAACACTTATCAGGAGAGTGTTCGTTCGTTGACACAATTATCGACAAGTTTGCTTCAATGAAAGATCGTCAAGTAAAGTTGTTATATCGTAAGTAAATACATCAGGTTATAGTGTTATGATTTACCTGTATTGTTTTTGGTAATGACTATAAGTGGAAATGGAGTTGTTATGAAAATTGATTTTGCTCTTTAAATTATAATAATAAAAAATATATTTTGAGCAATGCGCCTAAAGGACTAAAAATTGACTTGGAATTTACATGTAGGCCTACGTTCTTTTCCCGGTTCTTTCATTGGACTCAGATTACCTCATCTGAGGTGGTCTGCTACGCCACTGATTACAGCAAAGTGTTCCCAGTCTTTTCATATTTCATGTAAAAGAAAAAGCACAGCTTTTCGGACTAGTTTCGATGTTTTTTATCACATCATCTTCAGCGGTAAAAAGAGTTACAAACATCTGTACACATCATTTACATACTTGCTATCTACAATTCATTTTCAACATTAACACAACTAAAACACGATAAAATACGTCATTAATTGCATGTCACATGCCACTGACAATTGACAATTGATATGAACCATTTCGTTCATTCGAGAGGCAATCTTTGTTTTGATTCATGATTATAGTTTCAAGAATGAATGGAATTTTGTAACGACCTAGAATTCTAAAGTTTTCATATTTCGGTGCATGTTCATGCATCGAAACTTCAGTGGGAGTTGGGTAGCCTCTAAGATGCTCGCTAATACGCGTATTTAAATGTCTTTTGGATGCGCCAATGTACCGCTCTTTGGCTTGATAATATTTTAAAAAAATTCATTCCTATGAAATACAATCTCAAGGATACTTTTCAATTTGTTGACAGCCTGAAATGTCTTTACTTGCCTGATGAGAACTTTCAGCTGTTCAGTTTAGATGTTAAGAACCTTTTCACAAGCATTCCTGTGAAAAGAACGATTAAACACATTGCCTCGCTGATTGACTTCGACAATTTTCCTATTTCAAAACATGCTTTAACAGCTTTGTTAGATCTGGCTTGCGCGAATGTCTTATTTAGTTTTAATAATGATCTTTTTCATCAGGTGGACGGTATGGCCATGGGTTCAAACCTTGGCCCTACCATGGCTGCCTTCGCTCTAGATATGATCGAAAGCAATTTTTGTAAGTACGACGGCACATTGCCATTCTTCTATCGTCGATTTGTTGACGATTGTTTTGTCATTTTTCGCAACAGTAATGAAGCCAAAAGCTTTTTGAATCCAATTTACCATGGAAGAGAGTATTAATAATTGTATCACATTTTTGGATACCGAAGTGACTCTCCAATCAAAAAATTTCAAGATAGATTTTCACATAAAATCGACCAATACAGGAGTTTATACTCCATACTTTGCCTATGCTCCAGACAATTACAAATTGTCTTCCATTCGGTCTTTATTGTTTCGCGCTTCTAAAATCTGTTCTAATGAGACTCTTTTTCAGTCTGCATCTAAAAAGATTTCTGATATTTTCATAAGTAATGGTTTCCCTGATGAAAAAATAAATCAGATAAAGAAAGAAATTGATAAAAAGAGGACAGTCGTGCAACAAGAGATCCCTGACAAAGACAGAAGCAAAAATATTATTTATTGGCCAGTTCCGTTCATTCGAGAGGGCGTCAAAGAATTAAATAACAGAATTCACAACATCAACCAAAGTCTCTCAAATACAGAGATCAGACCCACGTCCAAAACTTTCAAACTTCAAAACTTTTTTCAAAATAAAGATACTCGTAGTATTTCTGATGGATTGAAAGCCAACATTATTTACCAATACAGTTGTGACCGCTGTTCGATGCGGTATATTGGCGCATCCAAAAGACATTTAAATACGAGTATTAGCGAGCATCTTAGAGGCTACCCAACTCCCACTGAAGTTTCGATGCATGAACATGCACCGAAATATGAAAACTTTAGAATTCTAGGTCGTTACAAAATTCCATTCATTCTTGAAACTATAATCATGAATCAAAACAAAGATTGCCTCTCGAATGAACGAAATGGTTCATATCAATTGTCAATTGTCAGTGGCATGTGACATGCAATTAATGACGTATTTTATCGTGTTTTAGTTGTGTTAATGTTGAAAATGAATTGTAGATAGCAAGTATGTAAATGATGTGTACAGATGTTTGTAACTCTTTTTACCGCTGAAGATGATGTGATAAAAAACATCGAAACTAGTCCGAAAAGCTGTGCTTTTTCTTTTACATGAAATATGAAAAGACTGGGAACACTTTGCTGTAATATATATATATATATATATATATATATATATATATATATATATATATATATATATAAATAAAAGAAATGAAAACCAGGAGATGTCGGTGTTACCGGTTTCGGTGTATTTTTATAACTTATGACATCTCGTCAGACACCCTTACATGAAATAAATGAACCGCAACTATCTTTGATCCCTATTGATTGAGAAGAGGTTTGAATTTAGAAATAAAATATCTTTCTTTAATTTCCCTCTCGGATCTGGTTGCGTTATTTGGAAACTGATAGAAAAGCGCATTTTCAAATCTAATATCATGGTCCTTAGCACAAGTAGCTATGTGTTTGCTGACATAGAGGGTAGCTAAGCTAGGATTATTGATATGTTGGCGATGGACAGTAAATCTATTACGGATGATATCTCCTGTTTGACCAATGTAGAAGTCTGAGAAGCCCTTGCATTTCAAAACATATGGCACATTACTGGAATAATAGCTAAATTCCTTTTCAGTTCGAAATCCATATGTTTAATTGCAATCTTCGTGCCTATAATCAAATGGTCGCAACATTTGCACCTCGCATCTCCACACCGAGTTATACCAATTACAGCAAAATTGTCATTTTTTCTGAGGATAGTTAGTGATGATTTATTCTGTCTATAAGAGAGAATAACCCTATAGTTTTGGAAAGGTTCGATTAAGTACAAACTGCTGGTCACCGGGCGAATTACAGTTCTAAAAATATTTGGGTTATTTGGATTAAAGGTTGTTATGAAAGGTAATAATTTATCATCTTTCGAGTCAGATTTTGATTTATTTACGTTACATGTTTTAGCTACTTTTATTGCGTCATCAATTAATTTTAAAGGTAGCTTAATTTCAACAAATTTTGTTTGAGTTCATCTAATCTTTTATTTTTCCTATGTTCTTCTGACACAATTCTTGAAATTCTCCTTGAAAGATTTTATGGTATATATCACAAGAAAGAACAATTGCTTTGACCGGACATGTTTCAATCTTATGATGACCATCATCAGCAGAAAGTAACATAAAAGAGACAGATCTTTCTTAAATACGTATTCACACACATTGAAATCAGTTCAGTTCAAAAAGTCAGAAAAAAATGCCTGGCCAATTGGTCATCATTCTTGATAATACATGTATACCAATAGCTCATCATTTTAAGACAAAAACGAAAATCTTTTAACGATGGATTTCTGAGAAAATGGCGAAAAGCGCTTTTCATACTACTTATGAAATAGTTTTCAAACTTATAGTGAAAACTAAAAGATTAAAGCTCAGTATTGTTACAGTTTTGTAAATAATGATGATCAGTGGTCCATCTATAGATAGAATGACAATCCCCGGTGACCTCGCCTTTTATTATATTCAATTAATGTCCCTCAAATACTACTTACAAGAGCAAAATCCTTTTTGATGTTAAAATGTTATGTATTACTTTGGATATATTTTGCACTGCTTCTGAATCCTACTATTTATTATAAAATCGAAATACAGAGCTCAGATGAGCTTCTTTTCGATAATGATATTGATACGATACACGTAGACTACATGATATACCGACAGTGGTTATTTAAAAGAAATTAATTACTGTGCAAATGCTTTTGCGATAACAAGGAAAATCCTCATTTTACAAATATATGCACTCGTCTAGAAATAATAGACCTAGCTAAACAATTTTCTGAGAACTCTTTTTTTTAGTCAAAGCTGATTGGAGCTGTTGCTAGCGTAGAGTATCTGTGTTGTCGATATCTTTGATGTTTTACAATAGAATAGAGCTACATGCATATGGCAATCGGTATTCAGTTTTGAAATTATCAATGAAAATCTATCATGCATCGAAACTTTTAAATTTGCAAGCTTATTCATAGAAATCTAATTAACGTGCGTTGTGCTAATTTCACTATCTATGAATTCAAATTGCTCAGAAATAAATTGATATGCGCACGTACAAGTATTGCGTGCACATATTACTTGCACTCGATTCTTCTGCTAGGTTATCAGGTGATCGCATGCTGCTAAATCGCATGATGAAAACCGCTTGGCGCTGTGCCTTCTTTGTCTGGGAAACTCCAAAGAAATGCATCCCATAAACAGCAGACACAACGAGATCATAAATAAATACTTCATGGAATACAACGTCGACGATAACCGTTTGCCCAGTGCTCTCTGCTCAACATGTCGAACTGTCGTTTTAGACTATGGACGAGGTATTTTCAAAAGACATTTAGTTCTTGCTGATCACTCTTTAATGACAGAAACGCCACCGTATACACGTTCACATTCGCATTGCCTTTGTGTCCTGTGTCAACTCGCATCCGCAAATATTAATTCAACGACATCATTATCGACGAAAATGGATCGTGGTAGACCTCAAGAGATCAATGAACATCGCGAAGTTGTGAGACTGTGTTGTAAGTGCTTATCAGCCGTAGACAAAAGGCTGTGAGCACAAGTGCTGCGAAACTTCACGGCGGAACAACATCCAGGACTTTATCAACAACAGCAATCAGAACACAAAAGAATAGATGGTGTCGCGCGTTCTGAAAGAGAATATCAACTCGCCTGAACATTCTTCGAGTTCTGCAAAATTTTCTACAGATGGTCGTCCAGTTGAAGTGTGTTGTTCTACAGTAGCTCAATCGTCGTCTGCACAACATCTAATATCAGCACGCGGTATTTCCAAGTTGCAGGTCGATCTAAACTTATCCACGAACAAGACTCTATTAGTTGCCAAACATATTCGCAGTTGTGCAGGTAAACTAAGGATTATTGAAGTAGGTTTGAAATCAAAACTGTCTAAAGTGAGCCATCGTCTTGATGATTACTTTGATGTGTCCGTCACAAGTAACTACAAGGAGTAAGATGGAACAATCAAAGGCCAAGCAACTGCTTATTGCTGTGATTTAAACGGCAGTATAGCAAGAATTCAAGAAGAAAGGAATCTCCAGACGATTGAATTGACAATTAAAGTCGTCATTGATGGTGGGGGCGGCTTGCCTTGCAGTTCTAAGCTCCAGTCAAGAGAATTTCAAGAAGAACGTCGACGAATTCAATACATTCTTGGTTCCGCAGCAAGGGATTTCAAAGAGACAAGTGTCAAAAGAACCTTCCTTATCGCAATTGTTCCGATCATTTATGAAAATTACAGAAATATACTTCAACTGTGCGTGATTCTGAAAATGAAGGACAAAACTGTTACAAACAGAACTTTGAAACTGTTACTACTGTTCAATGTATAGTTTGTACTGTTGAAACTGTCGGGTTGATTACAAAACTGTAACAATACTGAGCTCTAATCTTTTAGTTTTCACTATAAGTATGAAAACTATTTCATAAGTAGTATGAAAAGCGCTTTCGCCATTTTCTCATGATGACAAATTGGCCGGGCATTTTTTTCTGATTTTTTTGAAATTTAGACCCACCGTGTATATACACTAACCCAAAAAATGAATGTCGCACCTGATTTCCATCGATTCAAATAAGATAAAGCAAGAGTGTCCATATTCACATCAGTGCGAGTGCTAATTTGTATTCTATTTGCTTCAAAACAGTGGGGGTGGAAGTAAAATATATGAAATATCGTTTTCAAAATTACAGATGCTCAGAAAAGTCAATTACGGGTAGGACCGCCTCTCACAGAGATGACACTCCTCATTCTTTGAGGCCAACTTAATATTAACCCTCTAATGCCCGAAGTTGCAAATTTGCAACTCTACTAAAATCCATATGTAACTTCTATATTATCATTATATAAGCAAAGAATTGGTTTACAAATTATTACTTCATCAAGCGGAACACATAAATTATTATATACACAATCATCGACATAAATATTCAACATTTTGGTTGTTTAAAATCAGATTATTTAGTTTTTCAAAAAATACTAAAAAGAGCATTTTCAGAAATATTTTATTATGACTGAAATTTGAAAGGAGAGCCTAAAAAATATTCTCGTACTCAATGTTCTGCAAAGTCAGTGATACAATTATCTTGAATGATTTTAATTTTTTTCTAGCTGCTAAATTTATTCAATGAAGTAAAGTTGTAAATTTGCAACTCCAGGCAGTGATGGTATCAAAATGTAATTTTCATGTATTTTAAAAATGATCTTATATCTACTGTATTAAACCAGTAATCATTGTTTAGTATTTTCTAATGAGTTTTTCTCATATGATAACTGTATGTGCAGAGATTTGCACAAATATTCATTGAAATTTGTGCATTGAACGGCGTATCTATGATTTTGGTAAGCTAATACATGTAAATCACTGACATTACAGTTGATTACGAATCTCATTTCAATGAACAGTGTATTGAGGTTGATCACTTGCTCAGTCGCACAGTATTGACTAGTGACAGTGGCAGTATACTGCAAATTACTCAATTGTTAGATAGATTGAGAGAACAATGCCGTTCATTGGAACCACAAGAAAATAACGCTATCGACGAAATGATAATCCCTTTCAAAGGTAAATTTTCGAATTTCAGACAGTACATCCGTGGAAAGCCCCACCCATGGGGATTCAAAGTGTGGGCTAGAGCAGTAGTATATGGTGTGACATCCGGCGCGACGCTTCGCTTCGCTTGCGCCGGATGTCACACTTTTGCGGGTTTTTCAAAAATTTTCAAAAATTTTCAAAAAATCAAAATTTCAAAAATTTAGGTAGACTTCAAATTTCACGTGGTCGAAGGCCGAAGGGCGAAAATTTAGGTAGTGACAAATTTTCAAAAAAATCAAAATTTCAAAAATTTAGGCGGTCTCAAAATATCACGTAATCGAAAATTTAGGCGGTCTCAAAATATCACGTGGACGAAAATTTAGGCGGTCTTAAAATATAACGTAATCTAAAAAATATCACGTGGTCGAAAAATATCACGTAGCCGAAGGTCGAAAATGTAGGCAGATGAAAATTTAGGTAGTCCAAAAAAATATCACGTAGTCTTAATATACCAGAAGATTGTATTCGAAATATTTCTTTAAAAATGGAAACCTCAGAAATGGAAGGAACTTCGGCGGGGACGGCGACGGCAACGGCGACGACGAAAATTGAAGAAGCCTCAGAAATGGAAGGAATAAAAGTGGAAGAAACCGCAAGAATGTATCCTTCGTTATCATATGAACGTAGTTCTACTTTAATGAACATCGAAAAGATGAACAAAGAAAAACATAAAGATAGAGTTAGGTATATGAAAGATAAAGAATCTCAATTATTATTAAGATTAGAGCATTATAAAAAATTAAGAAAGAGATGGTCTAATGTTAAGAATGTAACAAGGAATTGGCATACTCTTAACAATAAGTTTAGGTGCTTTAACAATTGTTATATCTTCAGATGTTTTAGTAATTCCAGTAGTTGCTACAGCTTTAACAGGTACGGGTGTTTTTGCAACTTCACTTGTTACAATGTTAGATAAATCTTTAATAACTAAGAAACGAAAATCATTAAAACTAAGCATTTACATATTAAGGAAGTCTATGACAAATTGCATTACTACTTTCAAAGAGTATGTGATGATAATGTCTTTACGTTGGATGAGATGAAAAATTTGATCAAATAGCTAATAAAGTAAATCAAATATTATTTCAATTACAGTCAGAAAAAGTTGATGATAAGAATAAACAGGATGGCAAATTTTCTAGTGATGGTAAAATTTCTAATGAAGAAAATGATAAAATTTTTTTAGAGGAGCTAAAAACTTTAAGCGAAAATTTAAGCAAAACTTTATTAAACAAAACTTTATAAAACAAAACTTAAAACAAGAAAACTTTAAACAAAAAGGTGTCAGACAACAAAGCAATAAAAAAATAATTTGTTCAGTAAAGTGTTTTTGTTGTATTCCAATGTTACCACAAAATTCAAATATTATATTTTAAAAAATGGACAAAATTAAAGCTGATAATCAAAAAATAATTAAACAATTAGACGAGTTAATAAAACAAAGAAATATTATGAAAGAAAATCATCTTCAGCAAAGAATGATAAAAGCTGGTATTCAATCTGATATGTTTGAAAAAATGCAGCAAACTGAGCAAGTAAAAACTGATTTTGAAAAAACTATGGAACCATTTAAAACTCTTGAAAAAGAACTCACAAATAATGATAAACAAATTGATATAACAGATCCAGAGCACAAAACTATATTAGATGACTATGGATTATCAGAATCAAACATTAATAAGAAATTGCCAAAATCTATGCAATTTGAACATTCTATTTCATTTATAGATGGAAAAACATTACCTAGATTTTATCTCGGACAAAAAGAAAAATTTCCACAACCTTTTCGAGGTTTAATTTTTTCACCAGATAAATGTGCTTTTAATTTAGATAGAAATTTTGTTGATCTTTTAAGAGGAGCAGATTTAAATAATTATGCTGTAGAAGATCTCATAAAATATAAAGCTATGTTAGATAGAGTTAAACTCTTAAGTTAACTCTTAAACGTTATAGAGAATTAGAAAATTTATTATCAACGGGAGTTAAAGTAGGAAAAGGTTTTAAAACTGAAACAACTGTATTTTTACCAGATGATCCACAAGAATTACTAAATAGATTAAATATTTTGATATCTGCAATAAAAGAAGGACATAATTCTAGTTTCAATGAAATTCATGCTATATTGAAAAGACTGTTAGAACAGAAGATTCTAAATGAAGAGGATTATAAAAGTATAACGAACCGAAGGTTCTAGGGCTTCGCCCGTAGCTGAAATATGTTGTTGTTGTTAATTTTTTTATAAAAGATATTTATTCAAAATTTTAACTAAAAAATGTGTTCAGCAGATGTAGACAAAAATAATTATCATTTAGAAAATCTAACAGAGATTTTGGGTTCATCAAAATTTAGTACGACGTTAAAAATTATAACAACTACTTCATCACACACTTGTAATTTAGAACCCATTCTACATTTGGAACAAAATAAAAATTATCAAATTGCATTGACTAGTTTCTCCACATTTAACACTATTCAAAACGTTATCAAAGATGTGAATGATCAATTTAGATATTCTACTGATAAAGGTAAAACATGGAAAATACTAACTTTTCTTCCTGGTTCTTACGAAGTTGAATCAATATCAAATGAAATTAAGAGACATTTAGGTATACCATTTAAAGATAAGAAACAATTACATTTTGCAGTTGAACCGGCAGTTAATAAATTTTCTCTTACTTTAGACGAAAATCATCAAGTTGATTTTAATCATGATAGATCATTGTCAAAGCTATTAGGATTTAATAAACAAACTTATAGTCAAGGTTATCATTTAGGTGAGAAGATTCCAAAAATAACTGAAATAAATTCAATTGTCGTACATAGTGACATTCTTGAATGAGGATATATAAATGGTAAATTGTCAAATTTAATATTCAGTTTTCCAGCTTTTACTGTACCCATTGGTTATAGATTAAATGTATTTCCACAAACATTAATATATTTCCCTGTTACAAGAAAAACTATGAACAACATTAACATTAGAATCACTGATGAGAAAGGACAAGAAATAAATTTTGGAGGTGAAGAGATTATGATGGATCTTTTGGTTCGGGAGGTATAAACTCCCACGCGAAGCTAGAGAAGTTTAATTTTCTTCTTCTTCTTTTAAAATAAAAATAAATTTTTTTATTAAAAAATGAGTGAAGTGACCCCATTAAATAAAAAAAAACTCAAATTTAATCATCATCCAGATTTATCTAATAAAGTTTTGTCAGTTATTTGTGGAAGATCAGGATGTGGAAAAACGTATCTATTATTTGAAATTTTAACGACTCCAAATTTTTTGGATTATAACAATCTTATAATTTATACAACAACAGCAGAACAACCCGTCTATCAATTCTTAGAATATGGATTTGAAAATAATCTTAAAAAAAACAGCAATTGCTTCATTATTCAAAGAATATGAAAATTCTGAATATGAAGAAGAAATAAGTTCGTGGTGTGAAGAAGCAGCAAAAAATAATGAGTTAGTTGAATCCAATAAAAATAACCATATAAAGATACAATTAATAGATGATAGTGGTAATATGCAAGATCCTAGTAAACCAGATAAAACAATGAAACATTGTGTAATTTTTGATGATTGTGTTAATGATAGAAATCAGTCAGTTCAGAGAAATTATTTCACAAGAGGTAAACATAATAACTGTAGTGTATTTTATTTAACACAAAGTATGTATTCATTAGACGGAAGTGTTATTAGAAAGAATGCAAATCTATTTATGCTATTTGAATAAAATGCAAGAAACTTAAGTGATTTGTTAAGAGATTTATGTGTAAGAAATAAAGATGAATTTAAACAATCGTGTAACAATGCTTGGTCAAAAGATTATGGCTTCATTACAATTAATATTGATAAAAAAAATTCATGATAGAGTTATAGAAGATTTGTTCTCTGACTAAGCTTCGCCCCGACTGAAATTCTGAATCAAACAATTGTTCTCTGACTAAGTAAGCTTCGCCCCGACTGAAAGTCGATAGAAAATATTTTCGCGGAGTGATCGAACGGAGTGACCGAATAATTTTTTCTTATAAATTTTTTGTTAATAAAAATAAAAAAATATGTTGAATGCTTACAAGATCGAGCATGTACCAGTTTTAAAAAATTGTCGTCATCCTACAAATCCTGTAAATTCGAAGAAAGAATTTGGATTTTATTATCATCATAAATGCGTAGCGCTCGTTACAGATTATAAAACAAAACATCGAATTAAACCGTGTGTTAAAACAAAAGACTTTCCACTTTGTTTAAGAAGTTTCCGAGTATTTTTGGCATACAATAATTTATGGTGGTTGGTTAAGAAAGAAAATTTAACAACACATGAATTAGAAACATTACATCAATTACATATTCCTGTGTATTTCCAACGAAGTTGGCGGAACCGAGGTTCTATGTAAAAATACATTTTTTCTTTTAAAAAATATGAATCGTAAATTGTCTCTCGGACAAACGTCTAGGATTGATGAATTAATTAAGAAACAAACTGCTGAGTTTGATGCGCAAATTAAACATAGTAAACGTAGTAATGTATTAAAAAACAGAAACGTACTAGGCGTAGTATTAGACGTAATATTAAAAAACATAAAAGTGGAACAAAAGAAATATTAGAAACTCCTATTACTGATATATTTTTTGATGATAGAATTAAGGATGAACTTGGTGATGATTTATGTAATTTATTTAATCCAAATGAAATTAAATATGAAAATGTATCTTTTATTAATGTAGTAAATGATATGTGGAAACTTTTAGCAAATGGTAAAATTACTAATTTACTTGGAAAAGTTGTTAAAGATCAGGAAAATATAATTTAAAATTTTTACGTAACCTTCTATAATAAAAATTCATTTGAAATATGGTTTTCGAATCTGGATGAGAAATCCGATGCTAACGAATGGTTTTTTACAGGTAATATTAAATATGAAGATTTTGGAATGAAGTTAGTACAAAGATCGCATAGAGGTGCAGGGATTAATATGAAATATAGAATCAAAGAATATTTCGGTGAATATTCTTATATTCCTTCTGAAGATTTTTGTTTTATTAAATGTTATAATGTTTTACGAGGTTTTAATGAAGAACAAGGAGAAATGATGAAAGAAATGTTTAATAATTTTTTATATAAAGAGAAAGCCACATCTAGAACAGGAGTAATGTGAAACTGCAAATTTTCTCAATTCAATAAATATTTTGGAGAATGTGTTCAATATTATTGCCCTGCCAATCGTCATTTAAATCCTAGAGGAATTGAAACGTTTCATAATTATGTTTATTACAATTATTTTCACGAAGGTTCAACAATTGGTCACTATTGTTTAATTAATAAATCTCATAAATTAAAAGCTATTAGAGAAATTGAAAATAATTTCAAACCCATATATAAAACAGTTACTGATGAAAATCTAACAACGCGTCCATATAAAATCATAACAAAGAAAAAAATTGACTACAGTTCAACATATATTTGGGATCTCGAAACTTTTCCTGATCCTAACTGTTTTACAGCTCATCCTATTCCTTATGCTGTAGGAGCTATTAATTTTAATAAATTTATATGTTGCTTCCCGAAACAAAGATTGAAAGAATTAGAAACACGTTTATTAAGTGATATGATTAAAATTAAACGATCAAAAGATGAAGATGAAATTAAAAAACTTAAAAAACAGATTAATGAGTATAATAACTTAACTGAATTAGAATTTAATAAACTTCAAAATTGTGTGAAAATATTTACGAGAACTGAGGATGATGAATGTCCGATCGGGGGAAACCCAGAGGACGCATGTCCGATCCATCAATTTTTTAAAACTCTTGGAAAATTTAATTATTCGAAAGTAACTTTAATAGCTCACAATTCATCAGGTTTTGATTCCTATTTTCCGATAAAAGCTAATTTTACATTATCTAAACCGCCTCTTAAAACTTCAAGAGGAATACTAACTGCTTCATTACAAAATCCTTATACAACTGAATGTGTTAGTAGATACATTCAAAAATCTTTTAGATTTAAAAACAATATGAAAAAAGATTCACCTTCAGGTAAATTAGCACTTCAAACTATTATAATGAAATGTAGTTATCAATATGTAAAAACATGTCTTTCTAAATGGTGTGAAAATTTTAAAATTCCTACGAATGTGTGTAAATTAAATTATGAAATTGGAGACATATCACATGAAAATTATAAAGAAAAAGAAAATGAATGGAGACCATATTTAGTCAACGATATTCTTTCTTTAGCTTTTTGTATCTACAAATATAATAATGTCATGCGAGATTTAGTTGGTGAAGATATAACTACTAATTTGACATCCTCTGCTTTAACATTTAACGGTTGGATGAAAAGCGTACAAAATGACAATATAAATATTCATTCTCATATAGATTTATGGGCTAGAAATTATATTAGGAAATCTGTTAAAGGTGGAAGAGTTTCAGCAAATATAAGAAAATACATATCACTATTTTGTAGCATCTTGTTACCAATATTAAAACAGTATTTACCTGGTCCCTACGCTGGGGGGGGCTTTGTCCCCTGGTCGCTCCGTTGGGGGGACTTTGTCTCCTGGTCGCTATGCGGGGGCGACTTTGTCCCTTGGAAGTAATTTAATAGATTTAATGAAACAGTATCGAGATTTAGGAGATAAAACTGAAATTTGTAAGAAAATTTCAAATCAACTACTTGAACAAAAAAATGAATTTCTAATGGCTTTTGATGCAACATCTTTATATCAATCAGCTATGTATGATGAAAATTCAGAATACCCTAAAGCTGAATCAGCTAGAAAATTTCGTCAAGAAGAAGAACGGGAAATAGTATATAAATTTAATACTCAAACATTTAGACCTAAAACTGGAATATTTACAGTTGTGTTTCAATATCCCAATGATATGTTTTTTCAACCAGTTCCTATAAAAGATAAAGTTAAAAATCAAAATAATAATTCTCATGTAAAAGTAATCAGGTTTAGAAATGGTATATGTCATGATGTATTAACTTTTGTAGACATACAAGAAATTGTTAGATGTGGGGGAAAAATCTTACATATTACTGATGGTATAATTTATGAAAAAAATTATCAAGTTTCACCATTTCGAAATTATATTGAAAAACTTTTTAATTTGAGAAAAAGATATAAAACAGAAGGAAATACTGTAGGTGATGAGTTAATTAAATTATTGATGAATTCACTATATGGCAAAACTGTGCAAAAAGATATAACCATTAAATATCATTTATGGAATGAGAATACATTGAGAAAAAAATTCACTCAAGAAGTAAAAGATTATGAAAAATTAAATGATGAACAATATTTAGCGAAAGTAGAAATGGAAGATGATGAATTTCTTAAAACTGATATTGTAAAAGATGGGAAGACGTCATCCATGCCATCACACTTAGGTTCTTTCATTCTTTCTCACTCTAGAAGAATCATGAATAACTTTATTTTAGAAATTAATGGTTTCAACGAAAAATACATTCATTATACATATTCAGTAACAGCTGACACGCCTGTAAGAATAATTTATTATTATTCATTTCTAGAATAGATAGTATTGTAAACAACTATCAAATTAATCCGTTGGAAATTAATGGTGACATGAAAGAAATTTCATTTGTTGATAATTTAGAAATTTATACTCATAATGGATGGAGTAAAGTAAAAAAAAATATTAGAAATCTTACAAAAAAACGTATTTATCGAATAAGAATAAAAATGGGAATAGTAGATGTTACTGAAGATCATTCATTGTTAGATGAAACAGGTAATGAAATAAAGCCACAAGAATTAAATATAGGAACAAATTTACTACATAATAAATTATTTTTACACGACAATGCAATCACATTGAAACAAATTGTAAGTGATATTTATGTTAATGATCCTCCTAATTTAAGATGTAAGCAAGCATTTATAGAAGGGTTCTTTTTAGGAGATGGCTCTGCTGGAATCTATAATTATGAATCAGGAGTCAGATATTGTTGTACTTTATATAACCAAGATCTTGACCTCTTAATTAAATTAAAAACATATATTAATGAAGTCTATAACAATGATTGTAAAATATATGATACGATGAGATCATCTAGGGTATACAAACTTAATTTTCAAAATCCAAACAAAACAATATGCCACATACTTTATTGAAAATTATTATGATCATTTCAAAGAAAAACGTGTTCCTTGGTATGTTCTAAATGCTGAATATAATATTAGATATTGGTTCTTTGTTGGATTTTATGCAGAAGATGGGAGCAAGAAATCTTTTTTTACAAGTAAATATGCAATTATTCGTTTTACACAGAAAAATAAAGAAACCTTTAGTGGTTTATACAATTTGGCATCATCTCTAGGTATTAATTTGGTAGTAAGCGAAAGACAAGAGAAATCATTATGCTTTAGTGCGTGTCAAGTTGAAAATAATATTACCAAAGATGTCACCACTGTAAGATACTTTAATAATATACCACAATATGTTTATGATATTGAAACAGAAGATGCCACATTTAATTGTGGTTTTCCATTAATTGTAATAAACACTGATTCAATATACATTTCTAATGAACTCTTCAATAAATTAGATGCTGCTGGATATGTTGGGGGAGAATTGTGTCAAGGAAAAAATGATTATGGAAATGGTGGAATTATTTTTGCAAAGTTTATTGCTCCTAAAATAAAATATTGCATTACTGTAGATGAACAAGGAGACTTAGTGAATATTAGTGTTATGTTTATCGAACAACGTGGAGCTTTGAAACAATTGTCCCGACTTAATGTATATTTTGTCAGCATCCGAGGCAACTCTTTTAACTTTTCTTGCAAACGTTTATCTTCTTTACGTGCTGAAGCAGAACCCGCTGGCTTTTTATAAATGGCACCGAAAGATTTTTACGTCATAATTCTGCTTCAACCGTCTCTGCAATTTCAATGAATTATTTCCTGTTTGAACGCGATCAAGTTTGATCTTGACCGGACGACTTCGTTTTCAGTTAAAATGTCCAAGACGAACACATTCAATCAAAGAAAGGTTGTCGTAGTCCATCCATACAGATTTTCACGTTTTTACTGTCAGTAGATAGTGATTCATCATCCATCTTAATTTTATCTTCGGATATTGCAGTAATAATGAAGCTCAGTTCTCGCTTCTCTACTTCAAATTTTTCTATTTGCTTTTGCTATTGTACAATAATGTCTTTGATGTTTCCCATCTCTAAAGACGCCCGAATTTGGTCTGATTGAACCTTCTTCACTGAGCCTCGATGAATGTTATTTTATTGGATATTTCATTAAAGCGCACCATTATTCGTTTCTCGAACTCTGCCATCAAGTCATGCATATCAGCAAAGCCGCTGTCACACAGGAAAAGGTGTCTTCCGTCTTCCATGTCACTTGCCTCTTTGTACATTAGGGTGGTTCAAGCTCCCATAGGAAAAAATGAAGTATCTCCAATCTTACTTCCCACCCCGGGAAAATGTTCCTTTTTATGAGGAAATTGAAAGTCTCCATTAGCACTCTTCCATCCGAGGTCATTTAGGGATGCCTCAAGGTCATCAAAGGGTCAAGCATAAAAAAATCATTTTTTTGGCATTTTGGCTCCATTTCACGAATATTGAGTGAAATGTAGGACAAAATGAGTCTACTCATGACTTGAGACAAAAGTCTCGAATGGATGGAGCAGAGACTCAAAAGGTCTCTAGTGGCAATGTTTGATCCGAGGTCACCCAGGGGTGCCTCAAGGTCATCAAAAAGTCAAACATCAAGTCATTTTTTGTGCAAATTTTCTCCTTTTCATGAATTTTGAGTGGAATGCAAGACAAGATGAGTCTACTCATGACTTGAGATAAGTCGTGGATAGATAGAGAATAGAATCAACGGGCATCTATTTGAACTTTTTGATCCGTGGTCACCCAGGGTGCCTCAAGGTCATCAAAAGGTCAAACATCAAAAACTCATTTTTGTGCAAATTTGCTATCTTCACGAATTTTTGGTAGGATGCAGGGCGATATAGGTCCACTCATGACTTAAGAACGAGGAATGCTAGGATCTGAAGACGTGGCTGGCTTTTGTTTCAATAGTCGACCGCATATCCAATCGACAAGGAACCAATTGCAACTTCACCAAAAGCTATCAATGTCATTTCTACCAGCAAGAGTTAAAGCTCCTATCTCTTCATTTCCAAGTTTTGGAAATAACTCATCTGTCCTCAATAAAGACATTGGATCGCTGTTGTGCATTGAAATAACAGGAGTCACCATAGTGATATCTGTGCAGGAAGCAGATATCTTTGTTTTTGAAATTTTCATTGGAGCTCACAGTCTACAACTTCCAAAGTTTTTGATCTGTACATTTCGCTTTGTCTGCGTGTGAAACAAGACGTCCTTGTCAAGCTTGTTATGGGCTGTGCATCGTTGAGGAATACATTCAGTGCGAGCAGATTTCGATTGACATCGATTCAAAGACCTACGTGTTTAGCTGGTGAGTCACAGGCTGTAGAGATAGTGCAGGTTTTCAGAACTCTTGAAGTCATGTATGCATGTATTTATGTATTTATTTCATCTTTGCACCATAGAAACCAGATTTTCTTCTCTTTTCTTGCTCCTTTAGTCAAACAGAGCGCAAGCTGATTTCCACGCGATCCACTCCAATGAAGTCTTGCTTCGACATGCACATTTTCACTTGCAGCTCAGACCACATGTCGAAAAATCGAATTTCGCGTCAGTCATCCGATTTCGACCGGTTCCTGGTGGAGCTTCAAGGGAATTTTGTGCTGCCACAGACCACACTCCACACAACAAAAGAAACTTTGCAGCAGCTCATGGGGCGGATCAGCAACGGTGTTTCCCTCGCAGAAAGTGCCCGAGAGACCGCCTACGACGTTATTAGGCTTTGGGAGAAGGCTCACCTTCCAACACGTGAGCATAAGCACATCACCACATCTATATCGAAGCTTTACGAGAGGCTGCGAGAGGTGAAAAAGAATCACATCAGAACAACTGACACTCAGCAGAAGCGGGAAGAGCAATTCCGGCATGGTCTAGACAAGCTCTTCGACATCTCCCATCACCGGCTGCAAGAAATCGTCAAAATAGAGGAAATCGTGAATTTCTCGAAGATCAAAGGAGTGTGAGGCTCTTGAAGATGGATGAGGTAGACAAAGAGTATGTATCGAAGAGAAAGAGGAAAGCTGAGAGAGAAGAGGCAGAGCATGGGAGGAGAAGGAAAGACATACAGCGGCGAGAGTCACAGAATGCTTTGGTGCAGCTGATGGACGACACTGATGAGGAGAGTGAGGGCAATGAACATATCATCACTGAAATAGATGACAGAGAAAATGAAGAGGATAGGTCAGAGACTGAGAGAGGAAGGGATTGGGTGACAGTAAGGCTGCCTAGGAAGATTCTGACAACATAGGCAGTCTGTGTGAGTGCTGACCGCCACGGGCTTTCAAAGAGGCAGCTATTTGCCACGGTTGCATCAGTCATCAAGGCATCGACTGCCACGGTGGATGATTTTGTGTTATCGCCCTCCAGTGCAACAAGGTCAAGGAATGAGGTGAGAGAGAAGGTGTCGAAGACACTGAAGGAAAAGTATTTTGGGGAAAAGAAACAGAACTTGGTAGTGCACTGGGATGGGAAGATTGTGGAAGATTTTGAGCTTCATCGGGACCGGATTGGAGTGGTGGTGAGCGCGGAAGGAGGGGCGAAGCTGCTGGAGATTCCCACGGTGGACTCATCGAGCGGTGCAAACCAAGCAGCTGTCGTGCATCATGCGGTACAAGACTGGCAGCTGGAAGATGGTCTTGTTGCTCTCTCCTTTGACACAACTGCTAGTAACACTGGAAAACATGTAGGGACTTGCGTGATCTTGGAGCGGATGCTCAATAGGAAGCTCATGTGGCTGGCTTGCCGTCATCATGTCCTGGAGCTTCTGTTACGCCAGGTTGGAGCAACGGTGTTCGGGAAAACTACCGCACCCTCCAACAGAGATTTCAAAGACTTCAATGACATCTGGCCCACCCTCAACAAAGCAAGCTGGTCAACTTTGGAGATACGTGAAGGTTGGATGACTATTCGGCAAACGTCTGTTCTGGATCAGCTAAGGACATTGTTGACCAACACTAACCAATGGCTACGTGAGGACTACAAGGAAGCGGCAGAAATAGCATATTCACTACTTGGTGGCAGAGATCTGAAAATAAAATTCAGGAAGCCAGGTGCCTTCCATCACGCTCGCTGGATGGCGAATATCCTCTACTACGGGAAAATGCTTCTCTTCAGCAGGCAGCTTAATTACTCGACGGAATTCGTAGCAAAACTTCACCGCTTCATGCAGTTTGTGGCTATGCTCTACATAGTGCCATGGCTCCGATCTCCGCTGACAATCGAGGCAGCGGCTGTAGATCTCGCGCTGCAGAAAGATCTAATTAGATATTGTTATGTGGATCCAGATGTTGGAGGTGCGGCCAGAGATGCTTTTGGCAGACATTTGTGGTACCTTACTCCGGAGCTAGCTATTTTCGGGCTGTTCTCTGACTCCTTCAGCATTGGAGACATGGATGACGCTGCGGCCAAGATACTGCAGCATCCGCCCAACTTGCGGAAGGGGAAGCCTATTTTCCCGACGGTCATCACGACGGAGACCCGTCTAGCTGACTTCATGAGTGGTAAGAGCTGGACCCCATTCCAACTTCTGGGCTTCAGCGGGGACTGGCTGCGTAAGCATGTGCTAGAGTGGTCTCAGCACCAAGAATTTCAGCGGATGGCTAAAATTGTCAAAGGGCTTCAATGCGTGAATGATCCTGCAGAGCGCTCTGTAAAGCTCATCGAGGACTTTGCGAGGAAGGTTAGTAATAATTGAGTTTCACTGAGTCTTCTCCCATCCAAAATATGTTGGTTTATATATTGCAGGTCACTCGAGATGAGCAACAGCGCCAGTACCTCCTGCAAGTGGTGGAAGCGCAAAGGGAAGACAAGCCAAGCCAAACAAAGGCGGAGTACCAATGAATTAAGCATAGACTGAGAGTGAAGCGATAGAATGCCTGTTACAAGAACTGTTGTTGCTTTTTGTTGAAATATAGCACAAAATTGCCATTTCATAAGCTTACTACTCATTTTCATAGAAAAGATTGGATGACCTTGAGGCACCACTTAACGATGACCAATGCTTCTGAAAATTTTACTAGATTACTTTCTCACCAAGTGGCACATTTTAGTGAGGTGGGAACATAGAAAATCGAGAAAAAAATTTTTTGGTCCACCCTATTGTACATTCTTCAAGGCGTCTTCCATAAGGCATGATGAGACGATTTTCATCTGCCGTCTTCCGCCTTCCATCGTTCATCTTCCATCATCCACCTACCGCAGTCACAGTAGAGAAATCCATTTCCGATACAGTCAGCACTATTTTTCACTATTTACCGTTGCTGTGACTACTGTCTTGATCCTCGTCCTCGCTCGACATTGTGAACAAAGGTTGTTTTCTGATTGCTTCTCTTCGTAAATGACAGCTTCCTAAATCTTCCCTGAGACGTCACTTCACGTTGTTCTAATTTTAGAACAGTCTCGTGGTGGATGATGGACTTGATCAGCCGCATAATTTCATGCCTTATGTCCACTGGACGACGTCTTATGACTTTTTCTGTGTGACAGCGTGACGGGAAGATAGAAGATGTCTTATGGCTGATGACTTTTTGTGTGTGATAGGTTGTATTCCTTTCTAGATGCAATTAAAGGGAAATCCCAAATGAAAGATGCAAGACGCCTTTTCCTGTGTGACAGCGGCCTAATTGTAACTGAACCTTGTGAACTGGATGTGTTGTTCGGAATGTCATGACGTAAGGTAGCTTACAAAGGCTGACGAAACACACTCACGTGACCAAAAATCGATATCTCACGATTCACGGGATAGGGGCGTTTGACTGATGGTTTGATAACAGCTGATTTATTGATAACCGACAATACCGCCTAATACACACACACACACCAACAGTCAAAGAAGACAGCAGATAAATGACGATGATGACGCAGAACAATGAGACTAAGAAACGATGAATACCGCCGAAACAAATAACAGACGAATTCACACTTCTATTATTGACCATCGAACAACAGGGAATTCCAATGACACACTGGCCAGTCAACAATGATGAAATCCGAGGTGAATTACCATCACTGTGACGGAGCACAAAAGAAATAAATTGTGACCAAAATAAGGCCCAAAGTCAAACACTGATGCTTCAGAGAAATAGATCAGCTGCAACGAAACCGCAGATAAAAAAACTCGGAAAACGATGGTAGTTATGCCAGAAACAATATAATAATTGTTGCACAATACACGGGGCCTCCAGGAACGTCATGCGCACAGGATAGAATCATTTTTGTGGCATTTACTGACCTATAATTTCATTTGTTTTCATCATGGACATCAATTTTGTAACTTTCAAGTGAATTTCGGAAACTCAATGTAATTATTCAAAATATATTACACTATTCAATTCTTCTTATAGCAGTAGCTTGCTGTTTTGATCAAATGGTGCTTACATTTCATAAAAGGGTTGTCTAGTTATGAAAAGCATGAATATTGAAACAGCAGTGATAAAAGCACAACTTTTTCAATGCTATAAATTCAAATATTCTACAAGAATAAGTTTATCATAGCAGTGCATTGCATCAAACATGAACTGTACAGAAAAAAAATGACGATTGGTCACTTCAACAGCAGCAGTCAACATTATGAACACAAGCGCCTGAAAATGTCCTTCATTGTTGTCCGAAAAAGTCTTACCACATGCCTTGCAGTGCATCCACCGTAATTGAACGAACTGTCTATGTATATTGCTTGAAACACGAGACCCGAATCGTCGACGGCTTTAAGTAACCTAGACAGTGAGTTCAAATGTAGGCGGAAGCACAATAAGCAATGCGCTATTGTACCGTGCAACCTGCATGATATTGCAGCTCTTTGCATTTATATCAGTGCATTCAAACAGTGGTTCTTGTACGGACAATCTATGCATCGAATTTAATGAGATATCACTGCAGATCCTCGCACTCCTAGTGCAAGAGCACAATCTCATGCAGGAAATACGGCATAATACCGCATAGCTGATCGTGCTTTAAGATGGAATTGAGATCCTGAGTCTCGTGTTTCAAGCATCACAGACAGTTTGTTCAATTGTGGTGCATGCACTTCAAGCTATGCGATGATATACATTTCTTGCACTAGTGCGAGGAACTGCAATGATGTCTCAATACATTCAATTCATAGATTCATAGATTGTTCTTGCAAGAACCACTTTTTAAATGTACTGGTAAAAATGTGAAGAGCTGCAGTATTATGCTGGAAATGAGATTGTATGTAACTTTATGGTGCCTTCTATGATTCATTCATGCTACCAGAAGTTTATGCATTTGTCATGCTTTTTCAAGCATTATCCGAAACTTTTTTATTTCACGAAAAAATCGTCTTGAGGAAGGTAGAACACTATAAGTAATAAAAAGTTCGTAAAATGTCATATTTCCCTGCTCCTGGCAAACAGGCCGCATTCCCTCGCTGGATGCTTGAATGAATTCTAGTTTTTCACATTGTAGCCGATAAACAAAATATTGAAGCTTAACCATCTCACATTGTGGCAGTCATGCCTTCTGCAAAAGTACTGCAACTGGCAAACAATGATGATTTGATGCCTTCAATCGAGGTGAAGATTACGTAGAACTTGCTCGACAATTGGGCATAAGGCGGTCATCCGCATGGGCAGTAGTCAGTAGAGCTCTCAAGAGAAACGGTGAGGTAGCAGCTCTGAGAGGAAGTATGAGAGCGAACAGAAGAAAGGTAAACCAAATCCTTACCGAGACAGCGGTGAACATCGTGAACAATCACCCAGAGTTTACATTTGATCATCTATGAGTTGCACGCTTGTTTACCTGATCAACCTAGTTTGGCACGAACGACGCTGCCAAGAACTTTAATTTGACAGTTGATCTCAATCACAAAGTTGAAGACTCTCCAGTAGAGAGAAATTCTCAAACAACGAAAGAGAGAAGCAGAGAAATTGCTCGTTGGATGATGGAAGAAGGTGTCAACAGGGAGCTCATATTCATCGAGGAGGCAGGTAAAAACTGTAAACTCCTCGCACAAAGCTCACGAACTCCGCCACGAAACTAATAATTGTTGCCCGACTCGTGGCAGGAAACTTGTCGCCACTAGCCGCCACTACCGCTACGAAAATCCGCCGAAGATGAGAGACCGCTTCAAATCATTGAGGTAATCACTTAAAATAAATTCTACAACATCGACATGCTAACTTTGCTGAAGCAGATTACATAGTTGTCTATGGGATTTTCGGTGCATATCCCTCGATAATCTAGGATTTGCAACATTTTCTTTAATGTACATGTGACTGTGATGAACATTTCTCTCCCTCGGTGTCGCCCAGCCCACTCGTGCAACACTGACCATCGCAATGAAACAATCGACTAGCAACAATCGACAATCAACGAGGAAATGAACCAAAAAAATCTTTCAATATTTTCTGAGGAGGTTCTGGAGCAGTAAGATTGTTCAGCCTTAAGTATCAATTAGGCACGATAATTTGCACCGAAAACTTTTAGACATGCCAGATATTTGTTTTGATGACTAATGTTTTTGAGCAATTTGAATGGAATACATTTTAGATTCAATGTAGAATGTGTGGTCGCTCGTTCCCATATGTGGAATCGAAACACATTCGGGAGAAACATGTGTATACTTTCTCACGCTAAAGGTATCTTGCGAATAGTCAATTAGCATTAATTAATCTACATAGGTCAGGTAAGAAAATCAGTGATGGTAGCATAGACGATCGAACCATTAATCATTAAGGTCGCTAGACTGGACAGTTGGTCAAGGTCACGGCACCTCTAAAGTTTGGCCACACTATGTCGACCATCTTTTCGTTTTCTTTCGTTTTAATACATGAAATGTTTGAAAGTTTCCATATGTTTCCATGAAACACGTTGGTTTGTCACTATACATGGCTGATCATCAAAGAAAAGCGAAGAAAATAGATATGTGCAATCTACCTTATTATCAATTGCAATAGATTAAATTTCTTGTAGATTTGTCTTGAGAGATATCATGACGTTGATCTACTAATTCCCCATACGATGATGAACAATCATCACAGCAGCCATTTTATGATAGATTTATGTTTGTTCTAATCTAAATTATTATGTGAATGTACGTCCGGATTGAGGACCGTGTTCGTGATGTAAGTTCTCTAATCAGTAGAAAATGCCGCAAATGCAGTACTGTTTGTAACCACTGGCTTGATCAGTTTCTAAAAAGAACTCAATGGAATCTTTCTTTTCTACGGTAGGCAACGTAAATTGAAAATTGATCAGTCTTTCGATGCACAATTACTGGGTAAAAAGTTGAAATCT
This sequence comes from Prostheceraeus crozeri, assembly GCA_907163375.1. Taxonomy (NCBI): domain Eukaryota; kingdom Metazoa; phylum Platyhelminthes; order Polycladida; family Euryleptidae; genus Prostheceraeus; species Prostheceraeus crozeri. The sequence goes on along the minus strand of CAJQUW010011685.1, from coordinate 6,977 downwards.
GCGTTGAGACGCGTGTGACAGAGCCACTCATATTTAATTCTTGCAATTGTTAGGGGCTCTTCTATGCTGTACTACCATGGATTCCAAATCACTGCGCTTCTCATACACGCTCAAAACAGACTTCTGAGCCGTCTGTACCGACTACAGATGCTGGTATTGGAAACAGAAAAAGGACAATGGTCACCATGTGTTGAGAAAATTAATAATGAATATTATACAACAACAGGAGACCGATTGATAAAAATTGGAAAGCTGAGATAAAGTAATTATGTAAAGTAAAGTTAATCATAGGAAAGTACATGGAAATACAATGGTTTCTATTACATGCTACGACAATCAGCTACACCAGATTACAAGTGAACTAATGCTACACTACAACAGAGACTACACACGGTGGTTAATGGTAGTATTGGACAAGTGGAAAGTGGGTAATGGAGGTAAACAATAGACTCTCTACTACTCCGAGAACAATCGAACTATGCATGATGGTAAATGCAATTTCTCTCCACTTGAATTTGTTATCGCCAGTTTCTTAATCCGCTGGCAATACTTCATGGAATCCAGCATTTCTTCATTTGTCGACATCCACAATTACATGATTAGAATTACAATACTTCGACCACTACTTCAGCTACCGATTAAGGTATATAAAACAAAATATAATACTTCCTCCGTCAGCCATGAGCAGGTACTGGTCTAGTCGTGTTTCGACCCTGACCTGAACACTCAAACCCAGACGAGCGGGGTACCACACAGTGGGGGGCGCTGACAAAATACTCAAAAGGTATGTCTGTAAAGATATGTCAAAAAGCATAAGTCAATTATTAAGACATCATGCAAATGTTGCGTTTCCACATGTAAAGTCAGTAAGACAGTGGATATATCATCGGATGGGCCTGTCCATTATTCTTCATTCTCTCTCTCTCTAGAACAAATTGCCGCGTCTCATGTTTCGTAGCTTTAGAGGACTCCAACTAACTCAAAAGGCCTTCATCAAGAAATAAGCATCACTGTGTCTTGAAAACTGATTAGTTTTTCTTCGTCTGGTAAGTTGTTTTGAAAAACTTAGTGACCCTTGAAGCAAGGCAAACGCATTTCCCACATTTAAGCGATTTTTTGTAGATAATTAGTTGTTTCCTGCCTATGCAGCATTGAATGTCAACGGTTTCAGCTGATCTGCCGGTGCATTAGCCGCAAGAACCAAAATTGCAACAGACCAGGTGTAGTAATGGCCACTCCCATTTGCAATCTGCACATAGAGCGCACTGGAGTTTTCATTTTTAGATTCTTCCGAATTTCGAGTGCGCCAGATGTATGATGTTTTATAACATAACTGACAAAATTGCGCCGAAGGCGTGGCAAGGCGCACCGAAGTCAGGACCAGGTGCGACGAGGCCAGAGCCGAGCTCGCCAGATACAACGTTACTTGCGCGCAGACGTGTGATCTATTTCTAGAATTTCAGAAACCAAGCACCCACCAGTCCGCCAAAGCCGGCCAAAGTAAGTTCGGCGCACCCCTGTACAGATCACAGTTCGACTGCCATTCTGAAAATCCCAAATATGTGCATACTCAACTTAAAGCGCGAGTTACAGATAGAATTTGTTTTCAACAACTTTCTCGCATCTTTATTCCTTTGCAAATTTATAATCGGAGGCCCATACCACATTAGAGAGTGAGTAGCAAGCTAGGAAACAGCTACAATTAAGCCTAAAAACGACGCTGGGGCCCCAGTTGCCACATTATCATTCCTACGATTTTTTAATTTTTTTTAAAATTTTATTTGATCTAAATATTTGATTTAGGCCTAAATTCTCCTGAGAAAACAAATAATTCTTCAAAATCTTACTTAGCACTGCTTGGCGTACTATTCCAACAATTAGAGCTATATGAGATGATCAATTGCCATCTACTTAAATCAGCATCATGGCGGTCTTCATGCATCTGGAGTTCAAATCTCCAGTCTCAGTGTAACAGAGATTTTGGAAGATGCAGAAACTGACAGACTTAGCTATCATCAAAACATGTATACAGATCAATGCTTTCATGACCAATTTCAAATCTTGAGGTTTCAATTGTAGTGGTCATATATGTTGTCAATATATGACATTCCGTGATTTTGTTGCAGATGTGCTCAGTGTTTTACAGAAATTTGAAAGTATAAGTTGGTCTTTAAAAATTTATACAGCACCTTGCTTTTGAAAGACAAACGCACGCTTACATCGTTTCCTATGTAAGCGAAAACAAAATACCACAGAAAATTCTATTCTTGCGACTTATCACTATCATAAACATGTATGTCTGCAGAAGCAAGCTGAAATGTAAAATTGCCATTTTGGTAGGGTTAATTCCCCGCTTGTCGCTGTGTAGATCCATAGTCAGCGTTTGCATCAGAACTCCTGTATCACTGGAGTGGAGTTTTTGAACTCCGATGCAAATACACTGACCTCCATATGCAACACAGCAAAAACAGAATAAGTATAATTTTTAATCAAATTTATATCTAAAGAAACACATGTAAGTCACATCTGCTGACAAAGTTATAAAATGCCTATACAGTCCGACAGCCAGAGCGAGTTTCTGCAGGGAACGAGGCCGAACCCTATGCCTACTATGAATTCGCGCGTCTGCCTAGTTCTAGTGAGTTCCTCTTCTTGTCAGCCACGATCAAAGAAAAACTCATGTTAAGCCAATGGGAGGCAGATTGCAGTTTTGGTAAAAATGAAGCTTTCTGTGTTTTCTCTTATCATCTAAAAAGTATTTTGTGCAAAGCCATAGTTTTTTGACATGGAATGTCTTCAGGTCATTTCTTATCATGTGTATGAGATATTATCGTGCTTCTGATCGGCGATGTATGCGATAATGTGATTCAATGTGGATAAAGTGGGCCATCATATTGGTGCTTGCCGACAGTAAGAGGCTTGTCAAATCTGAATACATGTAGTTTCATAGATAAATGTTCAAGAACCTGATAGGAAATGACCTGATGACATTCCATGGCAAAAACTATGGTTCTAGACCAAGTACGTACTTTTTAAATGATAAGAGAAAACACAGAAAGCTTCATTTTTACCAAAACTGCATTCTGCCTCCCATTGGCTTAACATGAGTTTTTCTTTGATCGTGGCTGACAAGAAGAGGAACTCACCGGAACTAGGCAGACGCGCGAATTCATAGTAGGCATAGAGGGGACATCATTCTGTGAAAGTCTCATTTTCGGCCTCGTTCCCTGCAGAAACTCGCTGTCTGCCGGACTAACACGCCATGTTCAATAGATGTAGCGTAAGCTAGTCTAGACAACCTAACAATATTGTATCAATTTATTGATTAGTCGTATTCAATTAATACAAATAGACTTAGGTGAGATATTTACATATGCACATTGAAAATGCGCCTTAATGATGTAGGCTTAATTCCGTGAAATCTTATTTCATATTTTAATGCTTGCATTGTGAGACACATATTATTACATCTATATGGCCATGGAATGCATTAAAACTTCTGATATTTGAATCATTTCTTGCTCCAATCATTTTCAAAAACAGAAAACCCAGTCAAGATCATCTTTACAAACGACTATGTCTGTTAAGTTGAAACTTGTGTTTTAGGCATTTTTGACTTAGTAGACTTTAGCTTATTCTAGGTTCAGCAAAAACTGAAAATTTTCATGTAGAAGTGAGTCAGAAATTGACTAGATTCATAGACTAATTTACAACGGTTTTGATTCAACTTATAACAAGCTGAAGGACAGTCGGACCTCATTAGAGATTATCGATGCTTAGATTTTTGCCTATTAATTGGATACGGAGTTCGACAGCTTTTATGTGATGTATTTAGAAAGTGAAGAGAACCAAGCTGCTCTCGTTCATCTAACTCTTGATTTTCCAAGTAATTAAATACCTTCAGTGTTCAACTGCAGTAATGACATATTTCTTGTATTTATCGTGTATTTATGATACGTATAGCAATGTTATAGCTGCCTAGAAGTAGACCTATTTTAGATAATTCAAGTTCATTATAGACCATTTTAGGCCACGAAATCTTAATACCCGCGACTTCAGAAGTTCGGAATCTCATAGTGAGTACCTCGTTAGTGTATAACGGTGCTCCGTACGATGTACTTGCCCATCTTGCTAAGATATATCGTAGCATCCGTGGGGTCCTGAGTTCCGCCCGACTGTCATCGTAGCATCTCAGAAAGAGAGAGAGAGAGAGAGAGTGCTTAGTTTTGCTTGAGAAACTCTTCATAGATGTTTTGGGTGCCGGGTAGGGCCTACACACACATTAATTTACAACTACATTTCGGTTGTACTTTAGTATGCTTTGGTTGTAACGTTTTTACAATTTTTAGTGCATCGAACTGTTTATCGGTGCGAGAAGGTGAGGCTAGCGCATAGCCTTAATATGAATCATTCCAAAAAAATACACGCATATATTGGGCCAAAAAAATATATATAATTGCACAATCAGCTTGGAATTTTGGTTGACCATTGAGATGAAAGCTATCTCTCTATCATGAATTGGCATCATTAATATTTATTTTATTTTATAAAAGTATTTCGTTCTCAATTTTTTCATTTAGTGCACGAATTAAGTAGCAATTCTCTGAATTGTACATGTACAATTACATAAAAGCCTACGATTATTGTTTGTAGTACTGGAAAAAATTTTAGTATGGCTTTGGGAAATCCAGGGTGAGAGCGAAATATTTCCCGGTTCCAGATTTTTGATTTGAGGGACAATCCTGAATTCATTTAATTTTATTCAGCATATATATATTTTTAATAGTATTCTCGTTAATTCTGGTCCACTTAAAAATTTGTTTACTTGCATGCATAAAGCTACTCTATCAGGCAGCAGCGAACCTCCTGTCTAGTGTCTAGTGTGAGGCGTTCTGCCTTTCAAAAAACGTGAATTGCAAGCTGTGAAATTATCACGAATCCTTGACATGAATTTGCAAGCACACTGACAAGTGGCTAAGTGACAGTAAATCGTCGTAGTGGTTAAATGCTTTCATTTTCAGAGACAAATTACGCTTCTGAAGTTGACAAAACAATGCCGAGTCATTTCAGATAATCACAAAAACTCAAGAAAAAGTAGTCAAAAGAGTGGCAGTGGTTAAAACATAAATAAAATAAGAGAAATCATCCAAACCAAATGATGAAACATTCAAATCATTTTTCCTAACTTTTGGTGTTTCGGAGTCGCTTTTATCTAGAAAATGAGTTTGATTCGCGTGAGAAATCATTAAATTTCCATGAAAAATCAAAAGGGAAGAAGAGAGACCAAGCAAAGTTAATGCAAGAAAAAGCGAAGAAGTCAATGCTGGCACTCAGCAATCTTTATACTCCAACCCCCATCACGATACAACCGAAGTTTTTACCTTTTTACATGCTGATTGCAGTAATCAAGTCGGAGGAAAGTTGCGCCCAAAAGAAACTTTGCAATTATTTACTTGCAGTTTTTTACTTATTACTATTTTACTTATATTATTAGTACTTGCAACTTTGCAAGAAAATACTGGTGTGCGATTTAATCTACATAATCAATATCATATGTGGCGTGGAGGGTGTTTTTGTTTTTTTTTCTTTTGGAAATTATTTTGAAGAAATGGTTAATTCACAATTCCAAGAACTATCGAAAACTTGAGTTGGCGGACAGTTAATTTAGTAATTTAATTACAAAATTTTAGGAAATTGTAAAAACCTCTCTTGGTCGTCCAATATGACCTTCCTACGCCAACGAATTTCAATGAAGCAGATAGGAGCTGTCCCTGTCTAGACCTAGTTGTTGTTGTTCTAATGTCTATGGATGATTGAGAATGTAAAAGTTGATGTAGTCGATTCATCTACATATGATTTCACTTATTAATCAATTTATCTGTCATTTATACTAATTCTGCGCTCCTTCTGTAGATTTTCATGGTCGGGAATGGAGACATTTTCAAGATAAAGTAAACTGAACGTTCACCCAAATAAATTTATGTTGAAAGTCCTAGATTTTCACTCAGCTATAGCGTCGAGACGTGAATGGCAGTTTCTGTTGTAAGGTGCGCGCTTTAAGTCGACCTACATATATATACTGCTTTAAATACCTCAATTATTATTTCATTGTGCCGAGGCGGAAACGCATGCTTAGTACCGCTTAACCACGTTTAGTGACAGAAACTTAGTTTAGAGGGTGTTGTTGCGGTTCGCGAGAACAACAACCAGCAGCATCAAGTTATTATGAATGTGGCTAATCTATTCGATGATAACATTTCAGACGAGCCTGGAACAGTTTGGTATTTAACGACCGGAGCAAATCCACACCTTCACCTCGACGCAAGTCGCGAGAGTCACCAGTTCGTTCCCCTGCTAGAATCACACTCAGTCCGCCTCAGTCTTATCTCGTCGTGATTGCCACACGACGTCGCCGCGCAAGCCCACGTTCGTTGGGTCGACAGAAGCAGAGGATAAATCCCTGGACCTACTCCGACGCTGTACCGTAAATCAGCCTTGTCAATCTGCCTGTATAGGCTTAAACATACCTACCGTGAAACCACAAGACACAGTTACAGTGGTGGCAGCGGGGGCTGTACGCTCGAGACCCTCAACATGGTTGCGTGTTTCCACTCAATGCATTTCCCGTATTTGACGGAGGTTAATTTTCTATTTACTATCAACGGATAAGTGCCGCTATGAATACTTATCCAGAGGCCGAGCGTTACCCTATTTTTGCCGCAAAATTAGGAGACAACGTTATCGAGTGTTTGTGTGATTTTTTTCCTGGGGGTCTTGGTCACTGTTCTTTCGAGCAAGTTGTGCAGTGTCTACTGATGAAATACCGGGAACACTCAAAGCCTCCGATAGAAAGCAGCCTACCGAGAGAACGGACAGGTAAGTACGAAAAATTGAGCATGAAAAATGTACCAATATTTCAGGGGGAATCTGGTGAAGATTTTGACATATGGTTTCGCCGAGTGTCTACCCTAGTAAAC
>CAJQUW010011684.1:0-17126 GCA_907163375.1 Prostheceraeus crozeri | reverse complement strand
TGGACAACATCTCTCCCCCGACCTCTACCTGTCTATCGCACCATCATTTCACGCCCATGGACGTCTTTGAACAATCAAAATCTACGCACAATTCTCTCCAGTTCCAGCCTTAATGTTCGTCCATCCTCACCTCCAACATCTGACATTGACTACCTCGCAGAACTTTACGACTATGAGATCACCAGTGCCCTTGACTCCGAAATTCCCATGAAATCTGTGCGTTGCCGTTCGCGAGCCTCGGACCCCTGGTTCGATGATGACTACAAGAGAGTGAAACGACATGCCAGACGTCTTGAGAGACGAGTCAAACGTCTCATCATCAGCGATCCTGCTTCAGCTCAGCTTGCTTCTGCTGAGGTAAAAGCTGTCCGTCTATCAGGCCAAGACAGAATGTGAGAAAGGCAATCCTCGATTGATGTGGAAATCTATCAACTCCCTCATGGGTCGTCTCCACGCCAATCCTGGTGTGAACATCTCAGCCGACTTATTCCATCAGCACATCGTCGAGAAAGTACAGTGCACTCACGACAGGACTCTGAATCACCCACCTCCTAATTTCTCTCAGGCTCCATCTGACTGCTCCTTCAGTGTTTTTCAACTCCTCACCGTTCATGATGTCATACTAGCCATAGCTTCACTTCCCAACAAGCACAATTCCCGTGACTGCCTGCCCACTGATCTCCTCAAGTGCAACATTGACATCCTGGCACCGTTCATTACCATTCTTTTCAACATGTCCCTTACATGTGGGACATTTCCCCGTCTATGGAAGGAAGCTGTCATCAATCCAGTTCTTAAGAAAGGTAACTCGATTCCTCTGAAGTATCTTCTTACAGACCGATTTCCAAGTTATGTACCCTCCCAAAAGTTCTCGAGCGCATTGTGACCCGTCAGCTTCTACGTCATCTCAGCGATCATAGCCTTCTCCCGAGTCTCCAATCAGCTTACCGTTCCTTTCACTCGACTGAAACAACCCTCCTCAAAGTATCCTCCGACATTTTGTTAGCCATGGATAATGGCGACCTATCCCTCATTGCCCTCCTCGACCTCAGTTCTGCATTTGACTCAGTCCACCATGACATACTTCTCCGTCGCCTCGAAGTCTCGTTTGGCCTGCATGGACAGGTCCTTTCCTGGTTCGCATCATTTATTACGGATCGATCCTATTCTGTAGTGTGTGACTCCTCCACTTCATCTCCAGTTTCGTCGTCTCATGGGGTCCCTCAAGGCTCCGTGCTTGGCCCTATCTTGTTTCTCCTGTACACGTCTGACCTTCCCAGTATCATCACATCTCATGGTCTTTCCTACCATATGTATGCTGATGATATCCAAATCTACGGCTCCTGTCATCCATCCCAGATCCACGTCCTCTCCAACAAGATATCCAACTGCTTATCTGCTGTTCACGACTGGCTAGCGAGCAATCGTCTTTTGCTTAGCGCCAGTAAGACTGAAATCATGTGGCTTCAAACTTCGCCAGCTTCGCTCACTCCGTCGCTTCCTTCCTCTACCGGTTTTAAACACTCTCATGGTTTCCCTCGTTCCTTCCCGGCTCGATTTTTGCTCCAGTCTACTTTATGGCCTACCAGACAATTCCTTCTGCAAGCTCCAATCAATTCTTAATGCAGGTGCGCGAATTCTGTTCAGTACCAGCTCCCGCGACCACGTGACCCCTCTACTACGATCCCTTCAGTGGTTACCGATTCGCTATAGGATTACCTATCGTCTGGCAGTTTTCGCCTTCAAATGCATTCGCGGTTCAGCTCCTTCCTACATGTGCTCCATGCTTCAATCTGTGTCCTGCAATCCCACACGCTGTAATCTCCGATCCGCTTCCAATGATGACCTGTTGATCCCCTCCTCCCGCCTGAGGACCGTCGGAGCTCGTGCCTTTCCGATTGCGGCTGCTCGTATCTGGAATAACCTGCCGACAAGCCTTAAGACAACTTCATCCATTTCATCCTTCAAGAGACACCTGAAGGTTGAACTCCTGCGCATTGCCCACTTATCTTGAGCTTTGCTCCTTCTTCTGCTACCCTTGTCCTGTTGACCCTTAATCTTTGACTTTTGATGACTGTTTCACTGTAGAAAGTGCCCTTGAAGTCTTCGGACATAAATGTCACTTGAATCTGTTCGTATAATAAATAAAGGGTGAAATTCACTAATTGAATTAGGAATCTGGTCAGAGCTCGAAGTGAGAAATTAGCTTGGCTGGTATGCACGGACAAGCATATTTTCTGTTTGATTTGCGTCATAGAGAATCTTTTACGCTAACGGTATGTATTCATGCTGCTGTGATTGACAAAAAACGAGCCTTTTTGACACATTTTTGCTTCTCAATTAACATTTGTAAGTAGTGTAAGTAAGTCTTTTGACAAAATCAGCGATGTCGACCAATGGATCACATTCACCTATCATGTCTTCAAACAGGAAGTTAAGAGCAGAAAGTGTAAAATTGTTTAACAATCATTCGTAGATCAGGTCAACTGACCGATAGGCTTCATTCCGCTGATCCTTGTGAATGTCATCATATCGATATTAATTTGCGGTATTGAAGAAAAGGATATGTTGAATAATGATTTCAAAACTTGCTCGATACAAATTGATGTGAGAGTCTTGGTGCAAAAAGTTTCCAATGCAAGGGACCTCATTGTGCCTGTCAATGTCACCGTTCATCAGCATGCCGTCTCACTTCGAGAGACGATGCCTGTCGTACTTTCTGGTCCAATTTATCTTATGCCCAATTGAATATGGTGACAGGAAATTGTCATGAACGTACTCTAAAAATGCTTAACACGAGCATAAGAATAAAAAAAATTGTTCAGCGATAAACAGACATAATTAATTATTGTACTTAATATTCATTTTCGCAACAGGCTGTCAAAGATTTGATCAAATAGCCTAAAATGTAAATCGATGAAGGTCCACTGTCCCATTAGTTCACTAATGACATGGGAAATATAGGTCATTGAGGGTTAAGTGACTCCGTGCTGTCCTTGTGATCAGCAGGTTTGAAGCAGATACTTCATCTTGAACGGTCAAATACGAATAGAAAACTGTTTGTTCCAAACCTGGTGGTCAGTTTGAACGTTTTGGAGATTCACAACTTATCATGGCTTGCCTTCCTTCTCTTCTGATTTTCAGCATCCACCACTTTCTACTATCAATTTATCAGTAGTCCCTTCTCAGCATACTTTCTTTATACTACGGAGATTGACAATTTTCATTTTCAGCTAAAATTGTTTTTAGAACTCTCTGTTAGATTTCAAATACCTAGACGTTTGATAAAAATGGAAAGGTAGATAAAAAGCACTCACTCAATCATTACATGTTTAATTACTGCTTTATCTCTGTGTGAGATGATTAGAAACCGTCTAATATCTTCATATTCTTCAGCCTCTGGTCTCGAGCATCAGTGTCCCAGACATCATCACATCACCTCTTCATGACGACCTCGTGGAGAGATTGTCTAACTGTCTCAAAATAGATGACTTCTTCGTTCATTCGTTTTATGTGCCTCTACCATTGAAGTTTTCAGTGCGCTTCCTGTTAATTTCATCGATGTAAATCTGAAGTCGATGTGATTCAAATGTGTCCACGACTTCTGAAGATTGTTGAACAGCCACGGAAATCAACTACAGGAACTTTTTCCAGGTTGAACACACTCTCATCATAACTCCATCTTTACAACCACATCATGTCACCAAGGTAACGGAGAGCAGGAATAATTATTTACGTAGACTGACTTTTAGGCACTAGGAATCAAGACTTGAAACATTTGAGGCGTCTAATGAAGTCATTGAGAGGAAAAGTTACAGCCCTACTTTCGGGTGAAATCTAGTCAAACGAATCATCATCTATCAATGGTACACTATTAAACAACCTCAGGTACTGCGGCATGTTAAATAATACTAATCTGTTTACATTTTTGAAGCTTTAGCGTCATTACTATCCTTACTAGGGATTGGAATGTGTTGAATAAAGTCAGAATTTAACGAGACCGTCGTGATACTTTAAGTGCGGATACTCTTCTTGCCGACTTCCAATGACACCTCCGGGGTTCAACCTCTAGACCTAACGAGCGCTAGTCCAATCATTCAACCTCTGAAACACGGGGACTACTGTCTAGTTCTTTGTAATAAGCTTACATGCAGTAAAAGTGAAAGGGTCAAGACATTCCTACCTTCACAATACTGTGAAGAATTTTTTCGAAATCCACGTTTACATATACAAACGTAGGAACCAGGCAGGTTCATGCAAACAGCATTTTCATCACATTGGTGAACTCTCGTTGTACATTCATCCACATCTGAAATATGAAAATAATAGACATATTAATCTCAAAATTTCTATTCGAACAGAGAATGACGGGACATATAAGGCTGAAATCACAATTAAACGACTGAATGATTATTCATGTTGAATATCTAATCGCTACATTTAATCATCAAACGTAATTCGTCAGTTAAATGAGTTTTTGTTGACAACTGTCTTGACATAGAGTGCATCATTTCACTTAAAAAAATCAATGATGCATCAACTGTCATTGAAGCTTTGACGTCACTACTTCCCTATACTGCGAGCTTGGATGGTGCTGACATAATCAGACTTAAGATGGGATATCGTCATACTTTAAAGTCCGAATCTCCTGCCGCCTTCCAATGACGCGTTCGAGGCTCGACCTCTAGACCACAATATTGGCCAACTGTTTGATCATTGCCCCACGGAGACCATGACTGCAAAACTGTAGGATGCATTGACTGTAAAAAGATGGCAAATGTCCAACATCAAAAAAATACACTAACTGTTTAGCAATTGAAAATGATTTAGACTAAGCTGTAATTACTGCCAGATCGTAGCATCATGCTAAAAGTTTTGGAGAATATATGATGCCGGATAGCTATGTAATCGGGCCAAAATTTGTGATCCCAACTAAGCACGTAGTACGGTTGTCGCTAGCACGGCGTTGTTATGGCTAAAATTACGTAGTTTTAATCTTGAGCTCAGCTTTGTGTAGTTTAAGGTCTGATTCGTCTATGATTTTATTTGGTATGAGTGCTAGTCGAGCAGCTGCTGTTCGAGTCCGGGCTGGGACGTGCTGTCGTTGATTTTCAAAATAACTGGCACCAGTCCGATCCGGTCGAGTTGAAATTCTGTAATATTTTATGGACACTATCAACCGACGAAAGTATGGATGGACCCTGAGCAAAACAATCTGATATGTTAATTGCTCATCCAAACCAAGGTATTGTGGTACAATGAAATTAACAGCAAAAAGAAAGTGATTGAATTAATACACGCAGTTCCCGACAGAAAGGAATTTTTACATTTTGGCACTACATTACACATTTAATTATTTTTATATTCCTTGAGATAAAACTATAACAGCAACACATTAACAGTATTTCATAATATGTAAATCCACAAACGAATCACAAGATTTATTCTAACCATTCATAGCATGTAAGCAAGATGAATACCACGAGCACATTGTTGAAAAAAGACATTGGCTTGCCTGGAAATTGTTGCGTCTCTGAACTAAGTAGGCCTACAACAAATAGTCGCAACAAGAAATAAATCAAAGATTCTGATGACAAAATTATATACTCGCATGAATAAATGCTCAGTCAAAATCGCACCAAGAAATGATGCTGAGTATCTAATGTGATAGAAGCTAAATTGACATTCAATAAGCTCTTTGGCAAAGAAGATAGATATGACACCAGTGGTTGCACCAATTGAAATATTTGGAGGAAACTTACCTTCACAAGCAGTGAAATTATTCTTTCTTTTGAATCCAGGCTTGCATTTAGAAAATTGTTTACAATAATAACTTCCAATCGTATTGACACATTCATAGGTAAGTTGGCAAATTGGACTTTTCGATTTTGTGCACTCATTGATGTCTGCAAGGAGAATGGATGTCGCCAAACATTTAAAAATGTAAATATGATGTTTGATAACGTCGAGTCAAGATTGAATATAATGAATAGCTTGATCCCCTTAGCCCAATATGCACGGCAATAAAGTAGAAAAATGATGAATGAAAAATACTGAAAAGCAATACACTGGGTAATTTAAGGAATAGAGAAAATGCATGAAACTATTAATTGATAACTCCTGATAGCACCTTAGTTACTGTATGACTAAGAAGGCTAAATACAGAAATACTGAAAAAAGATAGTATAATTATTCAAAACATTTTAGAAGTGGTTCACACGTCATCGTTGTAGATAAAAGCATCAAGTTATTAACTGTCCGCGGAGCTCAGTGAGATATTACTATAAAGTCACTTGAATGGCTCAGCACCGACAAGTCTTAGGAATATTTCCAAAGCAGGGGTTTCGGAGTCTTTTTAGTTTGAAAATCTAAAAACTAAATGAAATTCTCACAAATCTTACTTCAAGTATAGATTTAGAATACTAATTGACTTCTCCATCTATCAATCACATTAACCGTAAGTGACATCCTTTTGATTTCACGGTCGACATAACGACGAGCATTTTCCTCCCCATTGCTGAACACCTCACTCTACATGCAAAACAGCATTTAAACAGCTTTTACACAAAGCAAAGCTTCAACACCGCACTCTTCATCTCCTCACACAATAACCACCACCTATCAGACAACAAAACCCCATAATTTTCACCACCTGGAAGTGCACTCACCCCCACTCACACCGTCATCCAATGCAACAACAAAACAGTTACTAAAACAAACGCACACACCAGGTCAGCACTACAGCACAGACAAACAACAAAATCAGTTAGTCAACTCTCCCACAGTTCACAAATCAGAACAAGCACTCAACAGACGTACGCGCAGAACACTGGCACAACTCCATTCCACCCAACGTCCACTCTTCTCCTCTCCGCCCCTCTGTAAATCACAGCCACACATTGCAAAACATTTCGTCTCCTGCACACACATACATGCAACGTTCACACCATGGGACATATGGGTTGCCCCCGTCAGGTGTGCAGAGCCCACCCAACACCTGACGGCCCCCTGTATCTCTCCTAAAGCAGGGGGTGAGCTGACACCATCTCATAACGACGACAGCAAGGAAATAGAATATCTTACCTTCACATACTTCATCTATCATTTCGAAACCATCTTTGCACACACAAGTTTCCGAATGTTCATCAAATCTAGAAGAAAATGGAATTATCTTGAACTCTCATGATCTAATAAATTTCTTAAGGAAGGGTGAAAACGGGTGATAAATTTTCTTTCAGCAATGTGATTTCAAAATGATTTCATATGAATTTTCTGCACTATAAAGCATCACCTTTGAATCATGAAAAATAGCATAAATATGTATGCTATCATCTATCATATAAGCATGTATGTATGTTTACTATCATCGGGACAAGGTTGAATATACGTAATTTCAATTTCGGTTACAGTGAAGAAAACTCCATGTAGCAAGATCTCCAGAAACTCAAAGATCCGAAATTGTCTGCAAATCTACACACCATTCATCAATATTGAAGGCAAGCGTTAAATCCGCATTCTACAACGACGTGGAAATATTTCAAAAAATGACACACAAAACAGATTGAAACACAGTATAAACTTACCGTTGACGACTGTTACAGGGATTAAGACGACAAAAATATGTACCCTCTGCATTTCTGCAAACGTATGGACTTTCACATTCGTGGCGCTTTTCCAAGCATTCATTGATATCTAAATTCAAAGAAAAAATGTACAAAAGGAAATGTCCAACACACAAGATCTTTATCAAGACACACGCCTATGCAATCAATTACCTTCACAGTACAGCCCATTCTTCGATAGCCTCGTTCCAGTGGAGCAAACAATTTTGTATCTGCACTGATACGATCCAGCAGTATTTTCACAAATTTGATTTTTCTTGCAAATATGGGGATTTTCACATTCATTGATATCTGAAATTTGATGATGAATATTACTGTATAGTATGAGACAATTCAACATCTGCAAAAAGCTTATTGATGTTGAAGTCCTTTGATAGCCATCTGGAGTATTACATGCTTAATTGCTCATTGATGTCCGATGCTCTACTGATTCTTTAATCATGTGTAGAAGCTAAAGTAGCTAAGAAGCAAGAAAGTCAATGTTAGAAATTAAGGTCCCACTGAGATCTGAGGGTGTGTTTTTTTTTCGGTTGGAAGATTTGAATTTCTTTGTCCATATGGCCTCTTTAACAATCCTCTTCCTCCAATTGGCTCTCTGTCAATTACTTCCATGTCTTGGAGATTCACACGATGATCGAGAGCGAGCTTGGCCACCCCTGAGTGTTCAGCATCCATGTTTGTGATTGCCCTCTGATGCTGTTTTCACCTCTCGCTCAGCGCCCGACCTGATTCTCCAAAGTAACTCCATTCATATTGCTCTTCACTCCATGTGATGCGACAAGCAACTACAAAAGTTGATGTTGGTTCAGATTTCTTCAGGTAAAGAATATTCTTCACGGCCCTGGATCATCAGAGGGCAATCACGAACATGGATAATGAACGCTCAGGGGTGGCCAAACACGCTCTAGATCATCGTGTAACGATCTAAGACATGGAAGTAATTGACAGAGAGCCAATTTGGAGGAAGAGGATTGTCAAAGAGGCCGAATGGACTACGAAATTCAAATCTTCCAACCGCACAAAACACACCCTCAGATCTCAATGGGACCTTAATTTCTAGCATTGACTTTCTTGTTTCTTAGCTTCTTTAGTTTCAATACATGATACCACCAATAACATCATTTCAATATTATCTCTAATTCATTTTTTTATCATTTCGGAGATGAAATTTTCTGCAATCGTATTATTCATTGCTTTGTTGTTCTGCCAGTTCCGCAGTCAGAGAGATGTTCGCTGCATGAAGTCTGTGATTTGCATCATTTGCCTGAAGATGGTCAGCGTTGTTGGACCGAAAGGCCTCGCATAGAATTGTACATATACAGTAAAACTTTTATCCTGGGAAACTGTACTTTTTTCATAAACTAATAACTCATTCCTATTGCAATAATCTCTCATGAATCACATTCCCATACACTCACCTAAACACCGTTTTGAAGAGTTGTCGTAACGAAATCCATTATTACAGAGTTCACACGAGCCTGTCTTTAAATTACGTCTAAAATAAGAAAGAAGTTATAAATTCGTTAGTCAATGAGAATAAGTTAAAAGAATAAAAATGTATTAGTGATTAAGACTGAAGTTGCTTCTCTGATAAATGCTGTGGTAAAATAAAGTCACATGTTAGCGAATTTAAGATATACGAGTATGAAGTTTAATGCCTTTAATGCAGTTATTCTATGAACATCAGAGGAAGAGTTGTCTACCAACAAGACAGCTCATAAGAGTAGAGATGAATGATTTTAGTTCATGTATTCTTCGTAAGTTATTATTGTTTTCACACTCTATAGTTCACAATGTAGGATCAACAACAACAATGATTTGAGTTATTTGGCTATATGGCTATTGTACCACAGTAGAGATCCGCTAATAAATCCACGGCTCAGCATCCTATTGCAGCCAGATGTGGTCACACCAGTGACGGGCGCGATTCGATTTTCGAGCAATTCCGAATCGTGCGACTCAGCGCACGATGAATCGAAAATGGCACGATTCTAAATATTTTGAGATTCAGAGATTAGAAGTTTACAGCTAATCTCGCTTGCATTTTTTTTCTAGACCATTCTTCATTAAAGTATGATAATTTCCATTAAAGTTGAGAGCATGTGAAACTTGTAGTCTACGCAAGCTCAAATTATTACGCAACCCTATTAATCAGATTAATAAATCAGTGTAAATCAGAACAGATAAAAAGTCGCAAACAAGGCATGAAAGTCTTGACAATCTGTTTATAAGATTCTACTGCAAATCTGTTATGATAGAAGTACTGCAAGTATATCATAAACATGTCCTATGAAGTATTTTATTAACATGTTTAATTCCCAATTTTGGCTCTTTTGGTCTTTACCAATCATATTTTATCGAACATAGCTGTGCAACTGTAGGCATTTGCCGTTTCTTCCACTAGTCCTGAAATAAACATGATTATACATCAATCAAATCAAACTAGTCGACTTATAACGTTTGTAAAACAATAGCAAATCTAATAGAGAGACGTCCCCAGACATGAACAATTTTAAGCACAAAAATTCTGTGGCAGCCTTCGGCACTGCGTTTCGCTCTACAAGGGTTAGTCAGTATGACTGGGAATAGCCCTAACTAGGTTAAAGTATCTAGAACTGGCACTCTACAATCTTTATGATCATCAGTCGCACACGGCAAACCTGCCTAGCTATACATGATCTCAGGAAAGAGCACCCGCACATTGCAATTATCTCAAACGATGAAAGAGCAAATAGAAACTTTTTTTATCACATGAAGGAAATTTCATTGAGAAGTCACATTGCAAAAAAAATCGCACGATTCATGGTCATTCAAGAATCACACGATTAGCTCCATCGCACTATTAATCGAGCGGAATAGATTATCTGCGCCCGCCACTAGGTCACACGCATTAATACAAGCAATGGCTGCACCAATTAAACTGAAGAGGCTATTGTAAACCTGGAATTCCAATTAGCCGACATGGATTTATAATTCAAATTCTGATACCATCGACATCAGAACTTTTTTCAATCAACATTAGTTCTTGAAAACTTAATTGTGAAGTCAAATGAGAATAAGAACATACTTACATCAATCCATTTTCGCATATTTTTTCTCTGCACGAAAAAGATCCTGGCAAATTGAAACAGTCCATTCCTACGCCACATGGATTCTTCTCCTTTTCACATTCATTGACATCTACAAATATTATATATGCTTAGCAACATACAATGAGAATTTTTGTCTATAGGTCAAATGATTGGAATTCTCATTTACAAATTTTGTACAGACATAATAATACATGACTTGTTCCATAAGTCGATATATTCCTATAGGGGGGCGGTGAAGAGTGAATGCAGAGCGCTTAGCGTGGCTTACGGGAGCTGAAAAAGCTTCCATTGTTCAGTCTTGATGTATGAGGCGAAGTTTGTGTAAAGGCAGATTACATATTTATCACACAAAGATTATATGTTTATGGGATTCGAGAATGAATCTGTTTACTTGCGGGAATCGAAAAGGCAAAGATTGATGTATAGGATTTTTTTACATGTGCGGATCGCAAAAAGCTAACTGTATTTATTGATGGGATGAATTTAATGACAGGATGAGTTTACATGTGGGAAACGCAACATTTGAATGATGTCTGACTTATCCTTGTGGCATATCTTTCAAGACATATAATTACCTATTCAGTATTTTATCAGCCACTATGTATGGGACCCCGCTCGTCTGGGTTTGAGTGTTCAGGTTAGGGGTCGAAACACAACTAGACGAGTACCTGCTGATCACTGACGGACTGTAGTATTATGTTTTATATCCCTTAATCGGTAGCTGAAATAGTGGTCGATGTATTGTATTTCAAATGAAGAACAAATAAAGAAATGTAATTATAATAATATATACATACATCCTTGTGCAAATTAATTGAAACAACACTACATTAAGCTATACGCATATCTTTCTTCTTTCATACATCTCGACTTATTCGAATAAGTATCAATACTCCACTTTCATGAGATTGAATAGTGTAGATATCTTTCATTTTCAAGTAATCATTCAATCCTTCGTCACATTGTAAGTGCTTACACCATTTGAATTTAAATTCAAATTTTCATTGAAATTGTCATATTGACTATATTTGGTTGTGTAGAGAGGTTTCTCTTACGTTGATTCTTTACAAACCGAAATCTTTTCTGAACCATTTTCTGTCGACGTTATGGATGTTTCACCAGCGAAACGTTTTAAGATCATTACTTTAAAAGAGCACACATCAAAAACGTACGGACAGATTGCTTCAGTTGTTGGCGTGAGTCTTTCTTCTGTCAGTCGCATCATCCGTCTTCATTGCAAGACTGGTTCAATCTCACCAAAACGGGCGGGTCGCTGTGGCCGTAAACGGAAAACTACGTCCAGAGATGATGCTTATCTATTGCGTGAAAGTGTAAAGGATCCACGGAAGTCGAGTGATGACCTCAGCAGAGACTTACAGAGCAAAGGAATTAAAATCAGCTCCTCTACTGTAAGGCGACGGTTGTTAGCGGCTGGTCGAAAAGCGCGTCGTCCTGTCCGAAAGCAGCTTCTGACAAGAAGAATGAAGCAGAAACGTCTTAACTGGGCCAGAAAGTATCGACATTGGACAAAAGAGAATTGGAGGAACGTTCACTTTAGTGATGAAAGCCGTATGTTTGTCCAAGGGCAGCGCAGTCAACATGTTCGGAGATCAGATGGTGAGGTGATACGAGATTCCCATATCAATCAAACGGTTAAGCATCCACAGAAAACAATGTTTTGGGGTTGCTTCAGCTACTTCGGTGTTGGGGTTCTGCATCCAGTTGAAGGCATGATGCGTTCAAGACAATATGTCGATGTTTTAAGACGGCTGGCAATACCTGAGCTGTCGCGGAGATTTCGGAGTGGAACTGGAATTTTCCAGCATGACATGGCTCCGTGTCACACGTCCGCCAAAGTTAAAGGATTTCTTTAACAAAACCAGGTTACAGTGCTCGACTGGCCAGGAAATTCGCCGGATCTAAATCCGATAGAAAACCTCTGGTCAATTTGCAAAAGTCGCCTTCGAAAGATGGACTGCTCAACTAAAAGTAAGCTTCAGGTTTGGTACAACGATTCAAAAATTGTATCTGATTGTGAAAAACTTGTAGACTCCATGCCAGAGCGTGTTTCCATGGTCTTAAAGAACAGGGGGACATACTAAGTATTAGGTATGATTTGTTCTTAAATATAGCAATTCAATGATCGGAAAAACGTGTTTTTATTAAATTAAGACTTTGTTTCAATTAATTTGCACAAGGATGTATAATGTATTAAGAAACTGACGATAACAAATTCAAGTGAAGAAATAGTATTTTCCATCTGTTGTCTTAGGTATAGTGTGTATAGTTTCATTGCCTTCGGTGTAGTAGAGTGTCATTGTAGTTCTATTGTTTTCCTCCATTATCCACTTATCCACTACTACCATTATCCACCATGTGTAGTGTCATATAGTGTAGCATTAGCTCACTTGTAATCGGTGTAGTAGCACAATTGTATTTCCTTGTTTTACCTCCACTTTTCCAATTTTTATCCATCGATCTTGTTTTATAATATCCATTTCTAATTTCCTTAATCTATGATGACCATTGTCCTATTGTATTTCCACTACCAGCATCTGCAGCCGGTAAGGTATATTAGACGTTTGTTTTGAACATGTATGCGGCAGTGTTTGGAATCTATGGTATTAGTATATTAATAGTAAGAATGAGTAGTGTTGCAAGTTTTAAGATTTCCATTTTTACCAGATATTGGGCCAATGCTGATCAATTTTCATTCGTTGCCACGAGAAAGCTCCATTGAGTTCTTTTAAGAACTGATTAATCTAATGGTTACAGTAGCATTGCATCTGTACACTTGCGGATTGGAGAACGCCATCAGCCAACAAGTATACATCTCTTCAGATCTCACAATGCGACAGCAACAAGCTGCCCGAGCGTTGAGATAAGAGTTGAAAGTGAGATGGAAAAACGGTGAAAATGTTACAATAAAGAAAGGTGATATCGTAGATGTCGATGATTCTGAACCAAAGCAAGATTTTTGCTATCTACTTTATCGTCGAAAGAAGTGTTTCCCAAAATATGTCTTGCGAATAGCTTCTCCGCAAGGCAGATGATCTATGAATATTTGCATCACTCAGCATGCCTGCCACAAGGATGGACCTTGGGTAAGTGATACAAAACTTGGGTCTGCTGCACTATTAATGCTGCATATAGGAGCTACACAATCAAGTTATAAAATTGACATTTTGATTTGAATCTTAGGAGAACTACATGATAAGAGAATAAAGTTCTAATCATTTAATTAAAAATCCACTTAATTCACAGAATATTTCAAAAATGAAATACTTGTGATGATTGGATGTTACATTTTGGGTTTGACAATGCCGCGCATTGAAAGTTCGTACATATTGTATTTGCTGTAAGCTTACATGTATTATGCTGCATTTGTGCATATTGAATTTTTATTTTTCATATCTTCGCAGCGCAGTTATCTTCACACCATTAAACTTTCTGCGATGGCCGACATTTATCCAAAAATTAATTCATTCCAATTTCGTATTCTAATTGTTTAACCATGCACTCGCTACGCAGCTATAATATTTATTAAGTCTGTATACATTTTTGAATGATAAAGTGAAAACAATTGCTCTGTTATGAGCGATGTGCAATTCAATCGTTATTAAATCAAAAATCTTCAATTAGTCAGTATATCAGTGTAGGGTAAAGTAAAGGAAAGCTTTGTAACGTAGTACATCTACTTGGGCAACTAATTACAGCTATTGCAATAAATAACCGTTTCACACTAATAGCACACTTCTCATGGGCCTGATAGGAATTTAGTTCTATAGAAGGATCTTCATGTCTGCACAAAATACAAAGAACGAAAATGTTGATTGATTAACGATAGAGAGTTTATCGGTGCTTATCATATATAAAAGAATTGGCGTTTGTATAATCACCAAATATATACGGGGTGAGTAAAAAAAAACGTTATTTATAGTTTGCGAAAAATCGCTTTGAATTGTTATTCAAATTTCTTTCTTAAGTTGACTGATTCAATTTCTATGGTTTTGTCTTCTATTGTATAACATATCTATGTACCCAATTGAAGGTCTAAGTTTAAAAAATTCAAATTCATATCATCGGACGAATGGTTTACGCAGACCTGCCAACCTAGTAAAATGAAAATTCGGGACAAAATTATCATCATCAATATGGTCAAATGATGATTCATTTTCATTACCTTTTCACCTGTATTCACGATTTGAAATAAATAGTTGAAAATATCACTTATAACACTCACTCGACATCGGGCCACCCTCTGAGATTCTTGTTGTTTAGCTCAACTTCTTGCCAGATACAGGGTCTAGAAACCGCACATTAACTTTAAGATTGTGGATGATAACATTACCAAGAAGACTGTGCTTATTCCTCGGTAACACAATTAATTTTGAGACGAGATTTTTCTCAGTAAAACGAGCAAGTAATCACATGCAATGCAATATTGGACGTGATTTAATGCGCCGAGTTTTACATGTACATGTCAGTATCTATTATCACCTCCTAATCTAAGATACCATGAGGATGAGTAAATAAAGACCAAAAGCAAGTTCTAAAATGTAGAGCCTATGTGACACGAGATTATGACATATCTATCGCCATCGCCGTGATGACTCCAACCATTTCCTCGAAGTATTTGACTTGTTACCTTCTAGTTACTACTTTTCAGCAAACTATGATGTGTTTGTTCTAAATCAAAATGCAGGGTTAGTGGTGAATTTCCGTAAGAATAGATTACAAAAATATTGAATTGCAACGATCTGAAGGAAAATAAATCTAAGAGGAAACTCCATGTCTCAGGTAATAATGTCTTCAAAATATCCATGGTTGCCCTTTTACACTTAGTCAAAACAGAATCAGTCAACTGAACACCAGCTCCCATCTTATTTGTCAGAGGCGCTTCAATGGTAGGTGCGGACATTGATGCACGGATTCAGTCCTAATGTTTCTAACCATGCTGAAATTCTCTCTGAATCGACATTACTGTGAAATATTTGAAAGAATTCCGAGCATGACACAAGCTATGTCCTGATATGGACATGTACCAACAACATCTCTACACGACTTGAGATGATGAACACATCACTCCTTGTTGCCGCTACTGACAACGAGAGAGAAAAATCTGTAACTGACTCCCAAGTTGAATCTGTCCGATTTTGTACAACTTCGGCATTGTAAAAGAGATCACTATCAATGGGAATTTTTTTCAAAATGTACGTCACTGCTGTTGTGTAAAAAGCCTTTCCATTCGTGAAAAGCTCATTTTTTATTCTTGTTTAGTTTCTCAATTAAGGAATCTTTCCCGATGAGAAGTTCACTTTCAGTAAGATGAATCGTTTTGTTCTTGTAATCAACGGAACGCAAATCCTTGAAGGTGCAGTTCGGTCATTTTCAGATGCAGATATTATCACTGAAAATTAAAGTGTTCAACCAGCACGACGATTTCCTGTCACTTTCCCACTCATCTGCTCGTCAGTTTGTCTGCAAATTCATGTCAAAGATACATGATGACGTCACAGCTGCCAATTCACGCTTACTATGTAAATGAGAAACAGAATACCGCTCACGAGGCAGGAGGTTCGCTGTGGTTGGCTGATGGATGAACCCTGTAGCATGCAAGCAAACAATTCTCTGAAAATCTCTAAATGGTCCGAAAGCATGACCGAACGTTATTCTTGAATAAAATACATGTACTCGTACATTGAATGATAAGAGAATGAAGTTGCGGTTGATCACGATGTGACACATTCACTCCAACGGAAGGCAAAATACGACAACTGATTGTACTATGAGACCTGAGTTCGCTGTTTATTAGCTGTCAGATTCCAAAATGGGTACTTCTATTCTTCCGCCCCCCCACATTTCTGTTGTTGACACCCTGAAGTGCTGCATCGTCAATGATCTTCTCTTGCTCCTACGGGCAGTCTCACTAACGTCGCATAGCGTTAGTGTGTCAAACTCCTCTTATCTGACTTGTAGAACATTTACAGCCTCAGAATTAGACAACTACTCGTCATTTGTCTGTAGACAGCAATCACACGAAGTTCATGATCACAGCTGTACCTTGTATTCTAACTGAGTACCCAAGGGACCAATCCTTCATCCCAGTGCTCAAGTAAGACTTCTCAGTCGTGTTGCAGTGTCACTCAGTGACAGATCAAGTCTATTCTAAACCCAGTGTGACTAACTTTGGCGAAATTTGATGATTTTGGAGAACTTGAAAAATGTGGGGGGGGGGAGGAATAGAAGTACCCCAAAATGTACTGTTACTTACTACAAGCACCAGAAACATGCGATAACTGCAAGAAATATACCGGTGCTGCAACTGAACTCTAGAAGTTTTTTTATTTGGAAAATCGAAAATTAGACGAACTTGAGCAGCTGTCTTGGCTCTCTTCACTTTCTAGTCATG
>CAJQUW010011683.1:0-257494 GCA_907163375.1 Prostheceraeus crozeri | reverse complement strand
TTGGTCACTTTAGCTTTCAAACGAGCTATTGCATGACTTTCTACGATCTCTAGAACCAAAGTTGGAACCAACGCTGGCGAGGTGGGGCCACGCCCGCAAAATTTTTTTCTCTCCGATGGCTTTCAAATTCACCATACCGATGCAGAATTTGACGCTGAATCCGAATCTGCCCTCCGTTTTCCCATCCGATGCTTCGTTTTGGCTCTACTATAATTTTTTATTTTAATTTTAATTTTAATTATATTATTTTTTAATTTGATAAATTTATTTTTTCTTATAGTTATATTAATTTTAATTCATTTTTTTTTCTTTTATTTTTTTTTTAATTGTATTATTTTTAATTATTTTTTTTGTTTTTTTTTAATATTTTTTAGAATAATTAATTTTTTTGTTTTTTTAATTTTTTTTTTATTATTATTATTTTTTTTATTTTTTTTTTTTTTATTTTTAATTTTAATTATATCTTTTATGTATTAATTATTTTAAATTTTTTTAATTTTTATTTATTTAGTTTAATTTTTAATTATGTTATGTAATTTATTTTTTATTTTATATTATAAATTTTTTTATTAATTTTTTAATTTTATAATTAAATGTTTTATTATTTAATTTTTTATTTTATTTTTGAATTTTAATTTTTTTTTTTTTTATAATATATTTTAAATTGTTTTTTTTTGTTTATTTTTTATCGAATGTTTTATGTTTTATTTTTTGTTATTTTTTTTTAAATTTATTTATATTTTTTTTTTTTTTAATTATATTGTTTTTTATATAATAATTTTTTTTTTTTTATTTTAATTTTTTATTTTTTTTTTTTTATTTATTATTTTTTTTATTTTTTTTATTATTTATTATTTTTTAATAAAGTTTATTTTTTTATATTTTTTGTATTATTTTATTTTTTTATTATTTTTATTTTTTTATAAAAATTAATTTTATTATTAATTTTTTTTTATATATTTTATTTTTATTTTAAAATTTTAATCATAGGTTTAATTATTTAATTTTAAGTCATTTTTTTTTTATTAATTAATTTTTTTATGTATTTAATTTTTTTAATTTTTTTATTTTATTATTTTTCATTAATGTTTTATATTATTTTTTATTATTTTTTAATTCATTATTTTTTAATATATTTTATTTATTCTATTTTTTATTTATTTTTTTTTAATTTTATAATATTTTTTTAATTGTTTTTTTTTTTTTTTTTCTTTTTTTTTTTTTTTTAATTTCATTTAATTTTATTTAATTTAATTTATTTTTTTATTTTATGTTTTTATTTTTAGAGAGGGGCCAGGCTGTACTACTCCTGCCGGCGCCCCTGTGCACAGGTAATTGATAATTCGGCTCAATGAAATCAAAAATCTGCTTCATACCTTCGCCTTCAAATACACTCAAAGGTAATATGTCGATGTATGTTGCGTGAGCAAGAAGTTTAGATAGCTGAGAACTCTCTCAGATGAACAAACATGTCGTGATCTCAAAGAAATGTAATCGTCAATTTGTACCGGCGCTGTGGCCTTGTGGTAGAGTGTTTGCTCTGCGTCCGGGAGACCTTGGTTCAAATCTTGGTCGGGTCAAACCTAAGACTTTTAAAATAGGTACACTCTGTATTCTTGCTAAACACTCAGCACGAAAGAGAATGATAGTGGTAAATGACAACTCGGCCACATGGAAGAAAGGCTCCGTGCCTAATGTGCTTCCGAGTATAAACAAAGTTCATTTTCATTTATCTTGTTCTTCTTCTTTACGACATCAGTTTGATCAGCGTCTAAGTCAATGGCTTCAGTGTTCTTTTGATGCATTTGTGTTGTGATCCAAGATCACTACACTGTAAACTACATGTGGGCTTACTTGTTCTAATGTTACTATTAGAAGCGGCAACTACTAGCTCATTATTGTGCAATTTTCTGAAAAAATGAGATGATGGACCTTGATTTTGAAGTTGAGCGCATCTTCCACTTGCATCTCTTTTTCTGGGTAAATTTGATTGCTTCTTTTTGGGATCATGGCGATTGTGTACTTTATTCAAATGAAGAGCAAGATTTGATGTTGAGGTCTTATATGATAAAGTTTTCGAACACAGATTACACTTCGCTGTTGATGTTGAGTCATCTTTTCGGAAAAATTCCCAGACCCATGAAGATGTACGTCCAGCATTCCAAGCAGTTGAACAGGACATGTTAAATCAATAGACGGCCGTTACAAATGAATGTCAGTTGATAATAACGAAATACTACCTGGACTCCACCTGGATCAGAGGTAAGATTGATAGTGCAAAAGGTTGACAGAGACCAAACGAGGAGTGCGAAAACACAGTGAACAAGCGTGATACCGTACATTATATAGAAGAACACGTCACAGGAAACCTCTGTCGCCATATCAGTAGTTAGTTTTGCGGACGCACTGATAGTGGATGCGAATATGGATAGGAACATGTTCCGAATTACCAATCGGAACATGTTTTGAACATGTAAATAGGAACCGCGTTCCGATTGATAGCCGAATTGAGATCATACTTAATGATTCGGTACACTTATTTGTGTGTTGGGATCGGAACGGCTTGTTACGAAATTGAATTAGAGTATGTGAATTAAAATAGGGATGCGAACATCTATTTCGGTACTTAAACAGTTGCTTGTTTTGAGACTGCTTGCTCAAATGCGACAATTGTGACCATTGATGACAATTGCATTGATTTTCATAACTAGGTTAAGTTATGAATACGTGAAAGTTGTTTGTTGATGTGAATATTGATGACTAGCTTCCCAATTTCATGGATTGTTGCAAGAAACCTTGGTTATTCGTTAAAGGCTATAGAAACTGTTACATATCTAAATGAAAATATCAAAGCTGGTGATTTAGTTGAACGACTAATGGATCTGGATGAGCATACCATGAATGCTAATTTGGATCGTAGTTGGATAGGAGATTTCTCAATGCTACATTATAAAGACATTGAAATTAGGAGGATGAAACTGGAACTTTCTGAAACGGAGATAAAAAAAGTGAAACCTTCAATTGATTTATCGAAATGTTCTATCAATGAAAGTGACTTCAGAAAGAAATTAGAAATAGAGACGCTTTAATTATTTTGTGAACGGAACTGCATTAGGTGTTTTGAACGGGAAAAATCCCTTCTCTTGTTACCATGTTCTCATTTTGTCATGTGTTCTACATGCTGTATACCCTTGGAAACTATATTTTGTCCCCTTTGTGATGAAAAAATAATTTCAACAGTCACTGTATATCGCTCATGATGAGTCATCATGCGTGTCTGTGATTGGTTGCTATTGTGCAGCTTTTGTATATAAGGTTATCACACTTCTATTTCAATCATACTTGTTGAGGATTGTAGACATTAACAAACATGTCATTTACCACAATCATTCCTGTTTCAATTATTCACAAAGACAATCTGTTTACTAGCAAGATTTTCTACTCTGCAAATGATGTTATTGGTTACAAAACTGATCTCATAGATCTGATGGAGGATATTGTCACATTCTACCATTGTGAAGATGATATTGAACTTCAGAAACTCTTAATGAGGACATTGACCAATGCCTAAGATTTTGGCTCGATGAAGTGTTCAAGCCTCTGAGTTTGACGGAAGCTATTCCACAGAGTTCTCGTTGCTATTGTGAAATGAGAACACGGAAATTGAAGACTTGTTTGCATGATATAATCGTATTTAGCCACTATGAGGAAAATGGTGGTAAATTTAAGGTGGACATGTTTACCGGACCCCCGTCGATGAGCGTTAATGTGGCAGTGCAAGATGAGCGGGACATAATCAAGTTTAGAGCATACTATGCTAATCTTTTAAAAGTCTTCGCTTCAAAACCATGCTGTTCATGCTGTCCTCTATCAAAGGATTTAATGTGTAATATAGAACAGCTTATAACTGCAACGACTCAGACCTTGAGTGATGTTGATGACTACGACCTACCATCTGTTACCGTTTGACTTTGTTGCATGGAACTAAGCAAAAATGTATATTTTCATAAATGCTTTGCTTTTAACACAATAAAAATGACTGCAAAACGAAAGGCATCTTTTTCTCGGAAGAATGGTTCTTTTAGACCTTCAAGTCAGTTTAAGAAGGCGTTGCGAAAATTAAACAGCATGCGAAACAATAAAGTTAAGTGCAAATTAATTCAAAACTCAAGTGATGATTTCATCCGTGATTTGGCTTTCGCAATACACAAATGCCTCCCAATATACAAGCCTTTATTGAGTACTGATTCTCTAAACAGCATTAGAAAATTTTCAAATCCAAGAAGCAGTGATATGAAAAGGCGGAACTTAGTTCAGCGTGGAGGTGGTGGGTTTTTGAATATGTTGAATGATATTGGAAACAGCATTTACAATGTACTCAACAGTCCACTAGGGAAAGTTGTAGCAGGTGCCACAGTGTTGCTGTAGACGACGAATCATGGATTGACACGTCATCATTGATTGATGACTCATGTGAATATGTATATAAGAGAGACGCGCTTGTACTCTTTAATCACTTTCAAGCTATCATTCATCGCTGACGGTTGAAAAATTCCGAATAAGTACAACATTGAATTATGTCTCAAAAAATGTTTATAGTTAGAGAGGAGAGCGACTCATTTGAACGTGATCTCTTTAAATTCCGACCGACAAGGAAGGTTCAAGGGATTAGAAATACCTTTTACTTCCAAACGTTGAGCTATGGTGACGATGGTTTCTACCTTCAAGTTCCATTTTTCCATAGTAATGTTATGTCTTCATCTGGATATAGCAACATGAGACAAATGCGAGTGACCTTTCCGAAATGGCAGCATATGATACTCAAAACCATCGACTCTTTGGCGAAGGAATGCGTTGTGTTGCCCGAAAGTGCTCCTACACATTGGAGGAAGGCGTTAGAGGAAGGAATTGGCTATAAGGAATTACCCGAGTTCGATACGCTATTCTTGAAATTGTACGATCACTTTCAAGCATTCGATCTACTAGGAAATACAATGGAGTGTGATGATCTGAAGCGCGGACGATACATGGGTTTAATACACGTCAACGGACTATATATTGGTGCTCACGGATCAACCGGAAAAGTGGCATCGTTACAAATGAAGGTTCTATAGTTGGTTTATGAGCCAATGCCGATTGATAAGTGTCTAATCACCATCGATGAACCTACTTCAAAAGATGGGAAGGATGTTGAAGAATGCAAAAAGTGGGGACGGAAATCCAAGGAAGGGAAAGTTAAGTTGAAATTGAAACGCCAAGATGCTAAAATTGACGCGAGAAGTTATTTTAATGCTGACATTGATGAGGAAACACAAATGCTGTGAATGTGAAATGAAAGTTTCTAAATGTAAATAAAGTTGTTATGGAACATGACTTGTTTTATTCTATGCAAACTGGTGGGTGTTGGTCTTTAAAGCTTTTGAAATTTCAGGATGACAGATTTTCGCCTATTCACTGATCGCACAATGTGTGTGGCCGGACCAAGTCAGTCCGGTAAAACTACTTTTGTAACTCAATTACCACAATTTAGAAATGAGATGTTTAATAAAGAAATTAAAGGAGTTAAATGGTATTAATAATAATAATAATAATCAAGACTTTATTGATGTACAGGCTCAGTACATGCACTACATGAAAAAATCACAAAAACTACAAATACAAGAAGGCTCAGTGTCTGCAAAAGGAAATGAAAGATCTTTTTAGTCTTTTTGTGCGCGTATGTGGAGGTCTTAAATTACAGGAGTTTCTCGCAGTTTTGAGTCGGTGTTCAAAAAGTTCTTGGACCCGGTGCTCTGAATTATGGAGGACACTTGTGAAAAGAGAATGGCACATCTTCTCGGCTGCATCAAAAAGTGATACATAAACAAAATTAGGATCATTTATAATTCTGATAACTCGTTCGTTTTTCAACACGTGATAACTTCTCTTTCAGATAATATGGAATATTTACAGAAACAGGAGTACGAATACAGTATAACAGATCGAATGAGTGCCTCGTATGTTCTGAAGATGACACTCGAGGGACAATTTGCACGCTTAAGGTTGTAAATAATACACATTCTCGTAGACACTTTCTTGATGATAGAGTCAATATGAAGATTCCACTTCATGTCAGCGGAAAAAGTCAACCCTAGTATTCGCTTGTTCTCCACTTTTTCGAGGTTAGTGTTGTTAGACGTAATGTTTCCGAGGACTAAGTCTCTTCGGGTGACGATGTCCATGAGATGGCATTTTCTAAAATTTAGGGGTAGTTCAATATCGGTGGCCTTTGGTTGATATGTTCCCATTCGAGCTGTAGTTTATCTTCGGTTTCTTGACGAACAAAGTGTAAAAACGTCAAATCATCCGCGTATCTCACAATTGAGGAGTTGTCGCCCACGGGCCGGATGTTGTTGGTAGCCATGATAAATAGGATATGCCCCAACACACTACCTTGTGGGACACCACTTGTGCAAGGTTTCCATGTTGAGACCTCACTTCCTATTTTCACTCTTTGTTTGCGGTCTGATAGAAAGTCTCTAATCAATGCAATCGATTGGACAGGCAGGTCAAATTTGATACAAGCGTTGATTATTGATTGGTGCGATAAAACGTCGAATGCTTTCGAAAAGTCACTGTCCAAGAATTTTAGGATACGATGGTATGTCATTGTTAATGCGGTAGTACAACCTGCTCCGGATCTTGAGCGAAAAGCGAACTGTGATTTATCCAGTTTCTCACAAAAAAAGGCATGATCAACTTTTGCCTGACAATTTTTTCAAGTACTTTTGAAAGCAGAGGTAACAGTGATATAGGCCGGTAGTCTTTGGGTTTCGGGCA
The DNA here is from genome assembly GCA_907163375.1 of Prostheceraeus crozeri. Taxonomy (NCBI): domain Eukaryota; kingdom Metazoa; phylum Platyhelminthes; order Polycladida; family Euryleptidae; genus Prostheceraeus; species Prostheceraeus crozeri. The sequence continues at coordinate 250,675 of CAJQUW010011683.1, read as the reverse complement.
TTTGGGGATCGGAGAGACGTCAGCAGATTTGAAGCACATGGGAATCCGGCTACTTGAAAGGCTTAAATTGAATATTATCGTAATCGCTTCACACAAGATTGCGGAGAAGTCCCGAAAAATCCAGAAAGGGAGGCCGTCTGGCCCACAACTCTTCCTTTTCAAGCCATTTAATAAGGACTCGACCTCAGAGAATGACACATAGGCTGAAGTAGCATTAATAGTCGAAGATGCAGGAATAGTGCCAATATCAGCTGGTAACGTTTCAGGACAAAAACAAGATGAAAAGTAATCATTCAAATCTTCAGCTGAAAAAATGGGATCACGTTTGTCCTGAGCGTTTCTTCCTAGAAGGTGAATCGCTTTCCAAGTTTCACGCGAGTTGTTCGACGCTATTATATTATGGTATATTTCAACCACAACTACATTCTGCACTTCGCCAGAAAGGTTATGATGTGAAGCAAGGGTTACCGACAACTGAAGACATCAAAGCAGGTGACTTAATTGTGCTAGATGATCTATTGCGTGAAAGCAAATCATCGAAAGATGTAACTGAAATGTTTATTCAGACAGCACATCATAGGGAAGCCTTCATAATCTATATCACCCAAAACATTTTTGATGGAGGGAAAGAGCAAAGAACTAGGAGTTTGAATACACATTATTTGGCAATATTTAAAAATCCAAGAGACAGCAGTCAGATACATCATCTCAGTAGACAGATATTACCTCAACAACCTAAAGTTCTTTCAAAAATATATGAAGATGTAACTAAGAAACCACATGGCTATCTATTTATTGACCTAACCCAGGAATGTCCGGAACGACGTAGATTTCGAACTAATATCATACCTAATTCCGTTGAACCAATGACAGTTTTCTCGGTTCACAGCTAGTTTTAAGCAATGTATTTTGTTGCCTTATTATTAATACAAACATGTCGTATTCAAAGATGGTAGTCATTCCTCAAGAGGAGTATATACAATTGACTACATTACAAAGTGCACAAGAAGTCAAAAAATAGATCAACCTATTACGAATCAACTTAAGGAACTAACACAAAAGGATATGGAAATTCAGAAGATTAAGGATCCCTATCGACGAATGCAGTTAGCAGCTGAAAACATTGATGAGAGGCGACAGATTCGTGATAAGTTGCGATGATTTATAACCTTGTCAACACCTCGACCATATCGTGTGCGCGCTGAGCGATTATTTGACTTCATTGATCCACATGTGAAGTTCAATAAGAGAGGAGATAATAGATGAAACAACTGGTGATGTTATTAGAAATAGTCACATAGATGACCTTCTGCAATATGCTGTCAGAGATGTAAGGCAAAAAATAGGTGCACCACAAGGGTGGTCATATTTTCAGAAACTTTTATCTGATCAAAATGTACCACACAATATTATTGGAGGACCGACTGTGAATGAGTTGGATAAGGGTCACTTACAAGATGGATCAAAAAGTAAAACACCCACGATGGCGGTCAAGAGAGAGCTTCATGATCCCGATGAGCTTCAACCAAAAAGAGCTACTAGGCGCTCAATGCGTGTTGGAAAGGATTATAGTAAATATTAAGCAAATATAAATTAAGCTTTGCTTCTCTCATATCATGTCGCTACAAAAGTTTTGCTGCTGTTTGAAATCTGCGCTTGAAGGTAAAGGAGAAGAGGGCATAGAGGTTGATATCAATTGTGTTAGCAGTTGCTGTGCGAGTAATACGCGTGCAAATCAGAACAAAGACGATGAGTACAGCAGTGAAACTCAGAAGGATTTATTACGCCTTAAATCACCCCGCAAGTTTCAGTCGTCCGGAGGTTCTAGCTCGTGCAGCAGGTGTGGGAATAGAGAAAGTCAAGAAGTGGTTAAGGAGTCAACCGACTTACACTCTTCACAAAAATGCGAGAAAGCGGTTTCCAACGAGAAAATATGTTGTTAACAATATAGATAGTCAATGGCAAGCGGACTTGGCTGACATGCAACAGATATCACAGTACAATGATGGCTATAAATACATCTTAACCGTAATAGATATTTTATCTCGCTATGCTTGGGCACGTGCGCTGAAATCTAAACGAGGACCAGAAGTTGAAGCGGCTTTTCAGAATATTTTCGATGAGGGGCGTGTTCCACAAAGAATACAGACCGATCAAGGCAAGGAATTTGAGAACTCTCATGTTCGAAGTCTCCTCAAAAGTCATAATGTGGAATTGTTTAGCGTTAAAAGTGCTTCTAAAGCTGCCATGGTTGAGAGGTTCAATCGCACATTGAAAACGAAAATATGGCGCTATTTTACTGCAAAAAATGCACATGTTTGGCTAGATGAGTTGCAGAAATTTGTTAAGAATTACAATGAAAGCTATCATCGTGTTATAAAGATACGACCAATGGATGTTACCCCAGATAATGCGATGGATGTATGGCTTCGATTGTATGATAAGAAAGCGAAAAACATTTCCAATGAAAAGAAAATTAATGTTGGTGATAGAGTTCGTATTTCGAAGGTTAAGTCTACATTTGAGAAGGGGTATCTACCTAATTGGACTGAAGAAGAGTTTTTTGTAGATGAAGTAAATAGAAAATTTAGACCCATCATGTACAAATTGATAGATTACCATGGTCATCCAATTGAAGGAAAATTTTACTCATATGAATTGCAAGTAGTAGACAGAAGTGACGAGGTTTATATGATTGATACAATAATCAGGAAGGTCATGGCAATCAAAGGAAATATCTAGTTAAATGGAAAGGGTATCCTGATTCATTCAATAGTTGGATAACGCATCAGGATCTACAAAATGTGGAGGTGGGAGACACTCATAACTTTTAAGCTAATATAGCATGTGACTTCTTCCATATATGAGTTTAACATGTCTACTGACGTCAACTTCATTCTTCCAAGCAATAGCAACCCAAAGATATTCCCAGGCAACAGACCATCTCTATACTCTGTTGAATTCGCTAATCCAATTACTCTGCATGAACCCCATGAAGTTGCTCTAACTGAAATTACTTATTACAACGATATCAGTTTGCTAAAAAACAACTATTTTGAATTACATAAAGAAGTGCGAGAGAAGGATGATTGCTTTCGCATATTTCAAAATGGTCTACATGGTACATGGGCTTTTCATCATCTAACCTTACATCCTTTTTCAACATCTGTACCATCTGTCCAAAACATGATTAAAATTCAAAAGGCATTTACAACGTCCACTTTTGATTCTAAAGTTCCCACAATGAGCTTGCAAGATACAGAAAAGGAAATCGGTAGAATGTTTCAACGAATAAATGATCTGTTTACGCTGACGTTGAATAAATTCTACAGACCAGTCGTAAAGGGGTCAACAAAATTGTTGAAGGAAGGGAATCATGTTCTTCTTGTATTGGGTAAGGATTTGAGTCATACTTTAGGGTATTCCAGAACAACATTCTCATCAAGGTATTGGTACAATGGACGTGGGTGGAATTCGGAGAGGAAAGTCACTGATTTTCGATGGAGAATCGTGCCATTGTATGCATTACAAAAAAGGAGCATCCGAGTAAAGAATCAATTTGAAGTCATTAGAAGTGTTGAGGACGTTGCAAGAAAGATTCAAGGATCAGTGCCAGAAACTTTAATGACTTGTGAATATAAGAAACAGAAGGTAACTTTATTTACTGTTGAAACGGAGGTAGAATTTCTTGTTTTTACTAAAAAGACACCATTGGAAAGGTCTGAATCCGCTGTTATTGAATTCGGATCTGAAATGATTGGGATGTTTAAGGGCCTTGAAAGCGCACCTTGGTTGACAGAATTAAATGATACATACAAGGTTCATTTATCCTCTTCTAAACTCAAAGCATCAACAAACGTTTCATGGGATATCCACGTATACAGCGAAGACATATTGGGTGATGAATTGTCTACTTCTAGTGAACTGGTAAAAAGAGTTAATTTGAACATTGATAGCTTGAAAACGCCATCTGAATTGTGTACAAAGTTAAATGAGTTTGGTGTAGATTAGCTTGATGCAGATGAATATCACTTTTCTTATGACCCACATAAGAAACGCATGATTCTAAAGGTGGGGAAGAACTCTCTTATCAAGCTGGATAGCGTGTTAACGACCACATTGGGATTCTCAAAATCAACTATTTGTGAAGGTACATCAACAGGCGATACAACACCATCATTAGAGCGGGATATAAGCAACTTGTACGTCTATTGTAACATTATTGAATATACAAGGGTTGGTGACATTGAAGCCCCACTTTGCGCACATTTCCGCTCTCATCCGTGAGGAAGCAACTAATCAATCGAGAATTTATTAACACGATGTATGTACCAATGAGCAGAAATGTCATCAATAGAATTGACATATCAATTCATGATGACACAGGTGAAGTAGTACCATTCTGTGGTGGTGTTACTGTTTTAACACTACACATCAGGACACGAGATTAAGGCTTTACGCTTTTGTAGGATCTGCAATTATCCACAGGACATAATGTCAGGCATTTACAGTGGTCCATCCTATCAGAGCGGCTATCCCGTGTTTGCTGGAGGTAGACGACAAGTTGGAGGAGGCATATTCGGTGCACTAAGACGTATGGTTCTCCCAACACTCAAAAAGTATGGCGTACAATTCATGAAGCGGGTTGGAAACAGAGCTTTAGACTTTGGTGCAAATGTTGCAGCTGATGCACTTCAAGGGGAGGATATCGGTGAATCCATGAAATTGCGTGCACAGCAATCTGCCATAGACGCATTAGATGATTTAACAAAGACGAGGCGTACAGTTCGGAAGAAACGTAGGAAGTCAAGACAAGTTGGATCAGGCCGAGTTACTAAGCAAAGGCGTAGGAGAAGTAAAAAGCCCACCAGAGCAGCACGTTCTAAATCAAGACGTCGAGTGAAAGCAAGAAAGCGCAAACGAAATTCCACAGCGACTGGAAACAAGTCAAAACGAAGGAAGACAACATATTTGTAAAGCTAATACGATGCAGAGTATCAATTCGGCTTTGTGTTTCTTTGATTCATCGCCTCATCAAACTGACATTATTTCCTCAACTATTGTTGACATAGTCCCCACAACAAATATCGATGGTAACCAACAGCCTATTCAGTTTGATATACCTGTTAATCCTGAAGATTATATTGACTGTCAATCCATTGATTTAGAATTGTGTATACAAATTAAGAAGACTGATGGTACCAATATTGATTCAGCTAAGGATAAAGTGGGATTGACAAATATTCCTATTGCTAGTCTATTCTCAGATGTGTATTTAATATTGAATGACAAACAGATTAAAGGAGGGGATCGAGCATATCCTTATGGAGTATGCATAAATACAATGACACAATTTCAGAAGCAAGCTAAACAGTCACACTTGCAAGTTGCCGGCTGGTATGATGATCAGCAAGGGAAATTTGATGAGGTTTCAAATGGAGGTTTAGAAAAACGAATGGAATTGACAGCAGATTCAAAGGAATTATACTTGAAAGGACCTGTCCATCTTGATTTCCTTCGTCAATCTAGATATCTACTATCACAGGTTAAAATGCAAATAAAATTTATTCGTGCAAATCCTGAGTTCGCGTTAATGGCTTTTGGAGCTACAAACTATCAAATCAACATAAGTAGTGCCGTGCTCAATGTAAGGAGAGTAACAATGAGCCCGTCAGTCATCAGCGAGTATGCGACAGGATTGAGGGAAAGCAATGCAATACATCCAGTTAATCACAGTGTGTTAACAAACTTCACAATTGGTGCGGGATCATCCTCTCATGCCTACCCAAATCTTTTTCCCACTGCGATGCCGAAGGCGGTGTATATCACATTACTGGAAAATGAGTCATTTATTGGTGCTTTTGAAAAGAATCCATTTAATTTCCAACACTTTAACGTTAGTAAACTAGCACTCTATCAGGATAGAAAATTTGTTGCTTGCAAAGCTTATGAGCCTAATTTTAAAGAGGGCAAATTCGCACGTGAATATGGTTCTACTTTCACTGCACTGAGCATGTTTAACACAGATGATTCAAATGGAATTACAATGGATATGTATAAAAATGGTTACTTCTTCATTATATACAATCTCACAGCAGATGCAGATCTAGGCGGTGAAAGCGTAGGAGTAACAAAGCCTGGAAACTTACGACTGGAGGTATCATTTGAGTCACCTTTGAAGAAAACAATTAATTGTCTCATTTACGCTATCTATGATAGCAAAGTTGAGATAACAAGAATGAGAGACGTGACTGTCAGCTATCAGAGATGAGTAACTTAAGCAACATAGAAATCTTGAGGAAAATAAGGAAAGCTCATCCCTACTCCAAGACAATATTTCTCAATGTCTTTTCTAGAGATAATTTACCTGATTCAATTCCTTTCTATCCTTGTTCGCTTATCATCAATACGGATACCAACAATCTTCCTGGTAAACATTGGGTTGCAGTGTACATCAATCGCTATAAAGTGGCTGAATATTTTGACTCTCTTAATCTACCTCGCTTACATGACATTGCACTATGGATGAATAGGTTCCGCTGGACGCTTAAGAAAGTTACATCGTTTCCACTCCAAAGCAATGTATCTCTCATGTGCGGCGGTTATGTGCTATATTTTGTCAACGAGAGACCATTGAAAAATAACTGTAAAAGTGTTTTACAACTTTTTTCGAAAGACTGCTATAAAAATGATGTAATTCTTACAAAGTATATTGAAACTGTTTTTGTAATAAAGTTTTATTTTATATGTAAATATCCTTGTTTTATGTTCCAAATCGTTGGGTTTAGAGGGAAAGCAAAACACGTTTACATTTCAATATGAATTTACAAATGTACATTTCTTTTCTAAATATTTACATAGCTACAATGCAGATTTCACAAATATTTTTCTCAAATCACATAGGATGGGAGGAACATCATTTATGTCTTTAATGCCGGTTATCACAATCTTTCCATTATGGAATACATGAACATGATATGGGTGCCAGTTAGTCATCTGTGCTGCTGGAAATAGTTCCACTTCATAAGTGAGATTATTTGATGATGTAACTTTACGAAAGTCATAATGATAGTTCAATTCACATAGTACAGTCATTGTCTTCACTTCCCATTCAGATAATGAGTCTCTAAGTAAATTTTCCAACGTAGAATGTAGATATGGTAGATCACCATCAGTGAAGCCACCAACACACTGGATTGTTCCATTTGGAAAGAATAGGATAGTCACATATTTATCCTTCCTCTGTATCTTCCATGTTGACATTGAGGGTCTTCCCAGATGTAGATTCGTTGTCGGCTTCATCTTGTGTTTTATTAATAAGCATTGCTTTCGATTGGAAATGTTCCGCTCGATTTCTTGAAGATTGAGTTTTGAGTTTACTTTTGTAGTTAACATGCGATTCACGACTTCCATCCACTTGATGTCCTCCATCCTTAATGAATGAAATCATATGTGGTAGTATCTCTTTTGTAAAGTTTCTCCATGTGACGTCACTGAAACGGGAAAATCGATAGTCAATATCTTCTCTCTTTGGTGAACAGACGTATAGCTTGACGGTAGAGTCACACTTTATCCATACCTTTTGATCGAGCGGAATCTTCATCCGTGTCTTATGGTTGTCAATCAGATCAGCGAAGTCTTTCAGTGAAGATAATGCGTCAAGGCTAATGCAAACGCCACGATGTTTTCCACCACTATTTGTTATTAAGTGACGAAAGACTACTTTCTTAGAATTTGTTATGTGAATGCTTTGTGAGTCATTTAATTTCCATGTTCTAATGTAATGAGGCATGTTTTCAAATATAAACCTAAATTTATTTGTTTGCATAAAGCTTGCTATTTTACATCTCAACATATCGGAATGATGTTGAGTGCTACGTCTTCAATTCATAGTAGGACTACCTATGTTTTAGTAATTATTTCTACACATCGGAAAAATGTAGAAATTTCATTTTATATTTAATCTACCTATATATTATTAAGCATAACTACGCAGAAATGTAGTGATTGGTTAGTCTACTTTGTTAAATTTCTTAAACTTCTACGTCACCTGTAGCAGGAAGGCATCTCCTTCTCTTTAAAGGTGGGGGAAGACCTAAACTATAGTGGTCTACCTAAACTATGGTAGAGATAGATTTTTATTTAACCAACAGCGCTTATCCTCCCAAAGTGAAAGTCCTCGCTTTCTAAATGATTTTGTAGTGACTACATGATTTTTTGAATTTATAATTGTCATTTCCTCATTTGTATCTTTCTCACTGTAGTATACAGTCCTATAATCATTATGATGTAATTTTTTAACTGCAGCTCTCTGCACTCCTTTTGCCCGCTTGATGCTATCACAAATTGAATCTAGATATTTCATTGAATACATTTTTGGTTTTAGCAAGATCATTTCCTCAAGCAACTTTCCCGCACACTCATCCTTAAAACAACCTAATCTGGCTCTGTTTGTAGTTGAGTATAGTCGCTGATGACTGTCATAGTTTGAAGAGTCAAATTTTTCACCAAAATATAGCAGTACATCCTCCAGGCTGACAGATGGTGAGGTGTACAAACATAGGAAAAAACTGTCGGTATCACCTCCACAAAGCCGCGTTTTATTTATCAGTGGACATCTTTCCAAATCATTGTAGTATAACTGGTACATTTCCAATTTGCTATAGTCAAGTACCACCTGACCAACATAAATCAATTTATTCAACATTATTGAAGGTTTATACATTTCCATACCAACTAGATCTTCATCAAATATCTTATGCTGTACATAGAGAGGATGATTTCATAATTTTCGACATTGTTCCACGCTGTTTACTAATTTGAATTTTCTCCTTCGTCTTACATTTTCCATTGTTTTACCATATAAAGAATTATTTTTCAACTTTTAAAATGACTTTTCAAAGTTGGTACTTGATTGAGCTCTCTTTTGTGAATTCATATCAATGTACATTCTCAAACATGGCTTTTGTGTGAAATTTATGCCGTTGTGAATTTCTGTAATTTTCATACGCATGGATAAATAAAATTTTAATATTGAATAGTGTACAACATAATTTTCCCTATTGAATTGATGAAGCAAGAGTTTTTTAGTTGAACTGAATTTAGTGTCTGGTCTTATTTTTCTATGTAAATCCTTCATATAAGTTGAGAACATAAATTGCTCTACGGTCTGCATCTGTGGCGCTAATGGGAAATCGGCAGTGTCATCATGTATGTTTGCAGGATATTACAAGTTCAAATCAAAAATATAACCAATTTCACCATCATCATCGATAGCTTGTATATTTTCTTCGTTTAAAAAATAGCTTACTTCACTATCATTCAACCATTTAAAATTTGAATGTGTTAGACTCTTACTGAGCGAAGAACCGTAAAGGTTATTGATATCAATGTAAGATAAGTGACGACTTTCATTTGTATTATTTTGTACTTCCGAAATGCGTGCACGTGCTCTGTGAATGTTCGTAAAAGTCATTCCACCCCTTATTCCCCTTTCGAAGAGATTATACATACTTTCATCTTGTATGTAGTGTGGAGGATCATTAGATGTCAAATTTAAAGCTGAAGTAAAGCTAAGATGTGGAAGGCTAACGAAATGTACAGGATCTACTTCATCTTCACTTTGACTTAGTGACCTAAAAACTTCAAAAATATCTGCCAGTAATAATACATCCAGTTTCAAATATGCAAGCATGTAATCACCAAAATTGTTGCAATTGAAAGCAAACCATGCATTACTAGCGTGCTCATATTCTTCATCTGAACAATGTTCACGAGTGAGACCATTATAAAATTCACATTGTGGTGGCAGACATTTTTCTGACAATGTATTTAGACTTTTGAAATAACAGTAGGGAAACACTCCCTTTTGATAAAGAATATCATCTGTTAACAGGGGAAATTCATTTCTTAGTTTTTCTACATGTTCATAAACTTGCAATCCTCTTGCTAACTCACTCAATGATGCACTTAAAAATTGATAAGAATCTAAGAATTTTAATTTGAAGTAGATTGTTTTTCCTTTGTATTCGTTCACAGGGACGCTGGCGGATAGAGTTATATACTTTTCAGCTGTTGCTGCAACTAATTCCAATTTCCATGACTTCTTCTTTCCAATTGCTTTATAACAAACGATATGACTATCATAATTCTTAAAATTATGGAAGAAGATGGGTAGTTCCCGCCTATTTAGTTTTAATCGAAGATTGCATTTACTGCATATTGTTTGTCTATATCTTCCTGTTAAATGGTCGTGATCTCTTACTTTTATGCAATCATCACTAAATGCAGCTTTACATTTATTACAATTTTTTACATTTTTATGTTTTTCTTCTTCATCAGAAGAAAGAGACATTGGTTGCCGGCTTATTGCACGCTGATTATCATATAAGTTTTGAGCTATATTTTCTAGGTGATCCAAGAAGTCCATAATACAATTCTCTCCTTTGAAGACACAATATTTGTTTTCAAATCTGGACTGGAGAGCTTTACGCCAAACATCATAAACACCAACTGCTGCCGGTTTGTGTACTTTATTATCGATGTAGCACTCTATATCTGCATAAACAACTAAAGGAGGACTAAATTGATATTCCATGCTACTTGTGCTTACCTGTAGTTGTTTAGGCATTCTTTCTATTTGTGCCTTTCCACGAACACAAAATTGATAATGTCGCTCCAAAGTTGTCTTATATGTAAACGATTGGGTACATCGATCGCAGAAATGTTTGTATCTTCTATTTATTTTTCTATATAATCTTGATAGTTTTCTGATTCCACAATAGTGTGCACGTTCATTGTTTATAATTAGTAGTATATTCACAGTTCGTTTACCAATAAAGTTGCTGCTATATCGAACACCTTTTAGTCCTTTTCGTAAAGGTGAATGTTGATTTTAATGTCATTATTTTTCTCAAACTTAGGAATATCTTTAATTGATACGGGTGTAGAGATGTCATTCATATTTAGTTCAGATGTCCATTTACTATATGATTTTATCTCATTCCTAGAATATGATACATCATTGTAATGCAGCATTGATAGAACTGAATACAAGAAACAGTCATTTGCATTTGAATGTACATTAATTACAGCCTTCGAATCTTTCAGACTCTTTGGTAGATTAAATACTTCTCCACCAGAAAGTAATGGACTAGTAATAACATTGAATTCTATATTTAGTATTTCATCTATAACCCAATTGTTACCCTTATTTGCAAAAGCTTCAATATGACTTGAGTGACTATTTAAGTTATCTTGGAACCATGTATCATAGTCATAAATATAGTTTGTGGATGATGAAGTAAAGTGTGCGAGAAACGTTTGATCTTCCTGAGGATTTGATCGCACATAACGAATTTGGGCTACCAGACGACCACGTAGTTGAAAATTTTCTAGAAGGTTTGACACTAAGTTCTCTAATATAGATCGCATACTTAATAAAAAGGAAGTTATGTCTACTGTGTGTGCTGATGGTGTGATGTCGTATACACGAGCATGACCGTTCAGCGCGCTTTCGCTGAGACTTACAGTTCCATGATTACTTTGAATATTCATCTCACTATTTGTATTATGCATATTCATATGCTGACGGAATTTGCTTATAGAATTATACGTTTTACCACAGCGGGAGCAGCATTGCATAAAGATCAAACTATTATTTGAAGCGCTGATTGGCATATGTCTAGACGTTGATTCAGCAGTACTAGATTCGGGTATTTGACTATCATTAGCTGACATACTCGAGGATTTGAATTTAAATTACAATTACTTGGTTGCTTATCACAGACTAGATTGTGTCGCTTTAGATTATCCTGCCGTTTCGTTTCATATGGACACTTCCTACACTGATAAGTTTTTCCTAACTTAGAAAACTTTTCATGGCGTTGCAAATTACCATTAAGAGTAAACGTTTTTCCACATTTAGAACAGACAACCATGTTTATTAAACTGGTGAGGATTATAATTTTTGCAGACCATATATATATTTTTTATCATCCTATGACGTCACAAAGATTACTACCCAATGACATTTGTTCCAATCTACGATGAAATAAGAAGACAGGACTTACAACAATTTCTTTTTCCATTAAGTTAAAAAGTTAGAGTAAAAGAAATTACAACTTTTGGCACTTTATCATGTCACTGTGTGAGAGTTTCACATGATGGCACTGCTCGCAACAGTCGGACGTATCCTCCATGCGAGTCAGTCTTACCCGTGAAATGACACCTTCACGATACACTATGTGCATGAGCGTCTCACGTTCGAATTGGCGATTGCCTCGGGCCACAGAAGAGGACAATAGCAAGTTTGACTGTGTCAAATTGCGAACAGACACAATCAAACCCCTATTTTCCTCCCTGACCTTGCTCTCCCGCTGTTCAGCCATCCGCAGTCGTTGCTGACACAACTTAAGTTTCTCCTCCAGTTGCTCATCACCTTCGAACGTTTCATCAAGGTCCACATTGTATCCCCGCAGAGGTAATGGAGCGGGAGCAGGAACAGGACCGGATCGGGAGTAGGAGCAGGATCAGGAAAAGGGACTGGAGCGGGAGCAGGAACAGGAACAGGTGACGTAGTAGGAGCTCGTGGTGGTGTGAAAACTCCTCGATGTTCGAGGATCGGCGTAAAAGGAAGCCGAGCGCCACAGTTTGGCGACGCCCGGATCCGCGAGAAGGAGATCTCTTGTGATGCGAAATCAATCACATGCTGAAATGAGAAGAAATAATTGTTTACTATCTATATGTCCTTATAATGAGGATTGAGCAAAACAGATCTAACAAAATCTATAAAAATCATACCTCAGGAGTGACACATGATGGATTGTCCCGAATCGAATTGTTCTGAAAGTAGATATCACTGCTATAATTTTTGAACCACATTTATCAAGAGAAATCATGAGATTTAGTTAATAATTATGTTATGTAGTTATTGTTAAGTTCGATACTTACAAGAGAGCGTCTTGTGTCATCCTCATCAGAAGATGATGTGGTTGACGACGACGCCGATGACGTAGTAGACGTCTCATCCGATGAAGACTCCGATGAGGACTCAGATGAGGACTCCGATGAGGACTCCCGTATCGTGTACGGACGCTCTTCATTGTCCTCAACTGATGTGGTAGTAGCCGGAGTTGAGGCGATGCTACCAGCCCTGGATTTTTCAGGGATAGAGATTGCATTACCTGAAGCGGTAGAAAAAGATAGAATGATAACTGAGCAAATGGATGATGTATGATACATTAACAAGTGGCGAGAGGGACTTATGATAACGACTATAACAACTGTACTTACGGGACGTGGGGTACTTGACTCTTCTACCGCACTCAGCTTGGGAACCGGTGGTAGAATTTTGAACAGCTGCAAAGAGAATTAACGCATTATTATACATTGAGGGTGATTAATTTTTATCAACATGTCTTACATTTTTCATTTGAGGCAACTGTTTGACAACCTTTGTCTTCTTCTTTGCTGGAGGCCTCTCACACTGAAATGTTTTTGAAAAGTTAAATTTACTTCATACATAACGAAACAAATGTTCTTAACATCAATCATTTTTATTTTAAATTTAACTTGTACAGTTATCGGCACTCACCTCTAGATCGCTTGATAAAGAGTCACTATCAATGAATGCTCTTGACTTGAACTGGGGTTTTCTTTTTGTGGGAGGTTTTGTGGGTTCGGAACATTGGCTGAGAACTCCCCCTGCAGCCCTATCCTCCTTCGCGAAAAGTCTCGCCAATTTACTCTTTTCATCTTTCGAGGTTAAATTACGTCCACCCCTACCGTTTTCCTGCGCGCAGGATGCATGTCTACTGATGAAAGCCTTAGACTTGTCATCATTTGCCATTTCCGTGCTTCGCACGTAGGTCCTACATGTGAGGCAATGCACGTAGGTGCAGCCCTCCTTGAAAGTACACTCCTTGTGACCACTCTTGCTGGCATGTCTCACCGGTTGCTTACATGTTTCACAAAAGTGAAAGATTAAGCGCTGGCGTGCGAGGCTTGCATGACGAACCATTTCTGTAAGTCATGAAAAGCGTTTGTTATTATTTTATCTATTAGCAAATGTGAATATCATTTAAGTAACTATTGCATAAATGTTGGAAAGTAATTCTACAGTAATTGATTTTTTTAACTTAGAAAAATATTTTCGAGATAGAAACCGAAAGTCGAAATGTTAAATTTACCTTGAAAAGGCTTGATTACATATCAACTTGAAATTTGAAATAAGCTGATAAATTATTAATTTATTTCGAAATGTAATCATAGAAACGAAACTGATGTTTCAAAAAGATAAACACTGACTTTGATTAAACAACTTTTAATTGGTAAATAGTCTATAGACTATCACTTTGAAACAAAATTAGCATTTGAATTATTTATAGATTTAAAGCACACTTTGGAAATGTTTATCTTTATTTAAACACTTCATCATATATGCTTGTGTGCTTTATAGGTTTTGAAAATGCTATAATAAATTGTGAAAGTTAATAATTCTGTTTAATAATATGACATATAGTGTTCCTAACTTAAGATCCAGCCACATATTTTAAACTATCTGGTTATAAGAACTTAGTAATATTCCTACTCCCAAAATATAGAAAGTAGTGAATAGAAGAATGTAGAACTCACTTCAGAATTGCAGTTATAAATCGATGAAACGGAGAGACGGAGAACGAGGTCTGCTATGCACACAGAATAATTCAAAAATGAGTGAAGAACGGAGCTCTACAACTTCTTTATATATGATTCTAACAAATGAACCATGAACAAAGACCGGATGTCATCATAACATCACATTGGTATAGAAAAACAAACTGTTGAATTCATACAAGACTAAACAGCTGATATATTTCAATGATGAAATAGAAAAGTGCCATCAAAGTCTTTGATGCTAGAGTGGTACATGTAACCGCGAAGTGAAACCAATTAACATGTGATGAAGATGGATTCCCTGCAGTTCTAAACATTTAAAAATTCTACTAAAGTTAAGGATTTCATATAATTTGAATTATCATCTAAATTCAAATAACAAAGAAAAAGTCATTAAGTTTTAAGGAGTTAAATCCAGACTGCGTCATAAAACGCGCAAAAATAGAAATTCAAATTTCGCGCCAAATTTTGAAAAATCAAATTTCGCGCCAAATTTGAATTTAAAGGCACCTAGGGTTAAGGTTAGGGTTAGGTTTTAGTTATGCAAAAAAAGAATAGCTATGGCACCCGGAGCCCATGGGTAAATAAATTTTCAAGTGCGCGAAGTGCACTCGAAAATTTATTTACCCTATAATTCGAAAAAGGGGGAGGCCCCCCTCCCCCGCCGTGTATGAAGTGTATGAAGCGTATGAAGTGTATGAAGTGTATGAAGTGTATGAAGTGTATGAAGCGTATGAAGTGTATGAAGTGTATGAAGTGTATGAAGCGTATGAAGTGTATGAAGTGTATGAAGTGTATGAAGTGTATGAAGTGTATGAAGTGTATGTAGTGTATGAAGTGTATGAAGTGTATGAAGGTCAAGGTCAAGTTCATGTGGAGGTTTATGTATTATGGTCATTTCGAGTGATCAAACTTTAACTTTGAAAATTTTAAAAAACTTGAAAACTTAGTTATTTTTGATAAAAAACTTAGAATTTTTCCAGTTGCATGCACTTGCATACAACAAGGATTTTTTCATTGAATAGGTACATATGTTATATTATTCGAAAGCTCTATTCATTCTGATTCCAATGATGTATTGTATGCAATATGTATGACACCATCCGAAGCAGCTATAGTCCTTTGAATGATAGGTAGAATTTAGTTGAGAAACTTAGGAATTTGAAATCATGATTTTTTCTTCCTGCATACACTTGCATACAACAGGGATTTCTTCATCGAATGGGTACATACCTTATATCATTAGAAAGGTCTTTTCATTCTCTAGCTAATGATGTATTGTATGCAATATGTATGATATCATCCTAAGGTGAAAAAAGCATTCAAAAAACACTGTAAATCTATTCAAACTTTCATCCAATTTGACTATCATTTGAATTACACATTAATATTCATTTCAAATTTGTTCTAGTATGTTCGGTGCTGTTTCAAAGTCTCAAACAAGTGATTTGAAATATATATCTTAGAAATATTAAACTTAGAAATACTTATAGGTAGCTATTTCAGAGATGAATATATCTATCCCCAGTTCCCATTCAAATCCTATCAGAAATTCGATTTGTGAAATTATAAAACAAGATTGTTCATTTATGTAAGTGTTATTAAAGATAAAAAATTACATATTGTCAATATTGGGGAAAGGAATCAGTCTCTTCAGGTCAACTCGAACACATACTCTTGTCTTTTTGGGGGCACCAGGGCAGCGGCGAGGCGTGGCTGGATCCATTATGCTGAACTCCAGCGCAGTTGTCAAATTCTTTTCTTCAGGCTCTAATCGCACACATATCCGCTTCATGTTTGTTTTTCGTGGAGCATTTCGAACCTGACTTCCACTACGTGTCTTGACTGTTATAAGAGCTCCCACCGGTGTTTCGATGACACTCCTCCTTAGAACCACGCTTTCATCTTCTGATGATTCTGGATCAGGAGTTACAGGTCCTCTTACGAACACTCTGGGTTCGCATGGCGATTCCGTCCTTTCAACAGGAGAAGTGGGAGGTGCTGTGATACGTTCCATTTTCAATGTGATTAGAATAATATAGATAAGATAGCTGATAATATGGTACTTCAGGATTAGAACCTTTGATGAGAATTGGTACACAGCTAGGACTTATATACTTTTTAAACAAAGGAATTCCCAACAGCCAATCAGAGAGGTTCCGATTTTCCCTAAAGGGATATATAAGGATGACATTGTTCCAATTAAGCAAGTTCTAATCCTCGTGACTTGAGTAGACATTAAGAATCTATTACGAATCTATTTCATGATGAGTACCCAGAAAAAACTGTTCTGTTACCACAATGAAAGCCAAGTAATTATGGGTGCAGCGTTGGATACGAAGGTTAATTTGTGTTGCGGATGCAAGGTGGAACTCTGGAAGACTCTAACAGTGACAGCACTCCAAAGGAGAAAAGGACTGTCAGCGACGTGTCCTATACACGAGTGTGAACACGAGTTCACAAACAACGCAACATTCCTCGAATGGGCTGAGGACTTCTTGAAGTTAACGGAGTCCCCCGAGGGACGTGACTTACCTTCTTTCATTTTTTATGGTTAATTACACTTACATTGTAAACCTCTTGTTTACATTTCGCAAATTCTGTAAATGGGATTCTGATTAGCAAATAATAGAACATTCATAACATAATTTCTGATCTGTAAACGCATTATGAAAATAAAAATTGTCATCATAGTCACCAATGGTCACATTTGTCGCATTTGAGCAAGCAGTCTCAAAACAAGCAACTGTTTAAGTACCGAAATAGATGTTCGCATCCCTATTTTAATTCACATACTCTAATTCAATTTCGGAACAAGCCGTTCCGATCCCAACACACAAATAAGTGTACCGAATCATTAAGTATGATCTCAATTCGGCTGTCAATCGGAACGCGGTTCCTATTTACATGTTCAAAACATGTTCCGATTGGTAATTCGGAACATGTTCCTATCCATGTTCGCATCCACTATCAGTGCGTCCGCAAAACTAGCTACTCATATCCTATCGATTATTTTGTTCTTCCCTCCTACCGTGGATCAGATTCAACTGAGGACATTGGTAACGCCGTGCTCGTGCAAAGCTTCCTGGCACTCTGTTCCATCTATTCTCTATTAATTGCTGACTTCCACACACCCACAATCTATTGTCCACGTGGACACGCTGTGTTGATTGTCTGGTATTATTCAATGATTGGTGGAGTTCTGCGTGAGAAGATAAGAAGCACTGGCAAGCAGAGAAATACGATAATTATCATATATTAGGGAGAGATACCGCTGAAACACGGTGTATGTGCGTTGGTTGGATGTCGTTCAAGGGTGACTACCAGTCTCGCTCGAATACCAGTATTCGCGCGGTATATCATTTCGCTCAAATACCAGCAGTGCTGCCGCTCGAATACAACGGCACGGTACTATTCGCGCCCAGCCTTGCCTGCTTCAGATCAAAGTCTTCAGATCATAAATTAGGACAAGCAATTCACAGAAGCTAGGCTGATATCGATAGAAGAACGAGATCCATGGCGGCATTATGCTTTATAGTGGTGTCGCCAAACACGTGACCAGAGGTCTCACATGTCGTGCTTTCTGTGATGGATTATATTGTGATAGGCTCATAGAAAGTGCATTCTCCATGAATTCGTATGGTAGTGTTATCATCGATCGGGTGCCCACAACCGACTGCATAGTTTCCATGATACCAAGAAATTCAGCAGGGGGTATGTAGTAAGCTTAATTCCTTTGTCGCCATGCATGGGACATATCCCCACGACGGTCCTCGCCTTAGATAATGAACAAAAATGATACACCGATGTAGGCTTGTACACGGATTATACAGAGTGCCTGGCAAATAGTGAGGAAATTTTACATCTTCAATCACTAATTCATTCATCGTGGTCAATTCTGATTAAAATAATATAAATTATACGTTATACACAGAACGGATCCCACGAAGTAAAAACAGGCACTTCTTTTAAGGTATATAGGCTACTTTTCAAGTCGTCAACGTGATTTATTCACCATAGGCGTGATAGAACTTTAGAGATTAATAGTGAACACGCTACATACATAAAATTGTCTTTCACATTCACATCCAGACTTTTTGAAGGCGATCAGCACCACTGAAAGTTCAAGACGATTTTAGCCACAAAGTGGCACAGTTTCCGATCCTAGCTGCTTGTGGCTTGCCATGTATTGTTCCTACGTAATCGGCCTTTCATCATCATCGCGGAACATGTTTGTGCACATTTTGTTTCGATACATAATTTGATTGTCACTCTATCCTTTTGCTAGTATAGTTTTTAAAACGAATGATAAAACATTTCGCAGCAGTGGATCAGCTGGATGCAGACACTGCCCAGAGGACATAAAATATTGATTTCAATTATTAGGTGCCAATTAATTGATTATTCCTATCAAGTAAATGCAATTAATTAATTGTGATAGAACAATTGCAATTTATTGATAGGTGTCATTGATTGATTGCAATATGGAAGTATGTTATGTTCTATTCACAAACTGATGACTTTGTCAAAGCAAGTGCAAGAAAAGCAGTCCGCACAATAAATCAAACTGTCTTATTTTGTTGAGCAGACTCTCTCAAAATCTTTCATTTTCCTAAAAATGAGTGTTTTGTCAAATTTTGCTGAAAATAAGACAGAATCAGAATCAATCGAGAGACTAAGTCGCTGAAGCTAGCACCAACTTTTTTGCATTTTTTGACATAAAATATACTTTTTTGTCATGTTACGGTTGTGAAAAGGCGTTTTTGGTGTCAGAGGCAAATTTTTCGAATTGTTTTACATAAGTGAGTTGGTTTTCGTCTTTGAGCAAAATGTTTGAAAAAAGTTGGTGCTAACTTCAGCGACTTCGAGAGACTCTTCCTCCCATAAAATAAATTTTGATTATTAAAATATTGCGATAAGTTCACCCTCATTATCACTTTGAGCGTGAGCAATAATAAATGTCCCCAGGCTCTACTATTGCTTCTTCATCTGAATGAAGGTAAGATATTAGAGGAGAAAGCTTGTTGATTCCTTCATCATATGCCTATATTCAACAAACTAGACTCGAGGATATTCATTGTGAAAAATTTCCATTTTTCATCCTGAAACATTCATTACATTGATTCTTTTGAATTTTTGTTGGACACCCTAGTAATGGGCAAAAGACCGTTCCAGGACACCATAAAATTCAAAAAAATAGTATCTTTAAAAACGACATAAATTCATGAATTTAGACCCTTTTTCAGGTTTTTAAGACCTAAATTCATGAATTTAGTCGTTTTTAAAGATACCGATTTTTCAAAAAATGGTACTTTTTAAATGGTCTAAATTCATGAATTTTGGTCATTTTTCAGGTTATGAAGACCTAAATTCATAAATTTAGGTGTTTTTTAAAATACCCAATTTTTCAAAATTTTCAAAATTTTCAAAATCTCAAAATTTGAGAATTACAATTTTTACTCCCAAAATCATGACCGTTCCCGGACACCGAAAATCATAAAAGTTAAGAATCTCAAATTTGTGAATTACAATTTTTACCTTGAAAATCATGACCGTTCCAGGACACCGAAAATCATAAAAGTTAAGAATCTCAAATTTGAGAATTACAATTTTTACCTTGAAAATCATGACCGTTTCAGGACACCGAAAATCATAAAAGTTAAGAATTTCAAATTCATGAATTTTATCCATCTTTCAGGTTTTTAAAATATATCATGTGACTAAAAATATTTCTTTAAAAATGGAAGAAACAAAAGTGGATGAAACCACAAGACTATATCCTTCGTTATCTCAATTAAAAACAAGTGAAATGGTTCTCAATTATTATTAAGATTAGAGCATTATGATAAATTAAGAAGACGCAATTATTACTTAGACATTCTTCGTTATTGTATTCTCAACATTATTTAAAGTACTAATTGTGTGAACTAGAAGATCATTGTAACTCATAAACTCAAAATTATTCAATGAACCCGTACACTGGCTGATAATTGAAGAGAGAGAGATTTATTGTTTTAGCAACGGAAACATCTAGCAGCTTTCCCCTAAAATTATCGTGGAAACTCTTGTCATTTCAATTTACCCATCGGTAAACTTTTGACATTTCAACTTACGCGTGCGTAAAAGTTTTGGCATTTCAATTTACCCCTACGTAAATTATTTTCAGAATCTGTTTTCAAAATCTATTTTCAAAATCCATTTGCAAAGTCTGTTTTCAAATTCATTTTTAGAAATCGATTTGCAAAATTCATTTAGCGTTTGCCAAACACATACGGGTAGTAAAGTACTTCCCATTGTGAAGACATGAATAGATTAAGCACATAAGAGTGCATTGACAATAAAAGCAAATGACAATAAAATTCTTCTTGTGAACTCAGAACGCATAAACGCCGATATGCGGGTTAGTTGTCATGGCAATTTTAAACAATCATTTTAACGATGAAACATATTAACAAATGAAGTTCATGAAGAAAATGGAAATATGTAAAACAACATAGATTAGAATAATTATAATATAATCATTTCAAAATCGAATAAGTAGTAAGGAAAGACATCATTAGAGAACAGTTTTAAATTAATACCCCCTCCCTTCTGACTTCTAGGGGTCCCTTAAGAAATTTTTTTATTATAAAATGAGCAACATAAATGAGTTTTTGAAATTATATGGAACACAAACAACAACGAATTTCGATTTAAAGAAAATCGCAAATCAATTGGGAATAAAGAATTTTCATGTTCTAATGAGAGGCGAATTACAATTCCTAAAAAATAAGCCAACAATAACTATAAATTTCATAACAAATCTTCATACGTCAGATGAAAAAGGAATACATTGGTCTGCAGGTATCTTTAATAAAAATCGAGATAATTACTATTTCGACCGCCCGGAGGCTGAGAACTATTGGTTCGACTCTTATGGACTTCCACCTACAAACGAAGTCAAAAAATTACTTGGCAATGGAATTTATAATACATTTCAAATTCAAAAACCGGGAACTACTTATTGTGGTCAATTATGTCTTTATGTTTTATTTAAATCACAAAAAGGAGTACCATTTCTTGATATTATGTTAGAATTGAACGAACCGTAGGTTCTATGGCTACGCCTAACAAGGGAATTTCATTCCCGAAACGCTAGTTCCAATAATAATGATAATGATAATTAAAAATCACTTCGTTGTAATTCATTTTGATAAAATCGGCCTCTGATATTTTCATCATCTAAATCTTT
Organism: Prostheceraeus crozeri; assembly: GCA_907163375.1. NCBI lineage: Eukaryota > Metazoa > Platyhelminthes > Polycladida > Euryleptidae > Prostheceraeus > Prostheceraeus crozeri. Next base: position 228,789 of record CAJQUW010011683.1, on the reverse strand, counting down.
GATTTCGTAAGTAATCGGATAAGTTTGATTTATTTTACAAACTGCAAATATTTCTTTAGTCCAGTATCCGACGAAGCCTTTTTCAAATTTATTCTTATACTTAAATATTCTAACTCTATCACCAATTTTAAATTTCGGCTTAAGTTTCTGCAAATTCGGATTACTCTCATTCGAATAATTATTCTCGAATATTTTTTTTCTTATCAAATCAGGGTCGTCAGAAGCATTCTTTGGAGTTTCTTCAATACCAGAATGAACTTTATTATTGTACTCTTCTACAACTCCTGGTAATATCTTCAACCATTTCTGATTTCTTTGCTCAGTAAATTTCTTGAATAATTTATTTTTTAACGTCCGATTGAATCTTTCTATCACTACAGCTTTTCCAGCGTTTTCAGTTGATAAAATTCCGACCCTTTATCAACAAACAATTTTTTTGGCTTTCTCTTACTTTCTTTAAAGATTTCTTCAAACGCATATTTAACTGATAGACCACTTTTATTTTTTAAAGGCTTTACCCAAGCGTATCGTGCATATAAATCTATAACGGTCAATGCGTATCTATAATCTTTTTCATTCGGCATATGAATAAGATCAGCACTCCAAATATCATCTTTATTAAATATTTTTACTTTCAATAAATATTTAGGCCTTCTGTATTCTTTATGAATTTCGGAGGCGTAGGTTCGAGCGTTGCTCTCAGACAGCTTTGCTGTCGTTTCATTTAAACCCTGACCGAATAATATTTTAGCTTGTAAAGCTTTCTTAACAAACATTCTTTCAATTTTTTCTCTAAAGGAAGGATTCTGAATACTATCTAATTCTTAAATCATCTTCTTATCAGCTGCATGTCGAGAACTCAGGTCATGATTTCGATAAGCTAAATCATGCCTGTAAGCTGCGGCATCTACTCTATTTATTGGTTCTTCACCTGGTTTCGGATTATTATTCTCATCTAGTCTTATATCTAATCGAGTTCCTGGACCAGTATATGAATGACCAGGAAGATGTTTTTCTTTCGAATATTTACTCCAAATAAATCCAGGAAAGTTTTCTAATGTTTTTTGTATGTCGTTACCTTCATAAATTTTACAATTTGAGTTTTTATTTTTGTTTAATAGATAATTTAATAAATCTAAATTAGCAATTTTTAATTTAATTAAATTTTCGGAATTTGTAGAATTTGTGGAAACCATTTTTAAAGATAAAAAAGTTTTAAAAGATAAAATAAAATAAATGTTTTACCTTATTATACTAGGACTTAGATATATTCCAGAACCATCTTTAGTTTCCTTAATTTCAATTAAATCATCAACATTGTGGAGAATATTTTTAAGAACTCGTTTTCCTTCATCAAATAATTTTAATTTACTAATAAAATTATCTACTATTCCGTCACCCCTAGCAACTTTCTCTAACTCTCTATTATGACGTTTTTGTTCTTCTAATGCTGCCTTCTCTGATTTATTTTTATTTACTGCTTGGACAATACCAGCTGTCCCACCTGCAACACTTCCTGCTGCTGCTATGCCTCCTATTATTAGTGGAATTAATGGGAGAATTCCACCATTCTTTTCTTCTTGTAATTGAATATTCTCTATCATTGGTTTACTTGTGTAATACTTTTTTTTGTTAATCGTAATAGTTTTAGGGGTATTTTTGTCAACAATATTACGTAATTTTAATTCAACAGTTTTATTATTATTACTTTTCGCTTGCGACATTTTTAATAAAAAAATTTTAGTTTAAAAAAATTTTAAGTTATAAAAAAATTTTAATCTAAGAATTTTTTTAATCTATTCTAGTTATGAAAAATATTAAGTTAAGAATTTTTAATCTATTCTAGTTATGAAAAAATTTTAAGTTATCAAAAATTTTTAATCTATTCTAGTTGTCAAAATTTTAAGTTATAAAAAATTTTAATTAACTTATCGGAGCGAAGCTCCTCGAGGCTTCAGCCGATCGGACCAAGGGTCCTCAGGTTACTAACCTATCCTAGCCATCTTTCCATTAAGAATTTCAATAGAATATTTTACATCTTCTAGCAATAAACCATAAGCCATCAATGAAGTTGTGGAATCTTTCTTTTCAATATTAATTGTTACATCACAACCAGTCTTGATAATATCTTCAGATTGTGCACTTAAATCGAAACAGAAAACAGGATATAAATGTCTCCAATCTCCAGGAGTTAATTGTGGTTCAACTCCAAATTCTATACAAAGATTTCGATAAGAATCATATCCTTCCATAAATTGATTATTGGTATCATCGAATCTTAATGGATCAATTGGATATCGGGTTTGATTTAATGAAACTTGTAAACTTCGAATTGTATTAATATGGAAGAGATTATTGTTCTTATCAAAACTTGGAGAATTATTTCTTTGAAAAGTTAGTAATGAATATCTTGGAGTATTCGCAGTTCTAGTAAAATGCCAGTTAAATCTTTGTTTGGAAAAAGTTACTGAACTAGCAGTACGCTTTAGAAAATTTACTGGAATTGGTTTGCTAGTATTTAATCTTTTTGCAATAGCTGTTTAAATCTCTAAACTAGGAGTAATATGCTTAATCCACCATTCAAGTCTATCAATTTTTAAATATGCTTTTTTTCCAGTCTTACCAAAAAAGATTACTTCATTATTTGCTGTGCGATGAATTATTAATTTAAATTTTAATTGATATGATATTTTATCATAATCTGAATATCCAAATAGTGGAGACAATGACCAATTTACTGTTTGCTTACTTTTCTTGTTAAACTCACGTCTTTCTTTATAGGCACTATTGTTTGTTTTATTTAAATGTTTTGCAATATTTTCTACATCTTTCGCAATTCCTGCGGCATCTGTTCCAGCGTGAGTTAAATCATCAACAATTATACCATCATTAGTATCAGGAAACCAACCTTCGATTTCATACTTTTTATTATTTTCACCAATTGTTACAAATCTAAGCATTGTATCAATTACACCTGGAGAATCACTTATTGTTTCTATATTTTGAGTTGCAACATCTAAACGAATTTGTGTAAATAATCTTAGAAAGAAATTATTCTCTAGTGCAATATTATCGGTATCTGGTAATGGTGTTGTAAAATTAGCATCACTATATAAAGAATATTCACAGTGTAAAAATGAATCAGGTAAATATAAATAACTCTGCTGATTATAAACTTCAAAAATTAAATCTCCTCCAGTATTTACTCTACTAGAAGATCCGGGATTCATAGCAATTCTTATATAGTCATGCTTTTTTTGATTATAACTAACACCTGGTGGTATATCTAATTCAAATTTATTTTCGATAAGCGAAGACATTTTTATAAAAAATAATTTGACTTTTTGTTTTTTTTCTCACACACAGAAAAAATTTTACTAAAAGAAAATTTTACTAAAAAATTTTACTAAAAAATTTTACTAAAAAAATTTTATTAAAATATAATTTTAGAATTTTGCTAGACCAGCTCCGCTACAGCTTTGCTGGTTAGACCGAAGGTTGCTGCTCACACCATTACCTCTTATTTCTTCAATTGAACGTTTTATGGCTACGCCTGATTTTTTCTTATGTTTACTATCAGACGGAGCTCCGCTCCTCAAGGTTTCCCCCACAGCTATGTTAGCAATTTTGTTTTTTGTTTCCTCTGAAAGTTTTTTTAAACTTTTTAGTTCTTCAGAATCATTCCTAAGTTTACGAATAGCTTCTAGTTGTTTTAATTCGTTTTGAGACTTAACAGCATTTGATATTGCACTAGCTGTACTACCTATAGCAGCTGCTCCTTTTGCAGCAGATGTAATCAAATCTTTATTATTTTTAATTAAGTTAACGATACTTCCAATACCAGAGAAGATGCCAGCTCCTTCCGTGTGAACTGTTTCTCTATTATCATAATGATAAACAGGATTCATACGTGGTTCATGAGAGTAGTATATAGTGTGACATCCGGCGCGACGCTTCGCTTCGCTTGCGCCGGATGTCACACTTTTGCGGGGGTTTTCAAAATTTTCAAAAAAATCAAAATTTCAAAAATTTAGGTAGATTTCAAATTTCACGTGGCCGAAGGGCGAAAATTTAAGTTGTCTCAAAATATCACGTGGTCTAAGAATTTTGAAAATTTAGGCAGACGAAAATTTAAGTTGTCTCAAAATATCACGTAGTCTCAATATACCAGAAGATTGTATTCAAAATATTTATTCAAAATATTTATTCAAAATATTCATTTAAAAATGGAAGAAACAAAAGTGGAAGGAACTTCAGAAATGGAAGGAACCTCAAGAATATATCCTTCGTTATCATATGAACGTAGTTCTACTTTAATGGACATTGAAAAGATTAACATTGAAAAAATGAATAAAGAAAAACACAAAGATAGAGTTAGGTATATGAAAGATAAGGAAACTCAATTATTATCAAGATTAGAGCATTATAAAAAATTAAGAAAGAGATGGACTAAAGTTAAGAATGTAACACAAGGAATTGGCATATTCTTAACAATAAGTTTAGGTGCTTTGACAATTGTTATATCTTCAGGTGTTTTAGTAATTCCAGTAGTTGCTACAGCTTTAACAGGTACGGGTGTTTTTGCAACTTCACTTGTTACAATGTTAGATAAATCTTTAATAACTAAGAAACGAAAATCATTAAAAACTAAGCATTTACATATTAAAGAAGTCTATGATAAACTACATTACTACTTTCAAAGAGTATGTGATGATAATGTTATTACGTTAGATGAGATTGAAAAATTTGATCAAATAGCTGATGAAGTAAATCAAATATCATTTCAATCACAGACAGAAAAAGTTGATGATAAAAATAAAAAGGATGGCAAAATTTCTAGTGATGCTAAAATTTCTAATGAAGAAAATGATAAAATTTTTTTAGAAGAGCTAAAAACTTTAAGCGAAAATTTAAGCAAAACTTTATTAAACAAAACTTTATTAAACAAAACTTAAAACGAAAAAACTTTAACCGAGAAAACTTTAAACGAAAAGATGTCAAACAGCAAAGCAATAAAAAAATAATTTGTTCAGTAAAATGTTTTTGCTGTATTCCAATGTTACCACAAAATTCAAATATTATATTTTAAAAATGGATAAAATTAAAGCTGATAATTTTAAAAGAATAAAACAATTAGAAGAGTTAATAAAACAAAGAAATATTATGAAAGAAAATCATCTTCAACATAGAATGATAAAAGCTGGTATTCAATCTGATATGTTTGAAAAAATGCAGCAAACCGAGCAAGTAAAAACTGATTTTGAGAAAACTATGAAACCATTTAAAACTCTTGAAAAAGAAAGTACAAATAATGATAAACAAATTGATATAACAGATCCAGAGCACAAAACTATATTAGATGACTATGGATTACTAGAATCAAACATTAATAAGAAATTACCAAAATCTATGCAATTTGAACATTCTATTTCATTTATAGATGGAAAAACAATACCTAGATTTTATCTCGGACAAAAAGAAATATTTCCACAACCTTTTCGAGGTATAATTTTTTCACCAGATAAATCTCCTTTTAATTTAGATAGAAATTTTGTTAATCTTTTAAGAGGAGCAGATTTAAATAATTATGCTGTAGAAGATCTCATAAAATATAAAGCTATGTTAGACAGAGTTGGTGCAGTAAAATCTCTTAGACGTTATAAACAATTAGAAAATTTATTATCAACGGGAGTTAAAGTAGGGAAAGGTTTATCTGAAAAACAGAAAACAGAAACAACTATATTTTTACCAGATGATCCACAAGAATTACTAAATAGATTAAATATTTTAATATCTGCAATAAAAGGACATAATTCTAGTTTCAATGAAATTCATGCTATATTGAAAAGACTGTTAGAAAAGAAGATTCTAAATGAAGAGGATTATAAAAGTATAACCGGACATCTCTGATGTCTTTAAGGGCTTCGCCCGTAGCTGAAATATGTTGTTTTTTTTAATTTTTTATAAAAAAAAATATTTCATAAAAAAAATATTTATTTATTTTTTTTAGCTTAAAAATGTGTTCAGCAGATTTAGACAAAATTAATAATCATTTAGAAAATTTGATAGAGATTTTGGGTTCATCAAAATTTAGTACGACGTTAAAAATTATAACAACTACTTCATCACACACTTGTAATTTAGAACCCATTCTACATTTGGAACAAAATAAAAATTATCAAATTGCATTGACTAGTTTCTCTACATTTAACACTATTCAAAACGTTATCAAAGATGTGAATGATCAATTTAGATATTCTACTGATAAAGGCAAAACATGGAAAATACTAACTTTTCTTCCTGGTTCTTACGAAGTTGAAACAATATCAAATGAAATTAAGAGACATTTAGGTATACCATTTAAAGATAAGAAACAATTACATTTTGCAGTTGAACCGGCAGTTAATAAATTTTCTCTTACTTTAGACGAAAATCATCAAGTTGATTTTAATCATGATAGATCATTGTCAAAGCTATTAGGATTTAATAAACAAACCTATAGTCAAGGTTATCATTTAGGTGAGAAGATTCCAAAAATAACTGAAATAAATTCAATTGTTGTACATTGTGACATTATTGAAGGAGGATATATAAATGGTAAATTGTCAAATTTAATATTCAGTTTTCCAGCTTTTACTGTACCCATTGGTTATAGATTAAATGTAATTCCACAAACATTAATATATTTCCCTATTACAAGAAAAACTATTAACAACATTAACATGAGAATCACTGATGAGAAAGGACAAGAAATAAATTTTGGAGGTGAAGAGATTATGATAGATCTTTTGGTTCGGGAGGTATAAACTCCCACGCGAAGCTAGAGAAGTTTAATTTTCTTCTTCTTCTTTAAAAATAAAAAAAAAATAAATTTTTTTATTAAAAAATGAGTGAACTACCCCCATTAAATAAAAAGAAACTTAAATTTAATCATCATCCAAATTTATCTAATAAAGTTTTGTCAGTTATTTGTGGAAGATCAGGTTGCGGAAAAACGTATCTATTATTTAAAATTTTAACGACTCCAAATTTTTTGGATTATAACAATCTTATAATTTATACAACAACAGCAGAACAACCCATCTATCAATTTTTAAAATATGGATTTGAAAATAATCTTAAAAAAACAGCAATTGCTTCATTATTCAAAGAATATAAAAAATCTGAAGATGAAGAAGAAATAAGTTCGTGGTGTGAAGAAGCAGCAAAAAATAGTCAGTTAGTCGAAACCAATAAAAATAACCATATAAAGATGCAATTAATAGATGATAGTGGTAATATGCAAGATCCTAGTAAACTAGATAAAACAATGAAACATTGTGTAATTTTTGATGATTGTGTTAATGATAGAAATCAGTCAGTTCAGAGAAATTATTTCACAAGAGGTAGACATAATAACTGTAGTGTATTTTATTTAACACAAAGTATGTATTCATTAGACGGAAGTGTTATTAGAAAGAATGCAAATATATTTATACTATTTGAAATAAATGCAAGAAACTTAAGTGATTTGTTAAGAGATTTATGCGTAAGAAATAAAGATGAATTTAAACAATCGTGTAATAATGCTTGGTCAAAAGATTATGGATTTATCACAATTAATATTGATAAAAAAATTCATCAAAGAGTTATCGAAAATATTTTCGCGGAGTGATAAAAATATACAAATATAGTGTTACAATATTTTTTTTTATTTTATATATATATGAAATTTGTCTATCTTAGAAATTAGAAAATTAAAAAGGTTCAGTAGTTATTCCATCAGGTAAAATTTTTCTTTTATCATCAAATGGATCTAATGCTAATTTATGTTCTTCTTTTAAATACATGTTATGTTTTTTTGAATTAAGTCTATAATTACATGCTGTTTTTATTTCATTATTAAATAATACATTTTTATAATCTTGAAATGTTATTTGATTAGCCACTGATGCCTTTGAAATTCCTTTTAATGTTTTATGTGTTTTAATATTATTAGTTGTATCATAACAGTAACATTTAGATTTTAAAAATATAGCTTCTGTTATGAAATCTTCATTTCCTTCTAATTCATCTTTTACTTTACATAAATCAGAAGGATGAATGATATCTTTTATTTTATTAATTTCTTCATCAAGTGAAGAATTATACGGTATTGTTAATTCTAAGAAAACAGAATCGGTATCTGTAAAGTGTAATTTATAGTTTTTGCCATAAGCAGGTGCTAAATAATCATATATAAATCTATACATAAATAGTTTAGCTAATTCTAATATAGTGAATCCAATAAAATTAAACTTATCATGTTTTACGCTAATTCGACGTAAATGTACAGCACATAGTTCATCACTAAATCTAGTAGTTCTTTTATATGTAGGTTTCCTTGTTAAATTTTGAAACCTATCTTTATCATAAACTATTTCAATATTTTGTCTATTACGCACATTTTCTAAAGTCTTACCGTAAAATGCATTATTCATTAATTTGAAGAACACGTTTCCAAAATCATCTTTATTTCTTTTAGATATTTTGCGTTTTTCAATATTGAACTCAATATAATCTTTTAACCATTTAGATTTTTTATACACTAGTTTCCGGTGAATTTTGGTGAGAATCATTCCATGATCTAAATACCAATCTGGCATTCTTCCTTCAACAACATACTTTCCTTTATTGCTTTGTGTTAACATAAGTTTTTTTGTTGGTCTGTATTTTTTAGGAATTAAAGATTTTTGATAATCTGAAAAATCTTCTATATTAGGAATTTTGTTTTCGGGGCAGAAAGGATAATATTTTGTTGCGTCTTTTATATAATCAGGGTATACTAAATCAACTTCATATATATAACCATGATTATAATTTCCATCATATGTTTTTTGATAATCTAGAATATTACACCATGACATTTCACCTGTTGGTAATTCTTGTATCATGCAAGAAGAATATAAGCTATTAAAATCATAATATAACAAATAGTTTTCTCTCATGAATTCATCAATTGCTTTTTCACGTTCTACTCCTTCTCGTTTCGTTCGAAAAATTTCTAATATTTTTTCTTTTTCTTCTGGAGATAAAGGTTTCATTATTCCATATTCTTGTGGATTTACTTTCTTATTATAACATTTAACATATCTATTACCTAAAACTGATGAAACTCCACCTCTAATTCCAGATTCAAAAAATAATAATTTATCATATGTATTTTCTTTATAATGTTTAAGTTTAACACCAGTATGTTTTAATCCTGCTAGCCATGTTAAACCTGGTGTAGAATAACAATAACATGGATCTATTCCGTAATATTCTAAACACATGTCACGAAAGTTTTCGAAAAGATCAGCTAGTATTAATACATCCATCTGTAGATATTTCATTGTATAATCATACATTGTTTTACAATTTAACTCTCTCCAATTCTTTTCAGCTTCTGCATAGTCTTCGTCAGATAATTTTGATTGTTTTAATGTTGATTTAAATTTATTTATTGGAGGAAGTTGTTTTTCTTCCATAATTTTATTCACAGAATTAAAATCTCCAGTTATGTACTCATACGGAAATATGCCTTTTAAAGGTTTTAAATTATATTTATTTAATATTTTACATTGTTCAGATTTCAAAGTTTTTCCCATAACATCTAATGAATAAGGAGTAAAAAATCTAAATGCATCTAAAATTCTAATACAACCTAATTGCATTGAAAAATATTCTTCTTCTGTTTTACATAGTACATTTATTTGTTGTTGTTGTAATTTTTCAGATGAAAATAAATCTTTCATTACTAGATGGAAATCATATTTAGAACCATTATAGAAATATAAAGGAACAAAGTTATATTTAAATTTATTAGCATTAAGATTACAAGAATTATGTGCTGCACCTCTATATAATCCATTTAGATGATCATGATCTTTTACCTTGACGGCAGAGCCGTCGCTTCGCCTATCAAGATATCTACCTTTGCCATTTTTATAATTTTTTGTAAATTCTCTTCCACAGTAATAACATTTTGTTTCATTAATAAAATTTAATTTTTCTTTTTCTGTTAATGGCATCATCGGTATATTTGTTTCAAGCAATTGTGAAAAACGTCCTTGTAATTCTTCTACTTTCTTTGTAAACATTTCTGAACTATCTTCACCATAGTATTGAAAATATTCTGATTTAAATAATTCAGGATAATTTGAATGAATGTACATTCCCCAACATAATGGTTTTTGTTCAAATAAATATTTTTCTTTACTTTGTTCAGCTGAACTTTTTCCAGGTGCACTTTTTTCAGAATTATAATTTTCAGAATTATAATTTTCAGAATCGGGTGAAGCCCTGGAACTTTCCGTTCGATTTTGTGTCATATTAACATTATATGCTTCAAAATCACAATAAATAGTAAAGGGTACTTTATTTTTAAAATACCATTTATTATATTCTAAATAATCATCTTTTGGAAACGTGTTTCTGACTGCTTCATTTTGTTGACAATTCTCCAAATGTCTATTCATTTCTTCTTTAGTTCTAAAGCTCGTCATACATTGGAGACAAGGAAAATTAGCATTATCTGAAGTTTTTGTAAATATAGAAACATCTTTACACAATATAAAATGACCCTGATAATATAATATATTCGCTTGTGCTGGTTGTTTTGTCTGTTCTAGTTTTTCAAATTCATCTTTATATATTTCATGTGTTTCATTAATTTCTTTTGTAATATTAAATGTATTTTGATGATAATTTTGATTTAATATTTGTAGCTGATAAATATATTCTTTATCATATTGTTCTTTATATTGTTGTAGACATTTTTTTAAACATTCATTTAATCGGAGCGAAGCTCCTCTGGCTTTAGCCGATTCTTTATTTTCTTCATTATTTAATTCTTTATTGTCTTCATTATTTTCTTCATTTAATTTTTGAATTGTTTCTATCTTATTTTGATATTTATGGTGATATTCTTGTAGTAACATTTTTAATTGTTGTTGATAATCTGTTTTACAGTTTTGTAAACTTTTATTTAAATTTTCTAATTTTTGTTGATATTCTGAAGATAAAGATGAATATTTGTAATTATAATCATCAGTACGTCCTTTATAATTATTATGATTAATCATTATTGGTGATAGTGTTTTAACAAGTTCAAATTTTTCAGTACATATTATATTTCCTTGGTAAAAAATATTATGATGCATGTAATTTCCTCTATCATTATATACTATTTCTGATTGACATAAATTTTTATTATTCAAATAAAATTTTTTTGAATCTGAGTAAAGTGGAATAATTTTACCAATAGAAACATAATTCACATTTAATTCAAAAACAATAACTTCAATTAAATTTTTATTCTTTTTATGAAACTTTATTAACCTATTATAATCATATGGAAATTCATGTAAGCCATCAGAGAGATCAAATTCATTTATGTATTCTTCTTTATTGTAATGACTTAGTCTTTCTTTATGATATTCTGCAGGATGTAAATGTGCTATAATACTCCACAGAAAACAATAATCATCTTCATTTTTTATGTTGATTATTTGTGGTGAACTGAAAGGTAAAGGAACATAACTACCACCAGTATTATTTTTATATTTATCAATTACTATTTTCTTAGATAGTATTTTAACAAATCTCCAACCAGATTCACGTAACTGGGCTTCAATTATACAATTTTCTAATTTAAGTATCATCGATTCAAATATGGGTTGTATATCATTTACATTATGAATTTCTTGTGAATTTGTAAAATGTCCTTGTATTATTTCTTCAGGAATTCCATCAGGTCCATTTTTTGTATAAAGTACTTCTACATTCATATAACATTTGAAAGATTTCTTAAATATATTATAAAAGTTGGTTAGAATATCAGAAAAAGTTTTATCGGTTTCATTATATTCAAAAGACTGATTAAATAAATATTTTATATCTGTTACCGCTTCATCGGTTCGTTCAGCTTCATCAAATTCATCAGTATCGCTAAATAAATATCTTCCATCTGGTACGGGCGAAGCCCTAGAACCTTCGGTTTGTATGGTCTCATCTTCACTATTAAAAACTTTTTTATATTCCGAATGTGAATAATCATCAAACATTTTTTTAACTTTTATATCAGTAGGCAATGTTTCTAGATAGTTTTTATAACTATTTAATTTTAATATATTTCCTTCATCAACTCGTTCTACATTTTCTAAATGCAATTTACTATTTAAATGAGATTGATAACTTCTTTTTGTTTGCAACTTTTTTTTACATAAGACACAATAAAACTTGGTATTTTCCATTTTTTTTATTTTTTTAGAGAAAATTTAAGAAAAAAATTTGTGTTTTAATTTTAGATATAAACATTCTAATATCAAGGACTTGAGTGTTATTTTATATTATTATATATTTCACGTTCTTTAGTTATTTTTTTCTTTATCACATTAAGTTTTATCATATTAAGTTTTGTCATATTAAGTTTTATCTTATTAAGTTTCATCATATTATGTTTTATCAAAAGATAATTTAAATTTTTTTTCACTAACTATTGATTCATCATCATCATCATAAATTGTTTCTTCATCATCATCATAAATTGTTTCTTCATCATCATAAATTACACTTTTTGGTATAGGATGCCCTTCCATGATAGGATACCATTCTCTTATTGGAATATCTAATTCTAAATTACATCTTTTATCTGATAATAATATAATAGAGAAAAATATTGGTCTTTGATCTCTTTTGGAAAATTTAATAACACCACCATAATCTGAATCACTTTTAGTTTTTGTTAAAGATGATAAAATTTTAAATTGATTAGATGTAAATCCTAATTTAAATTTTGTAGACCCGACACATAGTTGTCTAACAGTATCTTCAACTATACCATCATTATTATTTTCAATTGTAAGAAAATGAAATTTAGATAAATTTTTATAATTACTAATATTTTTATAATCTTTTTTACCATTTACACCTTTTCAGATGTTTCAGAATCATCATTATTATCATAAGATTCTTTAAGATCGGGCAAAGCCCTAGAATCTTCGGTTCGTTTATTATGATTATGATTATGGTCATTGTTAATAGTATAAGGTGTAGTCCACATATAAATTTTCTCTTGTTGAGCTAAACCATTTATATAAGATTTTAACAAATTAATATTTAAGTTGGAATATAATCCTATATAAGTATCATCATCATATCTTTGCGGCATTTCTAATGTTTCTTGTTTATAAATTGTGTCTCTATAATAAACTTGACATAATAATTCTTCATTATGTTTTTTACTCTCGATATGAATATTATATTGGTTTTGTTCATCAACAAATAATCTAATTTTTTCCTTGGAAAACGATTTTAATTTTTTAACTAATTCTTTGATATTGATATAATTAATAATTTTATTTTCTATCCAATCAGTATTACTAATTGGTAACACTGCTCTAATAAATCCATAAACATTATTATGACCTATTATAACCATATTTTCTTTATTTAATTCCACATAAGCTACATCATTATATTTACTAACAATCTCCATAAATTTAATAAATGGATCCCCCGGAAATAAACAATAATTAGTTTCTATAGAAGGTAAACCTTTAGTCTGTTCTCTAAATATTTCGGCTTGTAATTGAAATAAAATATTAACATCTATACATGGATTATTATTATTATTATTATCAAAACATTTATTTTCAAATCCCGTTGATCTCGTCGAATAAGAAGAACAGGATGATGCGGGCGAATATAATTTTTTTAAATTTGGATTTTCCATTTTTTTATTTTTATTAGAAAAAATTTTATTTTTTATTTTTATTAGAAAAAATTTTATTTTTTTATTGTTAAAAAATGATGTTACGAAATGTTGGTGGAGGTGCATATATCCCGAATAATCGTGAATTAGAAATAGAGATAGAAAATTATATCATGAAAACTGCAGACGTTTTATCTGGTCCATTGCATCTTTCTATTCTTCCACAACAAAATACAGAGTTAACAAATAAACAATATGTTGATACACAAATCAATGATTTAAAGGAAAAATATATAAACGATGTTTTGGTTCCACTGATGAATGAATTAAAGTTGCTAAAACTTAATGACAAATCATTAAACGAAAAATTATTAAAACTTGATAAAAAGGATAGAGAGCTAGAAGCAGATATAGCAAAACTTTTTAAAAAGATTTCTGAACAATCAAAAATTTTAATATTACTTTCTATAAAGTTAAAATCTGCAGTCATTAAAAATAAACATCAGATCAAAATGTTAGAAGAACAATTAGAAGATGAAATAGAAAAACTACCTGAAAGAATTTAAAAAAATTTAAAGCAGTTACAAACTACATTCCAAAAAAGTGTTGATGAATTAAGTTCTAAAATTACTCAACAAATGAAAAAGATGAATAGAATAATAAATGAAGTAAACTCACTTAATGAAAAAGTTGATAAAATGAAAACTCTTAAAATCAATTTAGAAAATGAATTAAAGAAAAATTTACAAGAAAACTCTAAAGAAAATAAAGAACAGTTAGATTCTGTTAAAAGACAATTAGATGTTCTTAAAATTAAGTTAAATGCTCTTACAACGGCGTTGAAGATTAATCAGCAGAAAATGCAAGTTAATAGAAAAGAAATTAAAGTACATCACACGCTGCTTGACGCAATAGATAAAGTGCAACAGGCAATTAATAAAGTTATCTCGAAGTTGTTGTCCATTCACAAACGTAAATCTTAGCGTAAATATTAACGTAAATATTAACGTAAATATTTTTTCCCAAAAGTCAAATTTAATCCTAAAAAATGCCTATAATTTATAAACACAATCTTAAACAATTTGCTTCAAATCAAAAAATTGCTCATGAACCACGTATGAATCCGGTTTACCATTATGATAATAGAGAAACCGTTCAAAAAGAAGGGGATGGCATCTTTTCTGATATTGGTAGTATCGTTAACTTAATTAAAAATAATAAAGATTTGATTACATCTGCTGCAAAAGGAGCAGCTGCTATAGGTAGTACAGCTAGTGCAATATCAAATGCTGTTAAATCACAAAACGAATTAAAACAACTAGAAGCTATTCGTAAACTTAGGAATGATTCTGAAGAACTAAAAAATTTAAAAAAACTTTCAGAGGAAACAAAAAACAAAATTGCTAACATAGCTGTGGGGGGTGAAACCTTGAGGAGCGGAGCTCCGTCTAATAGTAAACATAATGAAAATAAAAATAATAAAAAAATAATTGAAGAAATAAGAGGAAATGGCGTGAGTAGCAACCTTCGGTTTAACCAGCAAAGCTGCAGCGGAGCTGGTTTAGCAAAATTCTAAAATTATATTTTTTTGTAAAATTTTTTTAGTAAAATTTTTTTAGCAAAATTCTTTTAGCAAAAATTTTTTAGCAAAATTATTTTAGTAAAATTTTTTTTGGTGAAATGCTAAAATTATATTTTGGTAAAATTTTTTCTGTCTGTGAGAAAAACAAAAAGTCAAATTATTTTTTATAAAAATGTCTTCGCTTATCGAAAATAAATTTAGATTAGACGATCCTCCGTTCGTCAGTTACAATCAAAAAAAGAATGACTATATAAGAATTGCTATGAATCCCGGATCTTCCAGTAGAGTAAATACTGGAGGTGATTTAATTTTTGAAGTTGATAATCAGCAGAGTTATTTATATCTACCTGATTCATTTTTACACTGTGAATATTCTTTATATAGTGATGCCAATTTTACAACACCATTACCAGAAACCGATAATATTGCACTAGAGAATAATTTCTTTCCAAGATTATTTACACAAATGCGTTTAGATGTTGCAACTCAAAATATAGAAACAATAAGTGATTCTCCAGGTGTAATTGATACAATGCTTAGATTTGTAACAATTGGTGAAAATAATAAAAAGTATGAAATCGAAGGTTGGTTTCCTGATACTAATGATGGTATAATTATTGATGATTTAACTCACGCCGGAACAGATGCCGCAGGAATTGCGAAAGATGTAGAAAATATTGCAAAACATTTAAATAAAACAAATAATTATGCATATAAAGAAAGACGTGAATTTAACAAGAAAAGTAAACAGACAGTAAATTGGTCATTGTCTCCATTATTCGGATATTTAGATTATGATAAAATATCATATCAATTAAAATTTAAATTAATAATTCATCGTACAGCAAATAATGAATTAATCTTTTTTGGTAAGACTGGAAAAAAAGCATATTTAAAAATTGATAGACTTGAATGGTGGATTAAACATATTACTCCTAGTTTAGAGATTGAAACAGCTATTGCAAAAAGATTAAATACTAACAAACCAATTCCAGTTAATTTTCTAAAGCGTACTGCTAGTTCAGTAACTTTTTCCGAACAAAGATTTAACTGGCATTTTACTAGAACTGCGAATACTCCAAGATATTTATTACTAACATTTCAAAGAAATAATTCTCCAAGTTTTGATAAGAACAATAATATCTTCCATATTAATACAATTCGAAGTTTACAAGTTTCATTAAATCAAACTCGATATCCAATTGATCCATTAAGATTCGATGATACCAATAATCAATTTATGGAAGGATATGATTCTTATCGAAATCTTTGTATAGAATTTGGAGTTGAACCACAATTAACTCCTGGAGATTGGAGACATTTATATCCTGTTTTCTGTTTCGATTTAAGTGCGCAATCTGAAGATATTATCAAGACTGGTTGTGATGTAACAATTAATATTGAAAAGAAAGATTCCACAACTTCATTGATGGCTTATGGTTTATTGCTAGAAGATGTAAAATATTCTATTGAAGTTCTTAATGGGAAGATGGCTAGAATAGGCTAAAGCCCAAGACTTCGTCGTTTAATTAATTTAATTTTTTTTCATAACTAGAATAGATTAAAAAATTCTTAACTTAAAAATTTTTTCGTAACTAGAATAGATTAAAATTTTGATATCTTAAAAATTTTTCGTAACTTAAAATTTTTTAGTAACTTAAAATTTTTTAATTAAAAATGTCGGAAGCGAAAAGTAATATTAATAATAGAACTGTTGAATTAAAATTACGTAATATTGTTGACAAAAATACCCCTAAAACTATTACGATTAATAAAAAAAAGTATTACATAAGTAAACCAATGATAGAGAATATTCAATTAGAAGAAGAAAAGAATGGCGGGATTCTCCCATTAATTCCACTAATAATAGGAGGCATAGCTGCAGCAGGAAGTGTTGCAGGTGGGACAGCTGGTATTGTCCAAGCAGTAAATAAAAATAAATCAGAGAAGGCAGCATTAGAAGAACAAAAACGTCATAACAGAGAGTTAGAGAAAGTTGCTAGGGGTGAAGGAGTAGTAGATAATTTTATTAGTAAATTAAAATTAGTTGATGAAGGAAAACGAGTTCTTAAAAATATTCTCCACAATGTTGATGATTTAATTGAAATTAAAGAAACTAAAGATGGTTCTGGAATATATCTAAGTCCTAGTATGATAAGATAATAACCTCAGGACCTTTGGTCCGATTCGGTAAAACATTTATTTTATCTTTTAAATTTTTTTTTTATCTTTTAAAATGAATTCTAAAAATTCCGAAAATTTAATTAAATTAAAAATTTCTAATTTAGATTTATTAAATTATCTATTAAACAAAAATAAAAACTCAAACTGTCAGCATATTGGAGGTGACAAGAACAAAGTTCCACACCACTTCGGTGGTGATATACAAAAAACATTAGAAAACTTTCCTGGATTTATTTGGAGTAAATATTCGAAAGAAAAACATCTTCCTGGTCATTCATATACTGGGCCAGGAACTCGATTAGATATAAGACTAGATGAAAATAATAATCCGAAACCAGGTGAAGAACCGATAAATAGAGTAGATGCCGCAGCTTACAGGCATGATTTAGCTTATCGAAATCATGATCTAAGTTCTCGACATGCAGCTGATAAGAAGATGATTCAAGAATTAGATAGTATTCAAAATCCTACATTTAGAGAAAAAATTGAAAGAATGTTTGTTAAGAAAGCTTTACAAGCTAAAATATTATTCGGTCAGGGTATTGATCCGTCAGCAAATGAAACGACAGCAAAGCTGTCTGAGAGCAACGCTCGAACCTACGCGTCTGAAATTCACAAGGAATATAGAAGGCCTAAATATTTATTGAAAGTAAAAGTATTTAATAAAGATGATATTTGGAGTGCTGATCTTATTCATATGCCGAATGAAAGGGACTACAAATACGCATTGACCGTTATAGATTTATATACACGATAAAGCCTTTAAAAAATAAAAGTGGTCTGTCAGTTAAATATGCGTTTGAAGAAATCTTTAAAGAAAGTAATAGAAAGCCAAAAAAATTGTTTGTTGATAAAGGGTCGGAATTTTATAACCGAAACGTTCAGCCACTATTTGAAACAGACGAAAGTCATCGCCAAGGCTCAGTTTATTCAACTGAAAATGCAGGGAAGGCCGTAGTGATAGAAAGATTCAATCGGACGTTAAAAAATAAATTATTCAAAAAATTTACTCAGCAAGGAAATCAGAAATGGTTAAAAATATTACCAGGAATTGTAGAAGAGTATAATAATAAAGTTCATTCTGGTATTGAAGAAAGTCCAAAGAATGCTTCTGACGACCCTGATTTGATAAGAAAAAAAATATTTGAGAATAATAATTTGAATGAGAGTAATCCGAATTTGCAGAAACTTAAACCGAAATTTAAAATTGGAGATAGAGTTAGAATATTTAAATATAAGAATAAATTTGAAAAAGGCTTTGTTGGCTATTGAACTAAAGAAATATTTGAAATTTGTAAAATAAATCAAAGTTATCCGATTACTTATGAAATTAAAGATTTAGATGATGAAAATATCAGAGGCCGATTTTATCAAAATGAATTACAACGAACTGAGCTTTAGCTTTTTAATTATCATTATTATTATTATTAGGCGTAGCCATTCCATTATTCAATTCTAACATAATATCAAGAAATGGTACTCCTTTTTGTAATTTAAATAAAACGTATAAACATAATTGACCACAATAGGTAGTGCCTGGTGTTTGAATTTGAAATGTATTATAAATTCCATTGCTAAGTATTTCTCTTACTTCATTCGTAGGTGGAAGCCCGTATGAGTCAAAATAATAGTTCTGCTGATGATTTTTAACGCCTGCTGACCAATGTACACATTTTTCATTTGACGTATGAAGATTTGTTATGAAATTTACAGTTATAGATGGAACTTTGTTCCGGGAACTGAAGGTTCCTGATGGCCTATTTTTTAGGAATTGTAATTCGTCTCTCATTAGAACATGAAAATTCTTTATTCCTAATTGATTTGCGATTTTCTTTAGGTCGAAATTCGTTGTCGTTTGTGTTCCATATAATTTCAAAAACTCATTTATGTTGCTCATTTTATAATTAAAAATATTTCTTATAGGAATCCCTAGAAGACAGAAGGGAGGGGTATTGATTTAAAACTGTTCTCTAATGATGTCTTTCCTTACTACTTAGACAGAAGAGGGGGGTATTGATTTAAAACTGTTCTCTAATGATGTCTTTCCTTACTACTTATTCGATTTTGAAATGATTTAATTTAATCTAAATGAAAACGTTACATTGTTCCATTTTATTTTTATGAACACTCATTAAGAGGTTATTGTTTGTTTTATCTGTATTAAGACATTAGCAACATCTGTTTCCACATTTCTCAAACCGCATGATTGTTTAGGGATCATACGGGTTGTGCATTCATAAATGGCGTTAATAGCATAAAAGCAATCTATAAATTCATTTCTCTGCTTTGAGGGAATATTCTGTTGTTATAGCAATCATTCAATACAATATCGCAGTATCGATAGTCGAGACCAATTGTCGAGCCAAAACCGCAACCATTCCGGTTTTGGTCGCCAGTTTGGATTTGGATCTGGCCGATGAAATGATTTACAATGCAGTGCAATTTCCTCATTGTCATTCAAGTACATTTAATCATACGCGTCGTCATACCCGTATGTTGCCAAGCAAACTTCATACACTTACAATGCCGCTTTGCTTAGATCACCATTCATAAATTTCACTTACTATTTAAACACACACACAATTCATAAAACGTGTCACATTACAATCTTAGTTTAAATCTTATACAAACCGAAGGTTCTAGGGCTTGGCCCGTATCATCACAATGGTTGGATCTACTGAAAAATCTGTTCGATTGAAGACAAAGCGGAGAAGAATTCTGAAGTTATCAAGGTAATCATACATCTGCAAGCACAAAGTAAAATATTCTTACACTTGGATATGAGAAGAATTTTTGAATACATCGGAGACCCGCACATCAATTATGGGTCATGATTTAAGAGAGAGAAAAATTGTAATTCTCAAATTTGAGATTCTGAACTTTTATGATTTTCGGTGTCCGGTTTTACATGACCTAGAACGGTCATGATTTTCAAGGTAGAAATTGTAATTCTCAAATTTGAGATTCTTAACTTTTATGATTTTCGGTGTCCTGGAACGGTCATGATTTAAGCGAGGGTGAAAATTGTAATTCTCAAATTTTGAGATTTTGAAAAATTTGAAAAATTGGGTATTTTTAAAAACGCCCAAATTTGTGAATTTAGGTCTTCATAACCTGAAAAAGGGTTCAAATTCATGAATTTATGTCGTTTTTAAAAAGTACCATTTTTGAAAAATGGTACTTTTTGAATGGACTAAATTCATGTATTTAGGTCTTAAAAACCTGAAAAAGGGTTCAAATTAATGAATTTATGTCGTTTTTAAAGATACTATTTTTTTGAATTTTAGGTGTCCTGGAACGGTCTAAATTCATGTATTTAGGTCTTAAAAACCTGAAAAAGGGTCTAAATTCATGAATTTATGTCGTTTTTAAAGATACCAATTTTTTGAATTTTATGGTGGCCTGGAACGGTCTTTTGCCCATTACTCATGAGCAATTCTTTGATTTGAAGCAAAATGTTTAAGATTGTGTTTATAAATTATAGGCATTTTTAGGAATAAATTTGACTTTTAGGAAAAATATTTACGTTAAGATTTACGTTTGTGAATGTCCAACAACTTCGTGATACCTTTATTAATTTTCCGTTGCACTTTATCTGTTGCGTCAAGTAGCGTGTGATGTACTTTAATTTCTTTTCTATTAACTTGCATTTTCTGCTGATTCATCTTCAACGCTGCTTTAAGAGCATTTAACTTAATTTTAAGAACATCTAATTGTCTTTTAACAGCATCTAACTGTTCTTTATTTTCTTTAGAGTTTTCTTGTAAATTTTTCTTTAATTCATTTTCTAAATTGATTTTAAGAGTTTTCATTTTATCAACTTTTTGATTAAGTGAGTTTACTTCATTTATTATTCTATTCATCTTTTTCATTTGTTGAGTAATTTTAGAACTTAATTCATCAACACTTTTTTGGAATGTAGCTTGTAACTTCTTTAAATTTTTTAAAATTCTTTCAGGTAGTTTTTCTATTTCATCTTCTAATTGTTCTTTCAATAATTTTATCTGATGTTTATTTTTAATTACAGCAGATTTTAAATTTAAAGAAAGTAATATTAAAATTTTTGATTGTTCTGAAATCTTTTTAAAAAGTTTTGCTATATCTGCTTCTAGCTCTCTATCCTTTTTATCAAGTTTTAATAATTTTTCGTTTAATGATTTGTCATTAAGTTTAGGCAACTTCAATTCATTCATCAGTGGAACCAAAACATCGTTTATATATTTTTCTTTTAAGTCATTGATTTGTGTATCAACATATTGTTTATTTGTTAACTCTGTATTTTGTTCCGGGAGAATAGAAAGATGTAATGGACCAGATAAAACGTCTCCAGTTTTCATGATATAATTTTCTATCTCTATTTCTAATTCGCGATTATTCGGGATATATGCACCTCCACCAACATTTGGTAACATCATTTTTAAAACAATAAAAAAATAAAATTTTTTATATAATGAGAAAAAAAATAAAAAAAGGAAGAACCAAATTTAAAAAAATTATATTCGTCCGCATCATCCTGTTCTTCTTATTCGACGAGATCAACGGGATTTGAAAATAAATGTTTTGATAATAATAATAATAATTCATGTATAGATGTTAATATTTTATTTGAATTACAAGTCGAAATATTTAAAGAACAAACAAAAGGTTTACCTTCTATAGAAACCAATTATTGTATTTTTCCAGGTGATCCATTTATTAAATTTATGGAGATTGTAAGTAAATATAATGATGTAGCTTATGTTGAATTAAATAAAGAAAATATGGTTATAATAGGTCATAATAACGTTTATGGTTTTATTAGAGCAGTTTTGCCGATTAGTAATACTGATTGGATAGAAACTAAAATTATTAATTACATCAATATTAAAGAATTAGTTAAAAAATTAAAATCCTTTTCAAAAGAAAAAATAAGATTATTTGTTGATGAACAAAACCAATATAATATTCATATCGAGAGTAAAAAGCATAACGAAGAATTATTATGTCAAGTTTATTATAGAGATACAATTTATAAACAAGAAACATTAGAAATGCCCAAAGATATGATGATGATACGTATATAGGATTATATTCCAACTTAAATATTAATTTGTTAAAATCTTATATATATGGTTTAGCTCAACAAGAGAAAATTTATATGTGGACAACACCTTATACTATTAACAATGACCATAATCATAATCATAATAAACGAACCGAAGGTTCTAGGGCTTTGCCCGATCTTAAAGAATCTTATGATAATAATGATGATTCTGAAACACCTGAAAAAGGTGTAAATGGTAAAAAAGATTATAAAAATATTAGTAATTATAAAAATTTAAGTGAAGAAAAATTTATATCTCATACTGATGTACATGATATTAATACTACATATAATCAAAATTTATCTAAATTTCATTTTCTTACAATTGAAAATAATAATGATGGAATAGTTGAAGATACTGTTAGACAACTATGTGTCGGGTCTACAAAATTTATATTAGGATTTACATCTAATGAATTTAAAATTTAATCATCTTTAATAAAAACTAAAAGTGATTCAGATTATGGTGGTGTTATTAAATTTTCCAAAAGAGATCAAAGACCAATATTTTTCTCTATTACATTATTATCAGATAAAAAATGTAATTTAGAGTTAGATATTCCAATAAGAGAATGATATCCTATCAGAGAATGTCATCCTATACCAAAAAGTGTAATTTATGATGTTGAAGAATCAATTTATGATGATGATGAAGAATCAATAGTTAGTGAAAATAAATTTAAATTATCTTTTGATAAAACGTTATATGATAAAACGTTATATGATAAAACTTAATATGATAAAACATTATATGATAAAGAAAATAAAATAACTTAAGAACGTGAAATATATAATAATATATATTAACTCTCTAGACCTTGTTATTAGAATGTTTATATCTAAAATTAAAACACAATTTTTTTCTTTAAAAAATAAAAAAATGGAAAATACCAAGTTTTATCGTAACTTATGTAAAAAAAAGTTGCAAACAAAAAGAAGTTATCAATCTCATTTAAATAGTAAATTGCATTTACAAAATGTAGATCGAGTTGATGAAGGAAATATATTAAAATTAAATAATTATATAAACTATCTAGAAACATTACCTACTGATATAAAAGTTAAAAAAATGTTTAATGATTATTCACATTCGGAATATAAAAAAGTTTTTAATAGTGAAGATGAACATGTACGAACCGAAGGTTCTAGGGCTTCGCCTACACCAGATGGAAGATATTTATTTAGCGATACCGATGAATTTAACGAAATAGATGAATTAAACGAAATTAAAAAAACAGATGAAGCTGAACGAACCGATGAAGCCGTAACAGATATAAAATATTTATTTAATGA
The DNA here is from genome assembly GCA_907163375.1 of Prostheceraeus crozeri. NCBI lineage: Eukaryota > Metazoa > Platyhelminthes > Polycladida > Euryleptidae > Prostheceraeus > Prostheceraeus crozeri. The sequence goes on along the minus strand of CAJQUW010011683.1, from coordinate 204,933 downwards.
ATCTGTACACGGGACATCAAAAATGTCTTCCAGGGCTTCGCCCGTTGAACATAATGAAACCGATGAAACTTTTTCTGATATTCTAACCAACTTTTATAATATATTTAAGAAATCTTTCAAATGTTATATGAATGTAGAAGTACTTTATACAAAAAATGGATCTGATGGAATTCCTGAAGAAATAATATAAGGACATTTTACAAATTCGCAAGAAATTCATAATGTAAATGATATACAACCCATATTTGAACAAATGATACTTAAATTAGAAAATTGTATAATTGAAGCCCAGTTACGTGAATCTGGTTGGAGATTTGTTAAAATACTATCTAAGAAAATAGTAATTGATAAATATAAAAATAATACTGGTGGTAGTTATGTTCCTTTGCCTTTCAGTTCACCACAAATAATCAACATAAAAAATGAAGATGATTATTGTTTTCTGTGGAGTATTATAGCACATTTACATCCTGCAAAATATCACAAAGAAAGACTAAGTCATTACAATAAAGAAGAATACATAAATGAATTTGATCTCTCTGATAGCTTACATGAATTTCCATATGATTATAATAGGTTAATAAAGTTTCATAAAAAGAATAAAAATTTAATAGAAGTAAATGTTTTTGAATTAAATGTGAATTATGTTTCTCTTGGTAAAATTACTCCACTTTACTCAGATTCAAAAAAATTTTATTTGAATAATAAAAATTTATGTCAATCAGAAATAGTATATAATGATAGAGGAAATTACATGCATCATAATATTTTTTACCAAAGAAATATAATATGTACTGAAAAATTTCAAATTGTTAAAACATTATCACCAATAATGATTAATCATGATAATTATAAAGGACGTAATTATAATTATGATTATGATACCGATTATTTATCTTTAGAATATCAACAAAAATTAGAAAATTTGAATGAAAGTTTACAAAAATGTAAAACAGATTATCAACAACAAACAAAAATGTTACTACAAGAATATCACCATAAATATCAAAATAAGATAGAAACGATTCAAAAATTAAATGAAGAAAATAATGAAGACAATAAAGAATTAAATAATGAAGAAAATGAAACCAATCAAAAAATAAATGAAACTTTAAAAAAATGTCTGCAACAATATAAAGAACAATATGATAAAGAATATAGTTATCAGTTACAAATATTAAATCAAAATTTTCATCGAAATACATTTAATCTTACAAAAGAAATTGATGAAACACATGAAATATATCAAGATAAATTTGAAAAACTAGAACAGACAAAACAACCAGCACAAGCGAATATATTATATTATCAGGGTCATTTTATATTGTGTAAAGATGTTTCTATATTTACAAAAACTTCAGATAATGCTAATTTTCCTTGTCTCCAATGTATGACGAGCTTTAGAACTAAAGAAGAAATGAATAGACATTTGGAGAATTGTCAACAAAATGAAGCAGTCAGAAACACGTTTCCAAAAGATGATTATTTAGAATATAATAAATGGTATTTTAAAAATAAAGTACCCTTTACTATTTATTGTGATTTCGAAGCATATAATGTTAATATGACACAAAATCACGGGACATCGGAGATGTCTTCCAGGGCTTCGCCCGATTCTGAAAATGATAATTCTGAAAATGGTACGGGCCAAGCCCTAGAACCTTCGGTTTGTAAATATGAAAAAAGTGCACCTGAACAAAGTAAAGAAAAATATTTATTTGAACAAAAACCATTATGTTGGGGAATGTACATTCATTCAAATTATCCTGAATTATTTAAATCAGAATATTATCAATACTATGGTGAAGATAGTTCAGAAATGTTTACAAAGAAAGTAGAAGAATTACAAGGACGTTTTTCACAATTGCTTGAAACAAATATACCAATGCTTCCATTAACGGATGAAGAAAAAATTAATTTTGTTAATGAAACAAATTGTTATTACTGTGGAAAAGAATTTACAAAAAATTATAAAAATGGCAGAGGTAGATATCTTGACAAAGTAAAAGATCATGATCATCTAAATGGATTATATAGAGGTGCAGCACATAATTCTTGTAATCTTAATGCTAATAAATTTAAATATAACTTTGTTCCTCTATATTTCTACAATGGTTCTAAATATGATTTCCATCTAGTAATGAAAGATTTATTTTCATCTGAAAAATTACAACAACAACAAATAAATGTACTATGTAAAACAGAAGAAGAATATTTTTCAATGCAATTAGGTTGTATTAGAATTTTAGATGCATTTAGATTTTTTACTCCTTATTCATTAGATGTTATGGGAAAAACTTTGAAACCTGAACAATGTAAAATATTAAATAAATATAATTTAAAACCTTTGAAAGGAATATTTCCGTATGAGTACATAACTGGAGATTTTAATTCTGTGAATAAAATTATGGAAGAACAAAAACTTCCTCCAATAAATAAATTTAAATCAACATTAAAACAATCACAATTATCTGACGAAGACTATGCAGAAGCTGAAAAGAATTGGAGAGAGTTAAATTGTAGAACAATGTATGATTATACAATGAAATATCTTCAGATAGATGTACTTACTGATCTTTTAGAAAAATTTCGTGATATGTGTTTAGAATATTATGGAATAGATCCATGTTACTGTTATTCTACACCAGGTTTAACATGGCTAGCAGGATTAAAACATACTGGTGTTCAAGCCGATGGCTCTAGGACAAAGTCCATTAAATTTAAACATTATAAAGAAAATACATATGATAAATTATTATTTTTTGAATCTGGAATTAGAGGTGGAGTTTCATCAGTTTTAGGTAATCGTTATGTAGAGTGTTACAATAAAAAAGTAAATCTCGATGATTATGGAATAGTGAAACCTTTATCTCCAGAAGAAAGTGATCAGTTTATAAAATTGTTTAATCAAAATATAGAAGGACTTATATCAAATGAAGAGAGTCAAGCAGCAGTTGATGAAATCATGAGAGAAAACTATTTGTTATATTATGATTTTAATAGCTTATATTCTTCTTGCATGATACAAAAATTACCAACAGGTGAAATGTCATGGTGTAATATTCTAGATTATCAAAAAACATATGATGGAAATTATAATCATGGTTATATATATGAAGTTGATTTAGTATATCCTGATGAAATAAAAGATAAAACAAAATATTTTCCTTTCTGTCCCGAAAACAAAATTCCCAATATAGAAGATTTTTCAGATTATCAAAAATCTATAATTCCTAAAAAATACAGACCAAAAAAAAAACTTATGTTAACACAAAGTAATAAAAGAAAGTGTGTTGTTGAAGGTAAAATGCTAGATTGGTATTTAGAACATGGAATGATTCTCACCAAAATACATCGAAAACTATTTTATCAAAAATCTAAATGGTTAAAAAATTATATAGAGTTCAATATTGAAAAACGTAAAATAGCTAAAAGAAATAAAGATGATTTTGGAAACGTGTTCTTCAAATTAATTAATAATGCATTTTATGGGAAGACTTTAGAAAATGTGCGTAATAGACAAAATATTGAAATAGTTTATGATAAAGATAGGTTTCAAAATTTAACAAGGAAACCTACATATAAAAGAACTACTGGATTTAGTGATGAACTATCATAGTTGATGATACTTTATTGCATGAAGCAAAAGGCTACAATGGTTCCGGAGAACGCTTACTATGAGCCTAATTAACAAAAACATCTAATTATAAACTTTGCAATGCGGTGAAAAGTCAAAAGAAGCAATATTAGATTTGAAGTCACGGAGAGAAGGAGAATTAGTGACATTCTCAGGCAGAGAATTCCACACTCTGATTATACGATGGGTAAAGAAATGTTTGCGTATGTTGCAGTTGTGACGATCAGTGGGAAGCAATCTTTTTGAATGGCCGCGTGTTCTCATGGGTTCAGATTTCAAGACAAAAAAGTCTTCGTAAGGAATATCCACCAATCCAGTCAGTAATTTGTATACAAAAACAAAGTCAAAATAAATCCTTCTTTTTTCCAGGGAAATGAGATTTAACGAAACGAGACGTGAGGAATAACTATCACAATTAAGGCAAGCACGGCGACAAACAACTTTGGTGAAGAAACGTTGCACTTTTTCAACCTGCTTTATGTCCTTTATTAGTTGAGGATTCCATACTTGAGTGCAATACTCCACAATTGGTCGCACGAAGGAACAGTAGGCCTTGGTTAGAACCTCGGGGTCGTTTGAGGAAAATGACTTTAACAAAAGATAAGCACGTGATAAACCTTTAGAAGAAATGAGATGACAATGAGAGGAAAAGGAAAGATCAGCAGAAAATTGAATGCCGAGATCGCGAACTTCAAACGAACGATTAAGCGGAACATCATTGATAAAGTACGACTGATCAGCACCATTGTCTCTGTATGTGATAACTTTGGATTTTTCTGATGAAGGATTGAGTTGCCAAGTATGTGACCAGTTAGAGATATTGAAAAGCGTTTGAGCTAGGTCAGTGAAATTTCCATCGGGGCTTGATTGATATGCTTTGACATCGTCAGCAAAAAGACGAATAACACAGTCATCCACGTTCACAGTCGTGATGTCATCGACGTAAATCAGAAAAAGCCAAGGGCCGATTACTGACCCTTGGGGAATGCCACTTACAACTGGGAGAGAGTCAGATAGAGATCCAGAAATTAGAACCCTCTGAGTGCGACCGATTACAAATTCACCAATCCAAGTAAGAAGCTCGTAATTTATCCCAAAACACCGTAGCTTGATCAAAAGTTTGCGGTGACAAACAGAATCAAACGCACGGGCAAAATCAATATGTACTACATCAGTTTGCCATTTTCTATTAGCCGCCACTGTCCAATCATTGGGTGATTCAATTAATTCTGTGCATGGTGATCGTTTTTTACGGAATCCATGCTGGTTAATTGATAGCAGATTTTTTGATGAGAGGTAGGAAGAGAATGCGTCCACAATAACTGATTCCATGACTTTGCAGATGATGCTAGTTTGTGAGATCGGGCGGTAATTTGCAGCATTGGATCGGTCACCCTTTTTATAGCAAGGAAGCAGGAAGGCTTGTTTCCATTCCAAAGGGATAACACCAGAAGAGAGAGACGACTCAAAAAGTAGCTGCAACGGTATGGCCAGCGGCAGAGCAAGACGTTTTAGGAATATAGGAGGGAAGCCATCAGGTGTGTGGGAGAATTTTGATGGAAGCGATGACAGTTTCTTTATTATCGAATCGAGAGGGAATTCAATGAAATTAAGGCACTCAGAAGTCTTTGGGTAACAGTCTGGAGTTAGACCATCATCTTGTGCGAAAACTGAGCTAAAGTATTTATTGAAAAAAGTAGCTTTCTCTTGGCTGTCAGTAATCACGTTGTCACCATCTTCATCAATTAAAGGGGGTATCTCAGCACGAAGTTTCAGGCGGTTTCTTACATAAGAGTAGAACAGCTTGGGATTTTTTGATCGCGCAATCTTCTCTTCGTATGAGCATTGAAAGCCATATACGGCGTTTTTATATTCTTGACAGGCTTGCTTATACTTGGTGATGGATTCGGGATCACTGTTAATGGCTTTATATAATTTCTTCTTCTTAGAAAGAAGGCGACGAATAAATTTTGGATATTTCGATGAAAGGCGTTTATGAGACAAGGGAACAAGATCCCTATTCGAAATCACCCAGTTCAATATCTGACACAAACTTCCCCAGAAAACTTGGGTTGAAGGCGAATCTCGGAAAACTGCATGCCAGTCAATAGAACGAAGATAGTTATCAATCATAGCATAGTCGGCCTTGAAAAAGTTAGGAAGCGATATAGACTGATGCTTAGACCAATGCGAAATAATGGAAAACGATACTGAACGATGATCACAGGTTGGAGTAAAGGGAGCATCAACTGAAACTTTCATAAAGTTCTGGGGGTGGCTCGTTAAAATAAGGTCCAAAATATTTTCGTGGCGTGTTGGATGGTTCACAAGTTGAGTGAGATTTAGCTTCGAACATTGTGAAAGAAACCTGGATGAATAGGTACTACCACTCGACGTGAGGATCGACCAATCAATACTAGGAAAGTTGAAGTCTCCGATGAAAGAAACGTCGCAAGATGAGCAGCATCCAAACTCAAGTAACTTGCACAAATTGTTGACACCGTTTTCGTTGTATGTCATATGAGGAGGAAAATAAACACAAAAGAAGCGGTGCTTCATTGCCTTTGTGTGCAAAATATCAACACAAATAACTTCCAACGAAGATAATTGATTGGGTATAGGGACTGAAGCACATTGTAAACTATCTCTGACGAGAATAGCTGAGCCGCCACCCAGTTCAGTTCTGTCTTTTCTATAGATAGTATAACCACTCGCATCAACAATGAAGTTGTCCGGGAAACTGTGATCTAACCATGTCTCAGTAATGAATATAATATCATACCATTGGGTATCCAGAATAACCATCAAATCCGAGAGCTTATTACGAAGGGATCGGGCATTGAAATAGAAGCAAGTAAGTCGGTCCAATTCATGAGGTATTTTAGGCACAAGAACAGGCTGATCCAGCAGGAAAAGGTTTGGGGTAGTGGATAGAAAGTTAGCATAATAACGGCGAACAAATACGGCATAAGAGTGGGCCATGAAGTCGAACGAGACTGAGGAAATGTCAGTACAAGCCATGCGTCAAAACAACCCTGAGCAAATGTCAACCTGGTCTATCACACATGAATTCTTGAATAGTTTACCGCTTCTGATGTATATTTTGTCATTTGGTAGAGCATTCTGCTTCTCAGATTTCAGACGCTGCCTTAAAAGATGCTCCTCAGCACGAGTAAGGGGCGGAAGATCACGATTAACGAATATTTGCTTCCCCCAAGAGAGTGAAGTACTGTTACGGGCAGCTTTTTGGTTATATAGGACACAATTGCGAGAAGCTTTACTGTTGAATTTCACTTTTAAAGGGCGAGTATATCCGTTTCGTTTACGACCAATGCGGAAGCATGTCTCAATATCATCTTCGGTTAGATCATCGGAAATCTCTTCACAAACGCGGGAAATCTTGCTAGAATCATCATGAAAAGTACTGTCACCTATCTCAATATCGTCTTCGGGAATTCCCGATATAATTAGATTGCACTGTCTATTTGATATATCTGTTCTCTCGATGAAATTCTGCTGTTTACCAATAATTGTTTGAAGGGCATAGATATGGGTTTCTTGTCGAGTTTGTTCAAGTTTGATATCATGGTATTGGAGCTCGAGATTGGAAATACGTTTCATAACTTCATCGAGCTTTGACGTCAAACGAGCTTCTACCTGCAAGATGAAGCTCTTGAGGTCATCACTTTCAGCGGTAGCGTCACGTGACCCAGATCGTAGTTGCCTGTTGCTAGACATGTTACAGAAGACCGTGGAGAAGTGTTTACGATTTGCACATGCGCAGATAGACAAAAAGGAAATGAGGACGTAATTTCACAATTATCCCTTGAATGGAGAATCCCACGATGACAATTAAGGTACCAAAAGATAGCGGAGATCACAAGGAGCACGATGGTGTAACTTTCCACTGGTATGATGTTCTTTACACGAAGTAATCGGAGGCAAATTATATACAGAGAGCAGCACTGCGACAGAAAGCCAGATACGACCGTGTGCTATGTGCTATACATTTACAGAACTATGTGCTGTACATTTACGTCGAATTAGCGTAAAACATGATAAGTTTAATTTTATTGGATTCACTATATTAGAATTAGCTAAACTATTTATGTATAGATTTATATATGATTATTTAGCACCTGCTTATGGCAAAAACTATAAATTGCACTTTACAGATACCGATTCTGTTTTCTTAGAATTAACAATACCGTATAATTCTTCACTTGATGAAGGAATTAATAAAATAAAAGATATCATTCATCCTTCTGATTTATGTAAAGTAAAAGATGAATTAGATGGAAATGAAGATTTCAGAACAGAAGCTATATTTTTAAAATCTAAATGTTACTGTTATGATACAACTAATAATATTAAAACACATAAAACATTAAAAGGAATTTCAAAGGCATCAGTGGCTAATCAAATAACATTTCAAGATTATAAAAATGTATTATTTAATAATGAAATAAAAACAGCATGTAATTATAGACTTAATTCAAAGAAACATAAAATGTATTTAAAAGAAGAATATAAATTAGCATTAGATCCATTTGATGATAAAAGAAAAATTTTACCTGATGGAATAACTACTTCACCTTTTTAATTTTCTAATTTCTAAGATAGACAAATTTGATATATATAAAATTAAAAAAAATATTATAACACTATATTTGTATATCTTTTATCACTCGGCAAACAAATCTTCTATAACTCTATCATGAATTTTTTTATCAATATTAATTGTGATAAATCCATAATCTTTTGACCAAGCATTGTTACACGATTGTTTAAATTCATCTTTATTTCTTATGCATAAATCTCTTAACAAATCACTTAAGTTTCTTGCATTTATTTCAAATAGTATAAATATATTTGCATTCTTTCTAATAACACTTCCATCTAATGAATACATACTTTGTGTTAAATAAAAAACACTACAGATATTATGTCTACCTCTTGTGAAATAATTTCTCTGAACTGACTGATTTCCATCATTAACGCAATCATCAAAAATTACACAATGTTTCATTGTTTTATCTAGTTTACTAGGATCTTGCATATTACCACTATCATCTATTAATTGTATCTTTATATGCTCGTTTTTATTAGATTCTACTAACTGATTATTTTTTGCTGCTTCTTCACACCACGAACTTATTTCTTCTTCATCTTCAGATTTTTCATATTCTTTGAATAATGAAGCAATTGCTGTTTTTTAAAGATTATTTTCAAATCCATATTTTAAAAATTGATAGACGGGCTGTTCTGCTGTTGTTGTATAAATTATAAGTTTGTTATAATCCAAAAAATTTGGAGTCGTTAAAATTTTAAATAATAGATACGTTTTTCCACATCCTGATCTTCCACAAATAACTGACAAAACTTTATTAGATAAATTTGGATGATGATTAAATTTGAGTTTTTTTTATTCAATGGAGGTACTTCACTCATTTTTTAATAAAAAAATTTATTTTTATTTTATTTTTATTTTTAAAGAAGAAGAAGAAAATTAAACTTCTCTAGCTTCGCGTGGGAGTGTATACCTCCCGAACGGGAGTTTATACCTCCCGAACCAAAAGATCTATCATAATCTCTTCACCTCCAAAATTTATTTCGTGTCCTTTCTCATCAGTGATTCTCATGTTAATGTTGTTAATAGTTTTTCTTGTAATAGGGAAATATATTAATGTTTGTGGAATTACATTTAATCTATAACCAATGGGTACAGTAAAAGCTGGAAAACTGAATATTAAATTTGACAATTTACCATTTATATATCCTCCTTCAATAATGTCACAATGTACAACAATTGAATTTATTTCAGTTATTTTTGGAATCTTCTCACCTAAATGATAACCTTGAATATAGGTTTGTTTATTAAATCCTAATAGCTTTGACAATGATCTATCATGATTAAAATCAACTTGATGATTTTCGTCCAAAGTAAGAGAAAATTTATTAACTGCCGGTTCAACTGAAAAATGTAATTGTTTCTTATCTTTAAATGGTATACCTAAATGTATCTTAATTTCATTTGATATTGATTCAACTTCGTTAGAACCAGGAAGAAAAGTTAGTACTTTCCACGTTTTGCCTTTATCAGTAGAATATCTAAATTGATCATTCACATCTTTGATAACGTTTTGAATAGTGTTAAATGTAGAGAAACTAGTCAATGCAATTTGATAATTTTTATTCTCTTCTAAATGAAGAATGGGTTCTAAATTACAAGTGTGTGATGAAGTAGTTGTTATAATTTTTAACGTCGTACTAAATTTTGATGAACCCAAAATCTCTGTCAAATTTTCTAAATGATTATTAATTTTGTCTAAATCTGCTGAACACATTTTTTAGTTAAAATTTTGAATAAATATTTTTTTATGAAATATTTTTTTTATAAAAAATTAAAAACAACAACATATTTCAGCTACGGGCGAAGCCCTAGAACCATCGGTTCGTTATACTTTTATAATCCTCTTCATTTAGAATCTTCTTTTCTAACGGTCTTTTCAATATAGCATGAATTTCATTGAAACTAGAATTATGTCCTTCTTTTATTGCAGATATTAAAATATTTAATCTATTTAGTAATTCTTGTGGATCATCTGGTAAAAATACAGTTGTTTCTGTTTTAAAACCTTTTCCTACTTTAACTCCCGTTGATAATAAATTTTCTAATTGTTTATAACGTCTAAGAGATTTTACTGCACCAACTCTATCTAACATAGCTTTATATTTTATGAGATCTTCTACAGCATAATTATTTAAATCTGCTCCTCTTAAAAGATCAACAAAATTTCTATCTAAATTAAAAGGAGATTTATCTGGTGAAAAAATTAAACCTCGAAAAGGTTGTGGAAATATTTCTTTTTGTCCGAGATAAAATCTAGGTATTGTTTTTCCATCTATAAATGAAATAGAATGTTCAAATTGCATAGATTTTGGTAATTTCTTATTAATGTTTGATTCTAGTAATCCATAGTCATCTAATATAGTTTTGTGCTCTGGATCTGTTATATCAATTTGTTTATCATTATTTGTAAGTTCTTTTTCAAGAGTTTTAAATGGTTTCATAGTTTTCTCAAAATCAGTTTTTACTTGTTCGGTTTGCTGCATTTTTTCAAACATATCAGATTGAATACCAGCTTTTATCATTCTATGTTGAAGATGATTTTCTTTCATAATATTTCTTTGTTTTATTAACTCTTCTAATTGTTTTATTCTTTTAAAATTATCAGCTCTAATTTTATCCATTTTTAAAATATAATATTTGAATTTTGTGGTAACATTGGAATACAGCAAAAACATTTTACTGAACAAATTATTTTTTTATTGCTTTGTTGTCTGACATCTTTTCGTTTAAAGTTTTCTCGTTTTAAGTTTTGTCTAATAAAGTTTTGTTTAATAAAGTTTTGCTTAAATTTTCGCTTAAAGTTTTTAGCTCTTCTAAAAAAATTTTGTCATTTTCTTCATTAGAAATTTTACCATCACTAGAAATTTTGCCATCCTGTTTATTCTTATCATCAACTTTTTCTGACTGTAATTGAAATGATATTTGATTTACTTCATTAGCTATTTGATCAAATTTTTCAATCTCATCTAACGTAATAACATTATCATCACATACTCTTTGAAAGTAGTAGTGTAGTTTATCATAGACTTCTTTAATATGTAAATGCTTAGTTTTTAATGATTTTCGTTTCTTAGTTATTAAAGATTTATCTAACATTGTAACAAGTGAAGTTGCAAGAACACCCGTACCTGTTAAAGCTGTAGCAACAACAGGAATTGTAAGAACGCCAGATGAAATGACAATTGTTAAAGCACCTAAACTTATTGTTAAGAATATGCCAATTCCTTGTGTTACATTCTTAACTTTGGTCCATCTCTTTCTTAATTTTTTATAATGCTCTAATCTTAATAATAATTGAGATTCCTTATCTTTCATATAGCGTACTCTATCTTTGTGTTTTTCTTTGTTCAATTCACTTATTTTTAACTGTGATAACGAAGGATATATTCTTGCGGTTTCTTCCACTTTTGTTTCTTCCATTTTTAAAGAAATATTTTTAGTCACATGATATATTTTAAAAACCTGAAAGATGGATAAAATTCATGAATTTGAAATTCTTAACTTTTATGATTTTCGGTGTACTGGAACGGTCATGATTTTCAAGGTAAAAATTGTAATTCACAAATTTGAGATTCTTAACTTTTATGATTTTCGGTGTCCTGGAACGGTCATGATTTTGGGAGTAAAAATTGTAATTCTCAAATTTTGAGATTTTGAAAAATTTGAAAAATTGGGTATTTTAAAAAACGCCTAAATTTATGAATTTAGGTCTTCATAACCTGAAAAATGACCAAAATTCATGAATTTAGACCATTTAAAAAGTACCATTTTTTTGAAAAATCGGTATCTTTAAAAACGTCTAAATTCATGAATTTAGGTCTTAAAAACCTGAAAAAGGGTCTAAATTCATGAATTTATGTCGTTTTTAAAGATACTATTTTTTTGAATTTTATGGTGTCCTGGAACGGTCTTTTGCCCATTACTCACCCTGAGTTATAAATGTAGCCTACAATCTTTTTCATTTGGAAAACCGGATAGGGAGAACATCACGTAGACCTGCACATAAAGGATCCCATGGATGGTTTTCCGAAAAGATTTTGCTCTAGATTAAAGAGGAAAAAGCCATTTCTTGGGACTCAAGATACGGTTGTCATAAATACGTAGACACGAAGTCACAAAAAGCTCGAGTCCTGACTCGCACAGCTAGGTAGTGAGGTTTATAGTTTCCGTGTGTAGACCAACTCTTCATCAATCTTTACCAGAGATAATAGGCAAAGAACAGAGGAAATTGCAACCATTGGCATCAATGCCTACGCCTTAGAAAATAGAGCACCTATAAATAGATAGCCTAGAGCATTGGGAGATCTGACATTGATTGTCACTGAACCTTTTTTCTCTTTGATCCACATAATCCAACAGGCATAAACTTGAACAATTTGTGATGTAATCGTTGAATTCATGGTAAGGCTTGCATATTTAATCATAAAACAGCTTCGATGCTCTTAGTTACATTTTTGAGGTAAGCCTAAAATCAGATGTAGGCCTATAGTCTACCGCATGATGTGCTAAATGGTCATTTAGCTAGCTCTCTTGATTCCGATTTTCTTACTCCTGTTCTGAATCCAACTGCTTTGAATGTCGGTGGATAATTTACTATGAACTGCCGAATCTGATAAACTGCGCTATGAAGATTTGAGTGTGTAAATTTGAAATAACTTTATTAGAATAATTTAGCTCAAAATCCGAACGTTCAGGAAATTGGCGAAATGAGTTCATTAGTCAGATTTTTCTGGCGCGTTCTGGTGCCTAAAGTCCGGATGCTTTTCCTGCCGACTTCCAATAACACTTTCGGGGATTGATTTCTGAACCAAAATATCGCTATGCCAAGGACTTAGCCACTGTGACACGGAGTCCACTCAAATACTCGAAATTTCAAAAATGAAAAACATTTACTCAATATATTGAAATTCTATTAATGATCACATTGTTGAACACTGGCGAATTGGACAGCAACATTTGATTTGAAGTCAACGGTGTCCATTACATAAATGCTTCTACAGAATGTCAGTCACAGACAAGAGTAAACACTAAGTGATCAGAGATACATGACAATTCGGGATTGACACGATTTGTACAAACTCCGTAAAACTGGGGAGTTAATGATTGTTTAGAAAGCAGTGCCATTCCGCAGCTGTTAATTCGCAATGGTGCAAATAGACTGGTTTAGGAAAACTGCTTCATGGAAGCGATTCTCAAATCCAAAGACAGTGGAGGTCTTTGATCCAATCTGTTCACCAATTAAGATGAAGTAAATTCATATCATTCAACTATCTTTCAGAAAGCAAGGAAACGAACCAAAGACGATGGAATCACAAAAACTTTTATGTTTATCAGCCACAACGAGAAGAAAAGTTTTGCCCATCCATCGAGTTGGAAAGTGAAAAATTTACTGATGAAATCGTATGTCTAGATGCGTATCTTTGTTTTTCTATGATTGCTACCGATGTGAGGACAAAGCAAATCTCGAGCATGGTCATCCGAAGGTAACAACGCAAAGATGTTGCAGTGAAAGTAATTGGCTACTTGCTTCACTCTCTGCTCAGTCAAATATAGTACATCAATTCTTCGCTGAAATTATCAAATATTGATTATCCATCAATTATTATTAAACACGTAAAATTGATTTCCAATCGTTCGATTGAATAAAAATTACATGTGCAAGTACTAGCCTATTACTTTAGGACCAGTAAACACGATGAAAAACGAAAACAGGATCCTTGTTCCAAATCACACATGACAAGCACATGCTACTGAGATTGTGCAACGGTAGAATGGCACTGCGGCAAAATGGGAAGACACAGTAGTGAATTGGATATATGCAAATAAAGAAATAAAGAACACGGCACTCCCGTAATTCCCACCCAGCCTATTTCACAATTTTCTCTGAAGGAAGTTCAATCCAACGAGGCTTCATAAATTAAACATTGTACAGAATAATCGTCAGTCAATTCATAACCGTCATCATAAAAGAGAAAAACGAAAAGTAATTTGATGAATTAAGTGAACGACAGCGTCACTAATTGCCGCATCATACCTTTTAAACCACAGTTACTGACTAAGTTACGTAGAGATGGATTTCATTATCAAGCTTTGTAATTTTCTTATTTCTTTAACTCGTCCAAACTAAAATATGGCCACCATGATTTCTTGTAAGTCCGCCGGGGATTCAATATGAAATTGAAGATTAACAAATAGTGAAAAAAACAGTCAAAAAATTGCATGCAATGGGCTCTGTCAAATGAAGCAATCGTCCTAAGGATCACATCTTTCAAAAATGTGTATTGATGAGACATTTTCATTTCATCGTCGAGTCATAATGACCCAAGCATAGTAATGATAAAAAACAAAGCTTATCAGAGAGAACTTCCTTAACGCATGATGTTGGGTGGGAATTACAGAATCCTCATTTTTAATCTGAAAATATCTCAGGAATTACAGCCCTATCCAAATGATTAAGCTGATGACAAGAACACACATTATTATCACAGTTGAAGGAGTGAGCAAGAAAAAACAATTATAGTCATCGGTTTCGAAAATTAAAAAACGGGAAAGTGATACATCTGGGGCAAGCAGTAAGCCAGTACTGCACTCTAGTTTCATGAAACATTTAGTGAAACATGCACACATAGACGTACACAAACCATTGAGTATCTTTACAAAATTTCTCGCATCGCCTAAAGTCTTGATTCGGAGAAAGTGGAATTATCGTTCTCTTGCCAAATGTACGTCTATTTCACTTCTTACATGGTGAAATAGATGCTAAAGTTGATTACAGTTAACGACAGGGACAAATTTTCCAAAGGAGAGGTGCAGTCCTGTTCATTGCAACGAGCTGAATATTCACTGAGCATCTGGTCTTCAGATATTTTCTCAACTTAACTCTCAATAGTGTCAGAATTCTCATTTTCTGTTTCCGTTGGAGCAGTCATGACGGTCGCTTCAGGAACAGGTCCCCGTGGTCTGCTGATGGGCGCAACGGTCTTCGGTCTCTCTCCAGCTGGTGGAGTCGGCCTATGCCACACCAAACAATCAGCTACACTCTCTCTAGGTTGCGCTCCCACACTGGCTGCCCGCAGACGTCGGGCTCGCACTGATGGAGTTTTAGGAATAATTGGCTCTGTAACGGAAGGAACCAAGAGTTGTCGCCGACATGAACGCGAATTTCCAAAGGCGTAACGATACGATGTACAATTTCTTTCTTCAACCTCATTTTCCTCGGCAGATTCAGGTGCTAAAATTGTTCGACTGTATACGAGAGGCTGTGCAGGGGGAGACGATTTATCGAAAGTACTCCGATAAACAGATACATCAGGAATTCGGGACGGACCATCCCAGGCGATAAGATTGCTATTGGAACGGTAGGTGTTGGCATTAGCACTCCGCCGCTTCTTTCCTACGCCCTGAAAAAAAGAGAATTAAAATAAGTACGCTTAGTAGAGTCATTTAGACAGCTACAGACGACATATTGAAACTTTATTGGACAAATTGCTGAAAGACCTGAATGAAAAATTACCATTCAATAAAAAATAAATGAACGAATAATTTCATTGTTAAAAATGATTTATGTACAAAGCTGCCCTAAAAATACTGAAACGTGAACTTTTGTTAATTTTGAATTACGTTACGTAAATTAGGAAATGTTAAAAATTGTCCATCATCATGCGCTCAGTCACGAACGTCTGCGATACGACCTTCACAACAATTCTTACAGACTTCTGATTATCCCCATGAAGGTACCGGATCACTTCTCGAATCAGGGGCATGATCCAGATGCGATCAGGTATTGAGAAATGAAGATCGGGATCCGATATCAGTGGATCGGATAGCTATCCGGCTGATCGGGTCTGAGTCCATCTTTTATAGTAGGAAAATAAAAGATACATCCATACTAGGAAAATTAATACATGCTCGTCGATCCTGCTCGAACTTGGGAATTCCACTAACATTATAATTGGTGATAATCCAAAAAAATAAAACTACCCAGTATTCACAGACAACAAAATGCAAGTAGGTGAAACTGTAATGCAATAATAAATGAATTGATTAGCGATCAGAACACGAATGGCAACAATAAGAAATGTGACACTCATACTGTATCCATCCATGGATAAAGGAGGAGTTCACGGAAGCCACAAACAAAATGGAAGTACCTTCGAGCTTCACCCCTCGCAGTGAAGCTAAATAAACAAAATTAATTACGCAAAACTATGATTTTTCTTATGGTGAAATTTATGTTTGAAATGCTAGCCTGAACACTGAAAGTTGATACGATAATCTTAAAAATATGCCAGGCTCGACGTTTGATAAAGTATTCAAATTTTGGGAAAGCCAAGTGTGTGGTGGTAGACCTGAAATAATTTCTTTCTTTTAATATCACACGATGTATTATTCAAATCGTTTTAATAAAATCAATTGAAAGATCTTATATCAAGGAACAGAAAAAGAAAATCATTCAGTTATCTGAAATTGCAATTTATCAGAGATGAAATCAATATTGAAATAAAAAGGATATTCCAAACAGAAGACATGAACGTCTGCATCTGTAACAATCCCAATATTCAAAAATTACTTAAAAAGGAAAGGAAAATGGATGCAAAATGAAAACATGTCCCATCATGAGCGATCAACAATGTAACAGAACGAAAGTAGTCTATAGAATAAAATGCAATTTATATAATAAAGTGCATGTAAGTGGCACAAAAACGCTACAAAGAATATCAAGCAAATATCAGCTCATCACTTTTTAAACGCAAACAAGAAACCAGCATAACAACAATAATTATAAAATTGATGTCATTGATTTTGATACGGGGGAAACGAATTTAAGACTGTGAGACGCCATCCATATCAAAAAACACAAGTCAAAAATGAATTCAAAAGCTGAAATTGAAGAACTGTATGACTTTTTATATCTGTGATTCGGTACATCTTATACTGGTTGAATCAACATTTCTATGCAAAAATTGTTCTATGTACCAGTCTTAAAAAAGTGAGTCTTGTAAATTAAGTTCTTATAAGTGTTTTATATATTAGATCATCGATATTTCTATATATTTGATCGTTGTTCATCACAACCTGAAGACAACCTTGGTGATAAGGTTGAAATATATCGTGTGATATTAAAAAAAAGTTATTTGAGGACCTACCACCACACACCTGACTTTCACGAATTAAAATATTTTATAGCTGATCCGTCTGTCTGAACTGGTTTGTTATGTAAAACAACGTTCAGAAGATTCACAAATTTGGCTTAGACTATGTAACTTGTGAATTGAAAACTCTATGTTGTTATTATTCTATGTTATTGTCAGATGATTGATGTACATACTATGCGTGCTCAGTGCCAAAAAGAATTAGCGAGGTTGAAAGGTATTCACTATGGCAACACAATTTTTATGACAATTAAAAAGTTCTACAGTTGGCTGCTTAAACGATTCAATGAAAACAACATTTTCTTTCATACAAAAAGTAATAAATACAAGAGAAACATTAAAATCAGCAGTGCACTAAGGGCATTGCTTTACACAATGCCGATTGAGTCTTTGTTTGAGTCAAGGCTTGCTGCGCTGATCTCCGATTGCGTCGGAAATCAGGTGAACAGGTGTTTTCACGAATTTCTTCGTGGATTCACCATTCACTCCTGTTATTTCAGTGGCTATTGGCCGGAATATGTAGTGTAGAACCAAGCTGCCAAGTTGGCATATTTTTCTACCTTCGTCTATTCCACACAAAAAGCCGCTTTCCCCAGAATGATTGTTGAGCCGATGACATTGGAACTTGAGAATGTGTCAATGTAGGCAAAATATCACTTAAGAGAATTTCACCACTTCTGCATGGAAAGGTAACAAGTCCATCTGGACGCTTGCTACCTAGGCTGATAACATTTGGATAAATTGGAATACCTGCATCACTAAAATATCGTCTTAAGGATGCATGCGGACTTCAGTATTTCAAGTTCATCGGGTTTTTTTTGTTTTCTCGGTCCGTATACACCCTGTTATTACGGTATCATTGACTACAACGTGTCCATGAGCCATGCCAGAAATA
This sequence comes from Prostheceraeus crozeri, assembly GCA_907163375.1. Taxonomy (NCBI): domain Eukaryota; kingdom Metazoa; phylum Platyhelminthes; order Polycladida; family Euryleptidae; genus Prostheceraeus; species Prostheceraeus crozeri. The sequence continues at coordinate 186,616 of CAJQUW010011683.1, read as the reverse complement.
AATTTGTACGATAAAGGATAAAGACCCACACAATCTATTTGACCGTCTGAACTTCACTTGTCTGGAACACACATGTGAGCTCTAATACGGTGGCCCACTCCAGTATGAGCACTATCGCAATCCAAGCGAGTTCCAAGAGAGGACAGAGGTAGTGCGTTCAACCAATGTCCTGATTCGGGCTATGCGGCTGCTTGTAGGCAAGCTCCGCTCATTTGATTGGCGTCACCTAAGATCTTCAATGATAAGATCCCAAGATTTCTAGAATTTTAGGCCGAATTTCTGCCAGTCCTCAGCTGCATTTTCTTCTCTCATTGAAAGTGGAAGATCCGAAACTGCAGATCCCATTAACTCTGAGGTTGAAATACTTTGTTTCAATATAAGAACATGTTTCCTTTGTATTACTGCCCCCAACGAGGAAGTTGTAGTTGGCGCTCTAAGTAAACGACATTTGTCTGAAGTACCCTAATGCTGCCGTTTCAACTGGCATCTGAATGCAGCATATACATAAATGTCCTCTACAAGGGAACTTTGCTATTTTCAGAATTTGAGTAAAAATGAATGATATAGAGCATCAAATCAATTAATAGCGTTTCAAATCGGCTCAAAATCAAACAATTCGCAAAATTTTCAAATTGTTATTAAATACCAGCTCCCGGCCACTACAAGATAAATCAATTAGCCCACTTAGTCATGAAAGTGCACATTACATGTATGTGTATGATGTCAGTTGAAAGGCATGGACACAGGTACACTGTAATATTTTGCAATCATGCTCACAGCATAATTTTACTTGGCCATGTACGCCATCTGCAACTTCTCCATATGTGTTACAGATTTGGGTACTTCTAATCTTCCCCCACCCCACATTTTTCAAGTTTTCCAAAAATCATCAAATTTCGCCAAAGTTAGTCACATTGGGTTTAGAATGGACTTGATCTACACGACTGAGAATTCTTACTTGAACCCTGACATGAAGGATTGTTACCTTGGGGATACTCAGTTAGAATACAAGGTTCAGCTGTGATCATGAACTTCGTGTGATTGTTGACGAGCAGTTGTCTAATTCTTAGGCTGTAAATGTTTTACAAGTCAGATAAGAGGAGTTTTATTCACTCAACGCTATGCGACGTTAGTGATACTGCCTGTAGGAGCAAGAGAAGATCGTTGACGATGCAACATTTCGGGTGTCAACAACAGAAATTAGGGGGGGGGGAAAGAATAGAAGTACCCAGATATGTCTAAATGATTTAGAATGATAGTGTAGAATTTATGGATAGTTGTAAAAGTTATTCATGCCGTCAGAATATTCTTAGGAATCACTTACGTAACAACAATTGGTGTTTTTGATTGAACAGCGCAATTTTCTATAATTATGGCTGATAGCCAATAACCATGTATTAGATGACATTATCATGGTGTCGACATTTTCTTTTGCTTGAAGTTATTGAACTGGATTTGAATACATTTAATTATAATTTGTCACGATTCCAATTTCACTGAGTTCTGTGCAACGGTATATCTATTCCAGTATCAAAAGCTATTGACGATGTCGACGTTATGCAGATGCAACTGATCTATTTATCTGGACAAAAATTACTGAACGTATTTCCGACATTAGTTTAACTTTAACTTTCATGAGATCGTAGTAGAACTTGTGGAAGCTATGAGATCATAGTCAAGGCTAACTGGCTACTAAGTGACGCTGTTGACATTACCATAACTCCATCTTTTACGTGGGGTCCGTATTCAGCAAAATCTCATCAGCAATGTCGACTAAAAGCATAATCAGCGTGATGGATTTGATGACACGCAAGTGTTTACACAGAAAATAGAACCAATCAGTTTTCTACCTAATGCATGGGCGCGAAAGAAGAAAGAAATTTGCTCGGAGTTAAGTGCTCTTCTAAACACGTGTGTTGTGACTATGTTGAAAGATGTAAATATTGGATTGATACACGAAGATCATTAAGCTAACAGGCATATAAACTTAAAATGATCAATCTCATTTAACTTTAATTAATACATTGGTAGGTTCTGTAAGATAAGTTTGATTTTCATGTCATCGATGAGAAAGTAATGCGGCAAAATAAAATCATCATTCCTATGAGAATACTTAAGAATCAGAAATACCACCCAAGTAACTCAAATGTCACTCCAAGTAACATTTCAAACCACAACAAAACTGAAAGTGTATGAAAATAAAATCGCAATCTTTCTATCATTTCATTAATCCTTTCATCGTTCGTGTATTCACTATGTACAATGGCTAGGATAATAAAATCGGGAATTCCATATGCTAAGCAATTTTTTATATCATGTTAGAGCAAATTAACATGAAATACATTTGTTAATGTGCACGAGTGTCAGAACAGAATTCGATAGACAATACTTATAAACCTGTAATTCAAATTAAATTAGGGCTATAAATCAACATCAACATTTTTTCATAATTACAAATTCTCTCGCGGATGATTAGAACAACTCTCAATGACCTCAAGAAACATTGCTCATATTCCAATTTAACATCTCGTGTAGCAACTTGTGTGAGGCAAGATATAATAACTCTACATCACGCGGCGTTCATTTATGCTATTCCTTTTTTGAGAAATTTCATTTGACATTTTCGGAAACTTCTGTGGCAATAGGACCGGGCGCAACCGGGCCATCGCAATTTGAGGGCAGAGAACAATAAAAAAGTGTTAATGAAAATATATTTAGTGGCATTTTATGATCATTATGACATCAAGCATGGTGTACATGCACCCTAAAAAACTATATAAAAAGTTACAAAAAACAATAACTAAGCTGTCTCCGTATGCGTACAGCGTGAGAGGAGAGATCGAGCAGGAAGCTCTATTTCCGAACCTGATGCCTATCACAGTTCATGCGAATACCTTTTATTTCGCATAGTCTTATTAAGGCAGCTAAAGTTCCTCTCTCTCCATTCACCATAAACTGTTACTGACATTGGAATGCAGCGCCACCCAATTCGTTGCATTTCGGTTCATTTTCAAAAAGCTTTCTTTTTGAGGCCACTTCGAGACAGACATGACCATTCGCACTCGCTTCATCAATGATAAAGGGCTTCACCGGGTAAACAATGGTGATGTCAAGTGCAGCAGCCTGTCCGAGAAACCAAGATGGTACCAATGGAATATGGAAATACAAAAACTATTAACAGAAGAAAGTTTGTTAATGTACAGAATGTGCTCGAGAGAAAGAAACATAGCATACCGTACATAATAAATTGGGAGTTTCGAAAAAGTGGTCCGATTAATATGGTCCTTTAATTTATGAAATGCTGCTAATCAAAAGCCGTTTGCCAACTCTTAGCGCTTAAAATGACTTAGTTAGACCCAAGTTGCTCGATTAATTTTATTTTCTCATTCGTATGGGTCCCTACCTTTTCTATAAGTCAATTGAGATTAGCTGATTTTACATCATTCCTCAAAATTCTGAGAATTAGTCATCTACGGCTACAATAAGTTAGCTATGTATTGCTCGGTGAATGCCAATGATTTAGGAAACATAATTCTGATGATGATCGAAAGATCAATTTTCCACTTTTATTTCCATCAAAGATTTGCAGTTGCATTTAGAAATACAGATTTAGAAGAAGTGAAGACATAGAATAATATTAGAGGATGCTTTCATGTACCTGCATGAGTTCTCTCGCTTAAAATAATCACCAGTAGTATGATATTCTACAATAACTCCACCGAACACCATTTTTGCTGAAACACGTCTTGGTTAAAAAATACTTACATGCATTTTCTGGCGACATCGTTGTTTTGGGGAAATAGTGGCTAGTCACAAAAATGATTTATATAAACTAAGTGAATTTATATACACACAGTAATGAATAGTTTTGATATTCATGCGAAAAGTGAATTGACAACTGGGTGATCATCAGTGATTAGCAACAACTTATTTTGTTGCAAATATTTGAAACGAAGATAAAACAACCAATTTTGAGCTGCGGCATTAGTGTACAATAAGTGCTACCATAAGTGCTATAAGCACCTATGATTATCATTATGAACAGGCAAATATGATTTGTGAAAAGGTCTCTGAAAGAAAGCTATTACTGGTATACGTTTTAAGACAGGTCGTTATAAGATTCATGGTCGAAATATGACTCAACTGGTAAAAAAATGGCATGCTGATCATAGACTGTGATATAGTAAGCCCATATTTGGCTTTTCTATTTACAACAATCATGCATTCATTCAAAAACTGTTTTAGTGATATTGTTCATGACTGAAAAGCCGCGGAAGATGATATGGCCAATTCAAGTCTCTGTGATGGAAATCCGTCTGCTTCGAAGTGCATTTGCTTGTCCCACAGACCTGAGAATTGTTTAAAAGCAAATCGAAGCCGAAGTCCATCTAGATAATAAATGCTCTGATAATCAATCAAATGTAAAACAAGAAATCAATGAATGCAACGAAACAATTTCACAATTACCGCATATGGAGAAGAGTTCAAAACACTTGATCTTCACTCTCAAACCTCTATGCAAATGTGAGCATCTCCGATTGCAAAATACCTCGACATTGTGATTTCAGAATCAGACATTCATAAATTCCATAGCAGTGACACGACATGCAATGTGCGACAAGAGATGTTCGGATTCAGAAAGGGATTTTGGTTTGGGATGAGGTTTCGGGAAAGGGACTGGACGGCATCATCCCAAACACCTCTATGTGTGACCTCCAATGCATCACAAAACTCAGTGAAATATCTCTACCAAACCTCTAAATGCTGAAATCTTCTTACTTCTTCCTCCTTTCGACGGCGAGCCTATATGACAAGACGTTTGATGCAAATGAATATACAGTACATACATGTACTTAGGAAAGTGATAGCCAATAAATAGTAAATCATCGAAAATGTGTGGGCTAGCTCACTGTGTCGCACGATTTGTGTTCTGGCAGTGACTATTATTTTCTAATTTCTTAACTACACAAAGTATGAAAAATGGCAGTGATACCTTCCAAACTTAACTTTCGTGGTAGATATTTTAGTATGGATTAGGCCTACTCATTTTGGTAAAAGAGTTATTAGGCATCTCTAAAACATAGTATTTTTCTCTTCTTAGCCGCTGTATAGTGCAGGTCAGCGAAAGTGTTTCAAATATAACTCTTTAGTCTGAATGGATATCGTGCGGAAGTCGTGTGTAGGGGTGAAAAGCACATTATAGGAGGAAGCAGCATCTGATGCCATTTCAGCTGTGAAATGATAAACTTGGGTCACATTGCTGCTTGACATAATTAGTCTCATGGCTTTTCATTACTATGCTTAGCGTGAAATGATATTGAAGCTCGAAATCATGTTATTACACTACCTTACGTGATCCTACCTTACCGGCATAATATCCAGCATGAAGTGCAATTTTACGACGGCACAATGTAATGAACGCACATATGTTACAACTCGACAATGTTGCAATTTCTGAAGGGGAAGAAGCCGAGAGTATTTTCTCAAGGTTGATACATAGTGCAGTGTATCAATATTTTCGTCTTATGATTGATATCCTCGTCTTCTTTGCATTATAAGAAAAGGCCGAAATACCCTCCAAACTTTGTTTTGAGATGCGAGTAAGCGTGCTCCCACAACAACAAAATATTGATCACATGATATATGATATATAATGAACATAAAGTACAAATTTCACTGCTTCGTGGAGAGGACAATAAAGCTAAAACTTAAATTTATTTCATGATTTACGACTCTTCAGCAATTAACTGTCGCGGATCAGTCCCAAAAAAAGTAACCCATCATTCTTTCATTATAAAATCCTTGATGGTGACATTCAGCGTCTAATACACCTTGTTGGATAGAATCGCTCACCTCACTCCTCTGAATACACCCCATATTTTACTTGAACTGATCAGAATATGCATCGATGTGAGCCTTTCCTCGAGGTTGCACACTGTACAGCCCGTACTACATGCATGTAGTTCCACATAGACTTATCGGCCTTGTGATTCCCAAGGGAGCCTAGAAATACTGTGGCAAAACTTTTCCACTTTTTCTGTTCTTGCCAGTTTCGTAGGAAATTTACAGCATTCTATTATTAATATCCTATTTATTTATTGACCGACAAACACACCAGCTTTGACTTTTGCATCAGAGAAATTTGGGAATAGTCCCTTAAGACATTTGAGAACTAAAGAATCTCAAGAACCAACCATTTTCCTTTGCATTTCCAATGAGTCCAACAAGAACTTGTTGACATTCTTCTGTAATTAAGCTGTCAGGGGAATGAAAGCCTTATGAGCAAGGAGAATATGCATGTTTATATTGCGAAGAATTGCTAACGTCAGACTCTAGGATGAGCTATCGGTAAAGAGTCGCCGCCAATCGTTGGGGTTGCAAGGTGTTCTTCGTTGCTGGTTAAACACATACTAGCAGCGTCATAGTAACAGCAAAGTCCACCTCGACGCGAGAAGAAGCACGCGAAATAATAATGAAGCGTCTGTTGAACAGCGACTTGCACATTTTCATCAGTAGATTCCATTGCCTGAGTCTCGAAGTAAGGATCTCTGACTTTAACATTGGGAGATCGAGATCTCTAATTGAGATCTTTCTTGTTGGGATAATAGGGGGCTTTCTCCTCGAACTCATCTGTTAATTCTGGATCAAAGACTATATCTTCATCTGATCTGCTGCCTTCTTCTGAAGAACATGATTTCTTCTTTGGAGGGGTAGGTGCAGGCATTTCAGGCAGTATGACACGGCAGCAATTGATGATTGAACAGCTAGATAGATGTTTTGGTCGCATTTTTGTCAATTCGTCTTCATCATAATGTATACGTTGCAATTATTTAATTGGTAAGTTTAAGTTGGTTCATTCCAAAAGTTGGAGATTACGAAACTGAAGGTCTGTTTTTCAGGCAAGGCAGAATTTGTAGTGGCTGTAGTCGGTCTCAGCTGATTGCAACAGTAGTTTGCGTTAATCTGGCTTAAAAGCAGTTGTTGCTGAATAATTGCAAGGCTGCCACTCTTCCGCTTTTAACCGGATTCCGTATTTTCAGACTAGACTAAGTAATGAAGAAAGGTTATGGGAACAAGTAATTTGGATTTTGAAATATTTTAGATTTTGCAGGGGGCCCTTTTGAGATAGTGACCTTTGTGCAAGAAGCGCAAACACAAATTAGCTATTTGCATTGGTGTTTGCAGATTTCAAATTTTGGAAACGAGCTCTAGAGAATGAGACGAGCTACAGCATTTCATTAATTGAATATGTCTGTATTTCGAATGATGATTAGCTTGCATATGAGTATCATTTAGTCGCAATGCTAATTGCCATAGCATCAAAAACAACTTAGAAATGACCACTGAGAGAATCAGCCACGTTACATAAGCAAAATAATTTTTAACCGATGTCACACAGCAAAAATTGACGACTGTAAACTAGCTCATTTGCTCAATGTGAGGAAACTGCGTTCTATATTGCGCTCAAGTAATACACATTACAGACGCCATGCAAGTTACTGTCCTTTTTCATCTGAAATGATGCCCAGACCACGAAAGGAGAATAGTCAAGGGATGAGAGCAACATTTGATACAATCCATTGCGGGAAATACCGTCTCGAGTGGACATGTTCGAATCGGTCGAGTACTTGATCAGATAAACTAGAGCTTCGAGTCGAGTTCTGCTATCGCTTTCTTTTTCACTAATTATTCCATAACAAATGCGTAATGTTTTCAAGTGATGTGTCGGAGGTTCCTGAAACACCACCATGATTCATAGTGCAATATGATTTTTGTCTCTGTCTTGAAATTGCTATTTTCTACTTGCATCTGTCCTAAAACAGTAGGAAATTATTTTGATTCTGCTCTAACTTTGATTTTGTGACTTGGACATTGATTTACTTCAATTGGCTTTAAGGACCGTTTTTCACACTACCAGGGCTGCCCCTCTTCGTTTTCTGAGTAATTTGTCCAACGTAATTCGAGGAGCAAATATTAAAGATAGGTGTTTATCCATCGGTGGCAACGTTTTTATTATGCGGATGACAACGCCCTCGTGACCAGCTCAACATGCGAAATGTAAGAGATTTTGAATATAGTGAACACTGTCGGGAAGAAAAGACTTCATTTGAATGCGAAGGAGACAAAAATGATGTGAACAGAAAATTTAGATTAACGCTATCAAGCTTGAGAATGATCCTACTGAAGAGAATTCATGTATCTGAGTTACTAAAAGCCGAACAATAGAATTGCTCGAAGGATGTCGCTTTTTGTACCGCTGTTGCCAAGCATAAAGTGAAAGAATTAATTCCTCTATGGAAGGACGAAGGTGTTCCGGTGAAACTTAAGATGCAGCAGTGTGGACACAGGTTTTTGAAAGAATTATGAGTGGCAGAGAACACCAAATATAAGCAAGCGTGTGGTGAATACAAAATAGACGGTCGTGCGGATTCCAATGCTCTTATGAACACTGGATTTCACAATTATATAACCCGAAGGTGTTTTCACTGTCTGCCTTTCTAACTAATTAGCATTGTCTGTAAGAAAAGCGATCATCATGTCCAGAATTAACTGACTCACTCAATTTATTTTGCCCGTGCATTTGACTCTGCCACCAAGAAACTCTTGCTCAAGTTACAGTCCTTTAGAATCAATAAAACGGGCCTCTAACATGGACTGGTGGATTTTAATTGGTTGTACTCGGATGGTTTTAATTTCGGGGACTGTGAGTATGTCTCTTCCAGTTGTGATTGGCATTCTCGTAATCGGTCCATGACCATTTCACAATTAAGTCGATGACCTCACTGCTGTGTCTGTTTAAGTTTGCCAGTCAAACTCCGATAGAAATTCTGGAGACTTTGATCAAAGGTTATTTCAATCTGGTCTCATTCTTGGCAATTCAATCCTTCATCAAATTAATCTAGCGTCATCACATTCGGAGAAAACATGTGTTGATCAGTCACATTTCAAAAATAATTTTCTCTGGACAGTTTGTCTGATGTCTGCAGTCTTGCTTACTACTTATTTTTCTATGACTCTTTCTTTTCCCTCTCATTGTCATTTCATTTCCTCATTTTAGGCGTATTACGTGACTGTCTTGTGTTAAAATCTTTCTCCGAAAATAATCACGAAGTTTTGATTAAGGCCTATCGTTCCGTTATGCGACCAATTGCTGAATACTTAACTCAAGTCTGGAATCCTCAACAAGCAAAGGACATTAGACAGATTGAAAACAGCAACGTTTCTTCGCGAAAGCTGCTTGCCACCGTGCTTGCATAAGTTTTGACGGTTATTGTTATTCCTCACCACGTCAAATCTTGCGCCGTTCAATCTTGCGTCTCTAGGATAAAGAAGAATCTATTTTTCCATGACATGTCCGTATGTGGCAACTACTGAAGGGATTGGTTGATACTTTATGCATTTTTACCTGAAAGCGTGAACCGACGAGAATTCAAGACCATTCAATTGAACTGCATCCCTCTGATCGTCGCAATTGCGAGATTTGCAAACATTTATTTACCCATCTAATAATCAGAGTCTGGAACTTCCTGTCTGAGAGTGTCGTTAACTTTCCGTCTCTTGCTGTTTTCAAATCTTATCTTAGTTCTGTTTACTTAAATAACTGTTCGCTAGGTTCAGTGATAGAGTTCTCCGAAACCACTGTAGCCGTTTGCTTCCTGCAATAATCATATCTAATACTATAATTATGATCTGAAGATATAAGATAAAATGCTCCACAATTCAGACTTCAAAAATCATCAATAAATGAACTAAAGATTCCATCTAGTCAAAATTGATGATCATATGATAATTTCTATGATGATTTATTGCTTTCAGTGCTATGAGCCAGTGAATCTTTTTAGAGGTTAGATGTAACTTTTGAATCTCTAACTGGTCTTATGGATTAAGTGGTCAATTACTTTTTCGTTCATCCCATTTCTAAAAGGTTTTAGAGACTTTTGCATAATCGCATCTGGTATGGCACCGCAACAATGACAAATGATCAAGATGGGCGAAATCAGAGTGAACGTGACCGCTCTCAAAGCGAAAAAACATACCTGGTGCTATCATACTAAATTTTTATACTTGTAGGAAATAATTAAGATGAATAAACCACGATCATCCACAAAATTCCACCATCTTCAGATATCAAAACGTAATTATATAATTTTTCTAATATTTATGGTAATTACATAATTACGAAAGATGTCAAATTCATGCGCTTAAAAAGTTAAATATGAATAGTTAGTGTCACTGTTATACAGTCAAAATTCTGGTACTGCATGTGTTTCGACTGACGTAAAAATTGCATTTTGCCACTCTGCTTAGGTTTGTCACTGCAGTAGGTCCTGTTGGCAAATTTCATTGACTTAGGTGCTAAACGGCCGTTGTTGCTAAGAGTCTGCGACGTCATCTGTTGAAACAAACGTCGCATCATGCGTGTAAGTTCTGACTACTTAAAAGTCGTAAGTTTAACCTGCTGTGCGATAATGGAGTTTTTTTTACTGAATTCTATGAGATTATAGATGTCAACAAAGCACTCATTTAAACTGACTTATTCATTACTTTAAAAGTAATGTTTCAATTTCTAAAAGAAAATTTCTGATGAACAGCTTTTCACTGATAATGTGTAATAGTTCCACTTTTGTACAACCGCAATGTATTCGAATTATTCGAATCCACACAAGTGCGTGCCGTCTGAAAGATTGATAGCCAATGTTTCCATCTTTCTTGAAGTATTCTTTTGATTCGTCGATCCAATGAGATCTTAATCTGCCTCATAACTGTAAAACATAATCTTGCTTTTATTTGTAATTCAAATGAAGTTCCAGAATGAGAACTCACAATCATGTCTGTATCTTTAAATGCTCAGGTTATCGAAAATTAATGTAAGATATTTGATTTGGACGTTGATAAATCCAACATTGACTAGCCTGAAGAGAATGTCAAGTTGCTATAAGAACCTATAATCTACAGATGACAGAATCGGAAAAATCAATCATCTACTCTTTGCCTGAAGTGTGGTAGCAAATTGAGATTACGGACTGAGCTTAATGAAGTTGTCAATGCGAGAAAGAGCGTCTTCTGATGACATGAATTAATTCTTAAAAGACGTACACTGTATACAAAGAATGAACAATCGCTTTCGTCATTCAACTATCAATGCACTGCATCTTCTCTATCTAACTAACCACTTTATTGATTTCACAGGAAAATAAATCATTCCTGGTGAGAAGATTGAGCTTCATCGTCCTTTCTTTCATTATATTGCCTGTCATGTTACCTCATTTCATTTTCTAAGATCAGAATCCCTAACAGCCGCAGTAGGAATGGATGCATAGAAAGATGCAGTTCTCCAATTCAATATTTCTGCGAGTGGTGGAATTCTGGATAGACAACATTTGAATATGAAATTATGAATAGATGAAATATCAAGCATGTTAGTTTACTATGAGCTAGACCTGTCCAAAAATAATGTGTTCACAATACGATGACAGTCCATGGAAGATATCAATAGTACATATACGAGTACGTGTGCACACTTATTCAAATGCGCATCTTCTAATGTTGAAGAATGAACTCCTTCATCTATATTTGCATAATTTGGATTACACGTGCTTCTCAACACAAATGGTATTTTACTTTTTGCATGTTATTTACGTTCGAGCAGAAAAGTATAAATATATTTAAATTAAAATCAATCCAAGATCTTAAGGCATTCCGTAGTCTCGTGCTGTCGGGATGATGCTAAAATCTTCCAATTATTCTTTTAAATGATAAAAAATACAGAAAACTCCAAACATAGTCGCACACGCGGGTGTGTTCTAGAATATAAGTGTGAATGATTATTCCATAATTATGGTAATTTAATAAGCCTCAATTTGAGATTTCATGATATTCAAGATCGAATGTTGATCATTAATTCATTATAAGCAAATTTGATTGTACTATTTGTGGAAGTTTTTCGCCAATACTGGAGAAAGTAACACAAAGACTTGTGCTTAATGCACTGGGATACAGATGCTTTATTGGACTCATCGAAAATGCCTGAAAGACAAAGAAGACCAATAATGATTAGTCTTTATAATTATCCGACAGGTGGTATATTGAGGTGGACACTAACAGATCTGATAACGTCTTGACAGTCAATCAAGAAAGATATTAATCAAGCATGATTCACTGCATTCGAGGGACGATCTTACCTAGTAGAACGCTTACATACCCCCGAAGGAAAGGTCAAGATGCAAAGGAATGAAAAACTGATTCATGTGCTTCCCACTTGTTGTTACCTACAGTACATTAATTCAGTACATGTACAAATTATTGAATTTCTTCGAATTCTAAGTATTGTAATTTTCTATTTTCGTGTCATGAGGCGTAACATCTTCACTGTTAACTTCATTATCACATTTACATGGAATTTTCGCATTCACCTCTCTCGCATTAGCTTTTGCAGGCAAATACATGTACAATTTAAATAATCATGAATTTGATGACAAGATTTTTTGGTACAAATCATGCCCTTGTTAATGTCTTCAGAACTTAGAATAATATAAAACTTTATACTGAAGCCTTAGCCTGCAAAAGATAGTACAAGCGCTTTAGCCTTCTATAAGAGAAAATATGGCAGGACATTTATTATAGGCAGTCTATAATATAGGCAGTCTGTAATGGGCATCTGATTAATCAGGTGATATTCCAGCAAGATGGCGTACTTCCTCATTTTTCGAAAGTGGCCAGGGATTTCTTGTCCGCTGAACTACCCGAAACATGAATATCTCGAGAATATCCCCAAGTATGGCTGCCTCGCTCCCCAGATTTATCTGCTCTGGATTATTACCTGTGAGTACAATGAAAAGTCGAGTGTTCGACAATTTCGTTCCAAACAACGTGTTCCAATTAAAAGAACGAATCAAAGAAATCGCAAGAGACATTGGTCAAGATGAGCTACAGCATACAATTTATCATCTTCCACATCGACTAGAATGTGTTATTGATCAAGATAGTGAACCATTTGAACATTTGTTATGATCATATACTCGTAAACCTGATTTCTTATGAAATTGCGGTTAATTCCTAGCTTAGATTTATATCAAAAATTGCATGATTTTTTAATGGAACACTACTTGTTTCTTACTCTGATTCTAAAAAAAATTCAAATAATTAGAAACTAATTTTAGACTTTTCACAAACCCCGGGTCAAATCTGATCAAATAAACATATATATGTCTCGACATTTGAGTAAGGTTTGTCAATATGATAACAACATGAAAAACTGCGTGACTTTTGGCACACACGGTATACTAACAGACTACAGCTAATGCATTTATTGCATATTTAGTTTTGTGTGCTGAATTTTCCTTGCATGAAATGATAGGAAGATACAATTTTTGCATGAGTACTAGTAAGCACACCTCAAGTATGACGTACCAATTTCTAAGGTTCTTTCAACTGCGATCGGATAGTACTGTAATATCCTTTAAGCAGCGGCAGCGATTACAATTGTGACTAAAGATGAGCGATCCTACCCGAAACCCTACCCGACCCGACCCGAGCCCGAATGATCGGGTTCGGGTAGAGCAATTAAGAAGTCGGGTCGGGTAGGATTATCTCTTTTATCTAAAACCCGAAATAACCCGAACTCGGTTTTTTTCCGGGTTGGAGCATACAAATTTGAAAAATGTTTAGAACTTTAAAAAATATTTTCTGTGAAGTTAGTACTGTTTCATGTGTACCTGCAGTTTAATGAAGTTTTTCAAGAAATTGTGGCTTATCACATTATTCTCATTGTGAATTATTGATCTAATAAAATACTTTGCGCTACATATTTTGCTTCTAAAACAACGAAAGATCATTATCAAATTAATTGAATCTATTCTTGTGGTCTCTAAAGGCCTTATTCTCATAATGACATGTAGATCGTGGCTCGCAGGATGGACGGTAAGAAATGAAATTTAATTTGAGATAAGCTTTACATAGGAACGGAAACTTAACTATACATCAAATATTATATAATTGAAATTTTAGCATTATCTGCAGAATTATGTTGTTTCATGTAGTGGTGATGCGGTTTCAATTAGAGTTTTGAAGGAGTATGCTGCAACACCTGTAATATATCGCGAAGCAGTCGCTTTTTGAAAAGATTCCGAATTTTGTCATGTATTGTAAGTTATATTGATTTCGTGGGTAATTATGCTACTTATTTACTATTTGTTTGAATACTTTATAACCTGAGAAAATAATATACTAATAATAATAATAATCGTATATTTGAGCATTGCCTCAATATTGTGAATCGTGAGGCATCAAAATTTCCATCGAACGCACAATAAAGTTACAAATCAAGATAACAATTAACAAAGTCAACAAGTCATACAAATTCAAGAAAATCCACTGTTGGCAAGTCGTATCATGGTTGTGAGGAAGGCTTTGTGTCAAATTGATCCCGAAATCCTTGGCATTCTGTAAGTATTTGAGTAAAAATTCAGTTCTGGTTTTAAATAATACAAGGGATGGGAATTGTCTGTGACAAGTTTGTGAAATACTTTGAGACCCATTATCAGTCGGCGATATTGTAGAGGAATGAATTTAGCACATTCACAGTTCGAGGATCCACATATAATTTTGTGAGCGCGATCTTGCACCCTTTCAATCTGATTGGATTGTTTCTGCTGCAGATTTACAAATAAGGGAGCCACATACTCCAGTACTCCTCGAATAGCACACTGGTAAACCGTGGTGAGTGCATCATTGTCAACGAAGGCTTTAAGCTGCCTTAGAACAGAAAAGCTTCGAAGATGCTTTTTTTGTGATTTGGTCCACGTGTAAATTCCATTTTAGATGTTCGTCAATAATTACGCCGAGAAATTTTAGGGATGTCTGAACAGGAATAGATGGTATGGAATAGCATGAAAAATCATAGGACTTTGAAGCTGTGATAAATATTTGAGCACATTTCTCTTCTTTTATTAGCATTTTCTTTTGTACAGCTCAATCTATGACATCGAAATAAACTGGCAAAATAGGACTACTAGTAGTAGTCTTGGAAATAGTTCCTGCAATAAGAATGTCGTCCGCATATTTTGTCAAGCAAATATTGCTATTTGCACTTCGGAGTATTGAATCAGACGTAAAGTAAGCGAATATGACCGGACTGAGCGATGAGCCTTGTGGCACGCCACTGAGAACTGGAAGAAGGTCACTATAAGCAGTTTTCCATCTGGTTCGTTGAAATCTCCCTGTTAGATAATTACATACGAAGGAAGTTAGGAATGGATCAATGTCATTATGATGCAGTTTTTCTTGAAGCAAGCGAAATGAAATTTTTTCGAAGCCCTTTGCTAGGTCTAGAGACAAAAGATGACAAGCAGTAATGTCGCTAAGCTGCAAATTGCGAGTTACGTAATCCTCAATATTGAGTAGAGCACATGTAGTTGAGCTGCCAACTCGATATCCAAACTGGTATTTGTCGATCTTGGAAGCAAAAACTTTACCAATGTATTTCATCAGCTGTTTTTCAAAAATTCTCTCAGGGACAGGTAATAGGGAAATTGGGCGAATACTTTTCAAATTTGGAGGATTGGTCTTTGGAAAAATAATTATATCCGCTTTTTTCCACAATACTGGCAAATCCGCAACACACAGACATTTATTGTACATAATTGTCAATGGTTTTGTCAAGAAATGCGCTAGCTTTGACCATAAAATTGACGGCACATTATCAGAGCCCATGCTAGTCTTCGACGAGATGCTGGTTAATAGATTATACACTTGAAGTTCAGTAACTAGAAAAGGCACAATAAATGGTAACGGCCTTTCATTCATGGGATCAAATATAAATTCTGAAGTCAAAGTTTGATTCACCAATTGCAAGATGTCGCGGATAGACATATTTGGTTCACACTGAGGTAGCCACTGATCATTATGAACTTATCGATGACACTTTTTTTGATATCCCATATTGATCGATTGGACATTAGGCGACTACTCCATCTCCGTTTAGCTTCAAAAATCAAGTCTTTCACCTTTTTCTTGTAATGAGAGTAAGTTGCCCAATCTTTACGTCTAAATGCATTGTATCTTTTGTTGATCGCAACCTTTATTACGTTTGTTATCCAAGGTTTGTCACAGGATCGTCGCTTCACTAAATCAAAGGGTAAGGAGTCTATGGCATTATTCAAATAAGAGTAAAATAAATCACACTGTTCATTTAAATCACGGCTTTTCATTGTTTCATCCCAATCTATATTCAAAGTTGATGAAGCATTTTCAAGGTTAGAGGCTCGAAGATCAAACACTTTGGTATGCTGCTCAGTTGTCAGAACTTGAATATAAGGTTCAACCAATATAGTATTGTGGTCACTTGCTCCCATTGGAGGATGAAATTCAGCTTTTTTGAATAAGTGCACATGTTGCTCTGGTACTAATATTAGATCGAGAATAGCTTGCTGCCTCGTGGGCTCATGAATGATGTTTTCAATACAAAACGAAGATTGGAAACCCGATGTATCGAAGTGATTGAAATCTCCCATCATATAAACCAAATAGTTGGGATACTGTATAAGCAATCTGTCAACAATTGATATAATGTAATTTGTAAGAGTAGTAGATAAGTCCTCACACAATCGCCCACCATGAAGTAAGTAAATGATAACGAAAAAACAATGAAATTTATGATCAGTAATTCTCACAATCAATAGTTCAACGTCGGAATAAGCGGAATCTTGAAATACAATTTCAGATATGAATGTTGACTTGACCCAACAACACACTCCTCCTCCTTGCTTGCCGGTTTTTCTATCCACACGATGAAACACATAGTTCGAAATATTTGATGATTCGTTGCAGACACAAGAGTCCAACCAAGTTTCAACAACACATATAACATCAGGTATTTGAGAATTCACAAAAAGATTGAGTTCGTCCAATTTATTCAGAGGCGATCAAGCATTGAAGAAGCAAATAGATGGAGGCGAAATCTTCCTTTGTCACATAGAGATTTTCTCAACCACTCTTCCACCACGAAGCTCGACATTTCGTCCTTCCCCTTTCAAGGCCGTCTATTCTTCAAAAACTTTCTTATCCATTTCAATTTGCGACCTGGTTTTATCATGGCGAACAGTTATACGAGAATCATTAAAAATATTGTGGCGTTTGAGATTGTCTCTGTTATTAAAAACGGACATCTTTTCCTCATATGAACGAAAAGAGACTTTCAGAGGTCTGCGTCTATTACCACGCTTTCCAATCCGAGACTTAAACACTACTGAGTTTTTCGGAACAGATAGAGTGTGAAAGATTTCATCAATTCTTGTCTGCTTGGACACAACATCACCATCGTCATCTCCGTCATATTCTTCATCAATGCCAAATATAATCTGGTTGTTTCGCTTATTTTGTCTTTCTGCGTATTCATTGAGAGTCTTATTGACCACCAATTCTATATCCATGGCAAGCCTTGAGTTCATTTCCTCACGAATGCTCTGGAGCTCATTTTCCATTTTAACAAATCGCTTCAATAGTTCGTGAACATCAATACCCTTGCACGAGTCACACGTGAATGATATATTGTCCATGTTAACAATAGTTTTGCACACGTTGTTTGCAATACCGCAGCATTCCTTTCTCATGTGGAAGGCTTTCCTGCAAAGAACACATGCTATAGAGTCACCATCCAGTGCATTCTTGCAGCCGACGCACACACTAGTATTGATTGACGCTTCGCTATTCTTTCGTCCAGTTCCAGTCATCACAATGAACCGTTGATAAGTGATCACAATTGAACTTTTTTGTAAATTGTATTAAAAATAATCTTTGGCAACCAAAACAGATTGAATAATCGTGTACAGTAGACTTCAAGGAATCGTTTGATGTATAATACTAATATAATACGGTGTTGGTATGATGATAACAGAGTATTCGATGGTAGTTGATCAGAACCGACGAGACGATACGACCGCAGAGCAACAGTTAATCAATGTTTTTAATCTAACTACTGCGTATTTTAATAAAATGCTAAAATAATACTACTAAGAAGTTAGACTACCGCCCGGTATCACATTAGGATCAAGCATTAGCTTTATATATAGAAATGTTTCTGATTTTTCGAATATAATCGGGTCGGGTTCTGGCACTCTTTGTCGTGTTAGGGTCGGGTCGGGTTCGGGTTGAAATTTTGTTCGACTCGGGTATCCGAAATTTTGGAACCCGACCCGACGCTCATCTTTAATTGTGACTGATTCAATGATCATGTTCCTTTTCTCTTGCACTACTATACAATTTCAGGTTTAGCAAAAGTGATCGAGGAAATGAACACTCTTACCTGATCAAGATAGGTGGCATCCGTGATAAAGCTGAATCTATTATCATGGTGTGAGAAAACATGTCGATCCGGTTTTTGCTGAAATAGTAAACATACTTACATCAAAAATCATCTTTGAATTATTCAGATGGTTTTATAGAATAAAGAGTTCCGAAATATCTGTCACTGTTTTCTAGAACTTCACATGTATCAATATCATGCATAAAAGAATTCGATACAAGAAAATAGTCGAAGATGGCCTAACTAGCTAATGTATAATGTTTATAAAGTCGGAAAGAGTCAGGTGTTTCTAAGATTTTGATTGTTGTTAATTACAAAGATGTACAAAATGTTTCGATTACCATCCAGCAATCATCTTCCAGTATAAAAGACTAAGGTTAGTGGAAGTTTAAAATATGAGGAATGCAGGGTGTCAACTCGAAATAATCCAGAAAATATAGGAATATAGGATCGGAGAAACAAAAAATATAGGATAAATATAGGATCAAATTTCAGTACACAATATTATAAAATAGCCAATTTTTCTTGTTTTTGATTTCGCATAATGTAAAATATCCTACGTATTTCACCTCAAATTCGATTTAATAAGTCAATGATCATAAATTGTAGAGTATTTCATCAAGTTGTCAAGACTAAATCGGTTACCATCTCAAGAAAATAACACACATCATTGTACACAAATGTTTTATTTTTTTGATGGCCTCCACCATACCCCTCACAGCCATCCCGTTCCTCCACAAACATATTTTTCATACAATTAGTTAACAAATAAATGTAAAAACAATTTCAACAATGGAACGATAAAAAAATCTTTACAAAATGTCACAACTAACAAATCTTGAATAAAAATTTCGAATGGTGTGACCACATAACTACGAGTATATAACAAATATGGTGACCACAGGATACTCTCCTCAGCTAAAAATTATTATAAAAACGATTACATGCAAAATTGAGGTTTTCAAAATGTAGGACATCCCCAGGTAGTTAAACCAATAACAAAATTGAGAAAAATAGTCATAGAAAGTCAATAAAGTCAATATAAAATACACTCTATCAAAAGAAATTGTTATTTCACTAATCTGTGTTTCAAACAATCAAATCCATTATTCAGCATTACCGGGTTTGAAGTTTTTGACCGATTCCAGCAGACTGAGATTCTTATCGAAGAGTTTGCGCTTTTTGTTAGTTAAGCTTCTCTGCTTATGTCTCACTTCCTCGAGAGTAGTAGTCAATTCTCTTGTTTTTTGAGTTCCAGTGTCTATCATCAAGTGTGCAGCTGCCGCATACTGTAGATTTCCATTCTTCAATGCATCTCTCAATTTATTGTTTCCATCACTCAAAAGTTCATGTGCCGCTGCAAGCGCATCATTCGTTTTCTTTTCTTTAAAAGAAGTTTTTCTTCTTTTTCCTGGAGGCTTGATTGTTTTTCTTTCAATTGTTGCCGCTCTTTCTCAATTACCTCTATCTCAGCTTTCTGTTTTTGTCTTCTTTGCTTCTCTTCTTCTTCTTCCCTCTTGCGATCAGCTTCCAGCCTCATGACGTATTCCGAATGAGCTCCTCTTGCGGCGGTGATTATTTTCTTTGTCAAGGGCAATTTTTCTGGTCGATTCAATTCAGGGTCACAAAACTGTACCACGTCTTTCGTTGCTCTGACACCGTTTATGACTGTCTCAGTGAGCAGAGATCGCCCTGCGGTTACAAATGAATTATTTACAGATAATCCCCTTTCCACATCTGCATTTCCATGTGGAATAACCAAGGCAGTTTTGACTACATCAGTCAGACAAGGATATTTGGGTTGACCATCGGACCGCTTTAACATAAAAATTTCTCGCCAGAAATGGTCCACGCGATTAATGGATGAGAATAATTTCATGTCATCTTTTTTTTTTTTTACGGATTTTACGTCACTTTTTACCCCTACTGGGGTCTTGGACGGTGCTGACTTAAGTCAGACTTTGTTTGGAGCGTTGTGGTGCTTTGTAGTCCGGATGCCCTTCCTGCCGACTTCCAATGACACTTTCCGGGTTCGACCTCTGGACTATGAGATCGCTAGTCCAAGTACGCAACCACTGTGCCACGGACACCACTAATAATTTCATGTCATCACCCAAGCATAATACTTTCCATTCATCCTTGACTGTCACGATGTTTGAGTCAGACAAGTGAAATTTTCGAGGCACGTGAGCGATATCTTCAACATTAAAATTCTGTTGTCGAGGGGAAGCCTGGTTTTCGGATATGATGCTATTGCACAAAAACAATCCCGCATACCGAGCAATGACTTGGCTTGCTGGTCCATTGTTAGCTTTACTAGAGCTTTTCTGGCGGGTTCTCCGATTGAAATATCATCATCAGAAAGTTGGTGAGACCTAGAAAGATCGACAGAAGCTAAATCAACTCCATCTTTTCCATTCAGCTTTTCAGGTTTGATGAATCGAAGTAACAAAGTTTTCAGAAGTGCGCACATATCATCATATAATCGATGAACCATTGGCTCTTTTGACTGAAAAGACCTCAAAAATTCTTCGAAGATCTTCACAGTACAATCCAAAAAGTGCAACTGAACACGTGTTGCCTGCTTCAGTGGTCCAAGGGCCGTGGCTGTTCTTCTAAAGGCAATACTCTTCGGAGTGCTTTTCGAATCTTTCTGCAATGAATCAATGAATTGACATATTCCAGTCCATTGATCGAGGATCCGTCGAATACTTGGACCGATTGACAACCAGCGTGTGTTAGTATGTTGATGGAACATCTGAATTTCGAGTTCCAAATCGAGTTGGATTTCTTTGAAATCTTCTCTTCTTGCTGCAGAGTATTTGAACAAACTGAAAAAGTCCACGGCTAACTGCTCAACATCGCCGCCATACTCGGATAGTCCCTTAGCAA
Source organism: Prostheceraeus crozeri (assembly GCA_907163375.1). NCBI lineage: Eukaryota > Metazoa > Platyhelminthes > Polycladida > Euryleptidae > Prostheceraeus > Prostheceraeus crozeri. The sequence goes on along the minus strand of CAJQUW010011683.1, from coordinate 165,423 downwards.
AGGCATATTTACAGCTTACGATGTTATGACATCTTCAATATTTGCATACAAACATCGATTAGAATAATTTTTATAATATCATTCATCCTACAAGTACGAGTATGTAAGCAATTATACATCAAGGCTCAATTCATTCATTAATACTTACATAAATCGTGAAAAAATGCCTTAACTCCATTATGATTGGTTTTCAATTTAGAAATATAGGATAATATAGGACCTTTCAACGAAATATAGGATAAATATAGGATATATAGGGTAAATGAAAAAATATAGGACAAATATAGGAATATAGGATCGAGTTGACACCCTGGGAATGTGAAAATGATATTGACATGATATGATAAAAAGTGGATATGATCAGGTTGTCCTGGATTACATATCTTTACCAGTGGCAAAACTAAGTTGACCTAACATGAAGAATGAGTTCTATGTCAGATGTCGCCATGAAAAAATGAGCAATCATTAGTTTAATGGTAAGAAAGGTGCTGGTTTGGACGATTCAAAAGCATGATCAGCTGACATTTTAATTCCTGTGTGGAACTTGGGTCGGCCAGCTGCTGTCGATTTGACGGTTGTGCATCCGCAAAATATTACACACATTGCTGATGCGAGCACAACTGAAAGATCGGCAGTTGCTTTAGCAGAAATGAGGAAGCTAGACGAAAATGGGCTTAATTGTGAGAGCTTGAGCTGGACGTGCGCCCCCTTCACTATTTCTGTCTTTGTCGAATGAGGAGAACATGCCACCGAAGCGGTTGACCGAATTGCAACTCATTTGGTGACGCAATCTGAAATTTCATTTGGAGAAGCCAAGTCCACCATATTGACTCGCCTCAGCATTACGCTCATGAGAGCTGATACACCGGCATTGATTTCACGGCCGGCATTAGGCCAACAAGTTACTAAGTCTTTCATAGGAACTTTGCTGATTGCTTTGTTTTTATAGATTTTTTATTCTTAGATTTGCCAACCAGATTTTTCTGCATTTTGTAAATGACTTTTCAGCTGATACGGTATAACAAGAACCTTTGAAACAACCAAAAAAAGTAAAAAGGGAAATAACTTCCAAGATTTGTTTTATTATTGATTGCTGGCTCATATTTACTGATAATGAATGTTTCACAAAATCTCAAATTTGTGTTGTCATTGTCGTGAGGCAGAATGTCAACATTGATGTCGGAATGCTCTACTTGACACTTCGAATATGCTTAAACACGGAAGATTTTTGTGCCATGTTCTCTGAAACGCCGTGAAGAGCTCGCACGGTACTGCCAATATAAAATTCATCTCATTTGTTACAGTGGATTTTGTAGATAACGTCGTTTCGGTTACGTGATCTTTTGTTTTTCATTTTACAGTTAGCGAGAACATAGTTGTAGGCCTATCGTTTCATTTATTTGTAGTTGTTGACAAACTGTTTTATTGCGTTTTGTTAGTCGAAGATTAAGCTTGCGTCGTTGAAAGACGCGTTGTATTCGTGAGTCAGTATTGTCTGAGATGTATGGGAAAGGCAAATAGTTAGTCTCATTGCTCATTTTTTCATTGCGTTATCTGACATAGAACTCATTCTTCAACATTTCATTATGTCAAGTCAACTTAGTTTTGCCACTGGTAAAGATATGTAATCCAGGACAACCTGATCATATCCACATTCTATGGTGTCAATATCATGTACACATTCCCCATATTTTAAACTTCCACTGACCTTCGTCTTTTGTAATGGAAGATGATTGCTGGATGGTAATCGAAACATTTTGTACATCTTTGTAATTAACAACAATCAAAATCTTAGAAACACCTGACTCTTTCCGACTTTATAAACATTATACATTAGCTAGTTAGGCCATCTTCGACTATTTTCTTGTATCGAATTCGTGGATCACTAAGCAAATGTGAGCCTACTCTCCACTGTGGTTAAATATCCTCACCAGGCGAGTGCTGTATCAGCCATCAAAGGTGCTGGTGTCTTTTTGTACCTAGTGCATGTTGTTTCTTTACAGAAATAGTGATGTACTACGACGGACACGATTCAGTTTATTCTGCTCAATCACGCGTGCAGTGAGCCTGCTTTTAATAAGTTAATGAAAATCATATGTCAACGTTATAGAGATTATATAACTAGGCATTCATACACAATATTTGATATAAGAATTCAAATACTGTGTTGCTTTGTGTGCGCGAGTAGATCTTGATTGCACTTTCATAGTGTCACATATTTTCATTCGTCAATCAACTATTACCAATAATGTACTTGTCAATCAAGTATATCCTTATTTATGTAATCAAAATCGGGAAATATTGCGATCCTTTTATCTTTGTCTGTTGAGTGAATTGTTCTGGATGCATTTCTTTCATAACTAAAAATTCCTTGCTCTAAAGACGCCCATGTAAATTGACACGTTACAGATCGATGAAAAATGATGTGAAAAACAAGCCAGAAACCCTGCATTAAATGTTATTATTTAAATAGTCTATTGTCGTAATCTAATGGACATATGAATACATCTAACTCTTTGGTTGCTTCACATTTCAGCATTTGAAGCTGTGAATTTATATTGAATGTGTTACTATACTTATAATCCACATGCGTATTTTATATCACAATTCTGCCGTCCAATGACGGAACCACTTAAGTCCAAAATTTTGAAAATCGACTTTTTGACGGTAAACGCTTAAGTAACCGTTCATCCAACTTGTATCAACCGCTTAAAAGATAAATCCATCGATAAGTTGCCGAAAAAATGCAATTTATGACTTCAAAAAACTCGAGGTACGAGGTACAATGACAAAACCACTTAAGTCCATTGGCCGAAATTTGCATTTAAGCTCTGATCATTATATTTTGAATAAAGAATAGACCCTCAGCTTTATTTACTGATAGAATTAGACGTTGTTAAGAATGTGAAGTATGTTCAAGTCACGATCTCCATCTCAAAGACAACAACTGCGATGACGTCTGTGAAGCCTATGTCAAATTCTCTCAGCACCAAGAAAGATACCACGTTTCTCGATCTGAGTGCGAGAATAGCAAGAACATTCATGAAGGTGGTCATGTAAAAGCCAGTACAGACATGATGAAAGTTACTATGCTCCCTCAATTGCCGTTCAAATTTTCGTGCATTGGTCCTGAAGGCGAGTCAGTCACAGTAATCTAGGACGAATCTTTAGCGGGCCGAAACTCGGAAGACATTTCCAGTGCTTTTTTTAAATTCTTCCAAACAAGCAGCGATGCCGAAGAATTCACGGTCTTTCTAGACAATTGCGCAGCGCAAAATAAAAATTGGCAACGTTTTTCTTTTATCTTACGTTCTGTCCACCAAGACGAATTTGCTGTGAGAAAAGTAGCACTCAAATATTTTGTGCCAGGTCATTCTTTTATGAGTGCCGATAGTGAATACGGTTTAGTCGAAAAAGCATTGACAAAGAAAGTCTGTGTCTACGACCTGCGAGATTTTGAGCTCTGTTGGTCGACGAGAAAATCAAACGCTATAACAATGAAACCGAATGACTTTTTTCAGTCGAAAGGTAATGGATATAAACTGGACATGGTTTCTCAGTACAATTTGTCAAAGATGACAAATCGTCCTCATTTGTCAAACATCGTTGTGGCACAGTTTCGAAGAGGATCAAACCAGTTCTTCAAAAGTTTATTTGAAATGACAAACTTTGATGCCGTGAGTATGTTATGCCACAGCACAACATATTTGTCCGCGGAAAAGTTGCTCTTCCGATCTGAACCTCGAGGCATCACTCCGCAGAAGAAAGTTGGTTGAAAAACTTGGTTCCTTTGATGCCTCCAAATAGATGAAACACTTGGCTTTCAATGCCAGAAAATAAAAAATCGATCGACATGATCAGCTCTAGATTGTGAGTGAGAATTGTACGTTTTCCTCCTTCGCTTCATTTTAGTGTTTCTTTCTTATAATCAAAAATCTTTTTTAGATGTCCCTTTTACATGTGCACGCTGAACTTGCAATCTTTAAAGTATGTGCATGTCGAGATGATATATTATATCGTTACTGTTGAATTGTTATTTTATACAAGAAAATATTCGAATCTTGTACATGAATATGTGTGATTCATTTATTGATGCCGAAATTTATCTACACTATCTGATTTTAATTTATTTTTCGATACATATTAAGCTTATAATCATATAATTAGAGTGCTTTTCAGGCAACTATCAAAAATAATGATGCATGGTGTCATCAACTCGCAATCAAATTTGAATTTGGATAATAAATCACCCACTATCCCTGTAACATGAGCACATCCGTGATTTCTAGATTCAACAGTGCACAATTAGTACTTTTTTGCAATTTACAAGTTGCATGATATTGATTAGACTGTTTTACATGAATATTGTTTCCAAGATTTATATGTTTTTACACGAACTTCTATAAAAGATCATACTTTTATAATATTGTATTGTAGATTATTTTGCATGATGTATGTCACATGATTATACATGATAAGTCTACCTCAGACGCAAGTAATATTTGATATGACATGTACAATTTGTACATTGAATTTTTTCGTAATTTACGCATAGAAGACTTTTTTCCAAATTGTTTTTTTATGAAAATAAATATGAAAAATAATTTTTTTACTCAGATTTATATACGTCAAAGAAATTACAACAAGATTGGAAATTGTTTTCAACTTAAGTTTTTCTGTCATCGTAAATTTTCTTATTTCATGGAAGAAATACAATGACAAAAACACTTGTCCAAAAAATCGATATCTAATGGTCATGGTTCCATTAAATTTTTATATGAGATTTCTATACTTGTTTGAGCCTTGCTGTAAAAAAATTGACATTTGTGGCACAGTCGTTTGAAAATTGTTTGACTTTTGCTTAAAACCTCTCTACTGAAAATTTGCAATTTTGGACTTAAGTGGTTCTGTCACTGGACGGCAGAATTATTGATTAGGTATAATTTATTCAGTTTTCAAATTATGAGTAAATCACTATAAATAATGAAACATTCATTAAAATTATTGATTTAAAAAGATCACATTCATTCATAAAGAGCACCACACAGTAATTCAATACACATAGGAAGGGCAGTGACCTTTCATAACTTCAAGCATACAGTGTGAAGTATGTCTTTGATGTCAAAAGAAGCTACCGAAAATAAGATGGAATACCTGGACTGATGAGCGAAGGGAATTGCACCATGGACTATAATAAAGACGCACTTGTTTGATAAGAGAGAAAAAGACTACTTATTAATTGTCTTGCCCGAAGGCCAAGACATAAGTGCAACAAAACAATTTAACAATTGTTAACAAAACAATTTAACAATTGTCTCACGGCAAGAAAGCATGTGAAAATAGCAGGATAGACTTAGTAGCATAAAATGGGACAAAAAAGGGATAATGAAGCTGTTTTAAAATATTCTTCGACATTTTTCTTAAAACTATGACATATTCTCTTTATGAATTGAAAGATTTTTTTGATCGGTTTCAGCAAGTCTCTCACTTAGACCAGAATCCGGATAGAATAAATTCTCCAAAACACAAGCGTGAAAAAAATGTCGAGTATTCAACAATTACGACAAGTCTCTCATACTGCCCAGAATCTAGATAGAAGTGTGTTACTCTATGCCTCAGAGACAAGGGCAGTGACATCAACAGGATTGCCAGAGACGAGAACCACATGATCAGATGGATATGTTCCACCAAGCTTTGCGAACGAAAATCTATGGATGGACAATGGCAATGGAACGAAAATTTAGAATACACTAAATTCTACATTGGAAGCACAATTAGACATCTTCACATAATAATTAAAGAACATGCAGCCAGAGAAGGCTCATCAATTTTCAAGCATCTTCAGAATTGTAAGAAAACCAACAATATCAACATTGAGATTTTATCCCATGAGAGGGACAACGTTAATATCCGCTTGATGGAGGCCCAACTCATGCAGAAACATTCACCTAAAATCAATTCCAAAGAAGAAAAGGAGCAATATCGCCAATTTTTGTGTGAACTTCATGTGATGATAGCTCGTCTATGATTTATTCTATCTCTATAATATTGACATATAGCATTATCACCCATAGCCCACAACATGTATATCTATGTAACCATGTAAGTTTAAATTACAAAGGTAGTCTTCCTTTCAATCCCTGACGCGGTCTAAGAAGGCGAAAATTTGGGATGCATTAATGATATCTTTAAAACCAGCACGGCTTTTTTTAAATAGGAATTGTTTTTTAAAAAGTAGGAATAATAGGAAAAATACGAGTAGGAGGTTTGCATAAGTATAGCAGAATTTTGAAATCAATAAATTGTTTCATAGTCGAGCGTAAGAGAAAACGATTCTCCATCATACCGCACTTTGAACCCTATTCGAATCCTTAAGTCCTTTCCTTCATATCGGTGGATATATATGTGGTCGCAAACGTCGGAAAACAAGATAATCACATACAAGATCACATGAGAGAAATTCAAATTACAAAATATGCAACAGGAAAGGCGGAAGAGTGTTGGGGAAATGAGAAATGTGTGTGTGCTTCCAGTGTTTTCGGATGTCTCTTGAAAGACTTTTGTAGTTCTACGTACTATGTACTTTAAAGTGATAGTGTTGGCAGGAGGGATGAGGGCTGAAGGGTTGTTCTGTGTAGAGACCGATGAAATCCTGAAGTTAGATACTAGGGCTTTCAAAGTAAAAAAATCTACAGTTCTGTTGAGTGCTGCAGTCATTGTTCCTAATCAATGCGCAATCGCAATGTTGAGCATTAAGTTGATAAGTTGCTCTAACATAAAATTTGTCATTATGCTTGTCATATCAAAAATTTTGCAATTTGATGTCGAAGTTCGTAGCAATAGAAAACATGCGGTGAGTTGGAGGAGGTCGAACAGCAATATTTTCCTAAATCATCTCGCTTCACTGTTGTAAATTTTGTAAAAGTATTAACTTGCTTTCCATTGCTTCCTCATCCAAAAATTACCGAGGAACTTCTTTTTGTCCATCCTACATGTACGTTTTATGTGAAGATATTTGAAGTAACGAAAACTCTAATTGAAGTTTCAGCATCGATCCTTCATCAGTCAGCCGTCATTGCGCCATTTAGTTAAACAGAATTGTTTAATGTTTATCACAACACTTGATTGAACGACGTGAACTAATTCAATCCAGTTTTTCTCAACAAGTTGCAGAGGATCTATTTCATCGGCTTACAAGCATATTTTTGTTAATCCACATTAATAGCTGGTTAAATATATTTAAGCCCTCCGCAGCTTTCATCAGATCAAGTTGACCATTCAAATCGCATGCAGCGTGTATTTTACGCTGACTGCAATTCGAAATTTTGTGTTAAACTTATTCTGGCATTAATCTCCTCTGGATTTAGACGTCAGAAATGTTATGCATCTATTCTGAAACTGCTGTCGAAACAATAGATCGATGTAAGAGGCCGCCTTCATTTGCAAGACGAAATTCATTTCATTTCAACATGACCATTTAGTCACAGTGCAGTTGTAAGAGGTCGCAATTTTAATAATTCGAGTCAAGTGACTTTGAGGTTCAAAATTTAAATCCATGACCATACTCACATACAATAAAAGATTGTGTTTTATGTGGACTTAGATGAAAATAGATGAAAGGTGCATACAGGTACAGAGCAGTAAAATGTAAGATAAGTAGATGAGTGGGGGAGTCATCGAGCCAGGTAATAGGAAAAATAGCGCAAAAAAACACACTTTGGTGGGCTCGAAAAATTTATCATAGTCGCACGAGCTTTCGGTCCACGACCTTCCTCGGGTGCTTGAAAATAATGACTGGCCATGCATTTACAGTGCTAAAAGGAGTGACGTGAAATCTATAGTTGTCAACCAATGATATCTCTATGCACACATGTACAGACAGCTTTGACACAAGGTGATTGCAAACAATAAAACTAAAGAATGAAGATATGATGATATGATGAGACTTGCGTATGTACAAAAATGATAAATGCACCAAAAGATAAGGAAAGGAAAATTATAATACTGATTAGTGAAATAAAAGAAAACAGAAAACATAAGACAAATGTACATGAATATTATACATCAAGCTCACGACCAATGCAACCATTCATTGTATGATTGCGTCTTATATTATTATCAAAGCTGTCTGTACATGTTGTGCATAGAGATATAATTGGTTGACAACTATAGATTTCATGTCACTCCTTTTAGCACTGTAAATGCATGGCCAGTCATTCTTTTCAAGCACCCGAGGAAGGTCGTGGACCGAAAGCTCGTGCGACTATGATAAATTTTTCGAGCCCACCAAAGTGTGTTTTTTGCGCTATTTTTCCTAAGATAAGTAGAGGTTGCAAACAAGATATACCAGCAATGGTCTAAAATAAAAATGCTTGAACAATTGCCGATATTCCTCATACTGTTCTATACTGTCTAGTTCAATTCATTTTTATAAGATGTTGTCATAGAGTCATTGAGAGTTGCAACATGAATTTTCTAGGGGTTCAATACAGGAAATATTGTATTGGCCTGACTTATTAAGATCACGTTGATCAACGCAAAAGAAATTTATCCATGAAAAATATTTGATTCACTACCAAAACGCTGCCTAATCCCATGCTGTAATCATTCCAACTTACTTGCAATCGTGTGTAGAAAATTCTAGGAGGAGCAGGTTTCACAAAGTGTCGGTATTCGCTGTATATATCATTTCGAGATTTACTTCGGAAATGTCCGTAAAACCCGGATGGAAACTGAAATAAAAAAAGAAATATTCGAGCATCAATACACATTTCTTCTACCATAAACTCCACCACACGATTTTACGTATTTTGTTCATTACTTCTTTCAGCTTAAAATTAAAAGGAATTCTTTTTGTCAAAAGTTGTGTAAGGTTTAATTCACATGTTAACCTAAAATCTTCCATGTCAAAGGAAACTGCTCGAGGTGAATGCATCGATCTGAATACATCGATGAATAACTATCATACAAATTGATGTGGGATTGGCTTGCACTCACGCAAAGCCCTGGTCTCGAACAAAAGCTCGAACCGAATGAGCTTCAATGCCATTTTGAAATGAGGCTTGGCCTACCTTCAAATGACAACATAACGTCGCATGTCCTATGTGCCCCGGAAAAGATTTTAGACATTTCGAGTTACCATGCTCTGACATGTGCATGTAGACATGTCAGAACATAACAAATTGCGGCATTCTATTTTTTCACATTGTCGTGCTGCTATGTTGAGTCCGAAACTAGAACAAGGTGCGAGTCTAACAGGCGACAACCTGACATCGGCCAGTAGATGTCTTGGTTCCATCGCGGTCATTAGGACAGTCAGCCGCTTTTGATATAACTGTGGTGTACTCGCTCAACCCAAATGTGAATGATGGAGCGAGTACCACAGAGGAATGTCTCAAGGCAGAAGAAGAGAGGAAACACCAAACCAACGACGAAAAATTCCACCAGCTCGGCTGGAAATGCAGTCCGCTAGCTGTGACAATATCAGTGTGTGGGGAGATGAAGAGATAATGGCACTTAAAGGGATAGCGGACCGAAATAAATGCAGACAAATCCATTCGAGGTTAAATGAACCAGCTTAGGATCCCTCTTGCTAGGTTAAATGCAAGGGCTTCGTTAGCCACAACTAACCGAAACAATTGATTTTGTTTGATTTCTTTTCATTTGTTTACGTTATAGGTCTTGCAGAACATTTGCTCTTCGGTAGTCCTTCTTTTAGATGGGGAGGTAATCGGTAATGTTTCTTCATCACAACGTTTGCATCATTATTTGATACCAGAGATATTACTTTTTTCTATAAAAATATGCTACGCTCATAAATAGCACACATGGCTCATTTTCAGAGAGAGTTCCTTGTATGATTTCTTCCTCTTTTGATAAACTGACACATACGTAATGTTTTGACTGATTTGAATTATTTGACTGAATCGATTTCTCGAACAACAGTCAATAAAACGCTCGAGTTTGCCATCAAACCAGCTATATCTTCATTCATAAAATTCTTGTTATTTCATGGTTAATGCTGCTGTTAACTGGAGGTTGGAGAATTTTTCTCGTGAAATGAGATTATTTATGATTAAAAAAGCATTTCATGTGACTAATAGAAACCTTAAAGCTTCCATTTCTGATATAGCTTGCGACTTCACACGGGAGCAAATTCTTCATTACTCAATTTCTGACACAGGAACAGTAATTTCAATTTTGTTTTTAGATTGATGATTCATTACATACAGTAAGTAGAAAAGTTTCCGTGAGCGAAGATAAATGATCAAGATGCCTTCTAATTTGCTTATTGTGGATGATTTCGCAATTGGCTTCGCATTGAAATCAGAAGATAGAAGTGATTGCCAATGCTGATGATGTCAGACTGAACGGTAGTCAGATAATTATAGAAATTTCTACCACTCAAAAAGTTTTATTTGTTCCTTTGTTTTTATACTGATTTGCGCCTTCACGCCTACTTATCGGACACTTTGGACATAAGAATCTTGAATAAGCACATAAAATTTGAACGATTATAGCAAATGCTATGGAAACATAGAAATATACTTACAGTCCCGTCGCCAGGACCAGTATGTTCTACACGTTATGACTACTGCGAAAATGCGCGCCTTCTGAGTTCCTTTAACCTATAGACAAGACCAAAGAAAAAGACATGTTAATTTAAGGAAAATTGAAGTTTCCGACTATGCTCCGACTATGAGAGATCTACATGTTCTACATAACATCTTTGTTGCATCATCGAATGCTGCGTTCCTCCTCAAATCTGACAAAGCTTTCAAAATTCAATTGTGGACAAATCATCATGGCAATCTGCGAAAACAATCTCTTGCAAATGCGTAATAATGATATGCACATTTGCACATGCCTTTTTGCATAACATCACTCGGAAAGTCAACTATTTTTCGACCGGTCAGGAGGGTGAACCAAGTTTTATTTTTGATCGCAGGAATATGGGTAGGAAAGCCTGATTTTTAATAACCCGTAGGGGAGTGTTGCTTATGCTTGAGATGGGGTGGAGGTGGCTTTTGGAGCAGTCAACTCTTCATCCCAGGTTTATGGCAATGTGCTTGTCGAATTGTATGTGGACGTGGCTACTTTTATCGACATATTAAGAGTGAAGAAGCCATCTCTTTGTACATTATCTATCAAAATTGTGTAACATTTGTGTATCAATGTTCTGTAAATTTCAATACAAACTGTGAATAGCTTCATTCTAAGTTGAAAAATGGGACAAGTCCCTGAGTACCTGCTATTTCATCCATATAACAGGAATTGTCAGGCCTAATTCATATCCATAAACATCATCCCAACTCCTCCATTCAATATGCAGTCACGGAGTTAATCATTATGACAGACATGTATGCAATAAATGATATTTTGAAAATTATAAATGATAACTGAAATTTCTTCAGGGCTGTTATCTTTTTTCAACTGAGGATGCGACTCAATATTTAAATATTCTATTTACATTCTGTTCTCAATAAGCCTGGTGACTAACGTAGACGAAATGCCAACAGTTGGAAAGCAGCATTTAATTAATACTCCAGTAAACAATTAACCTAAATAGTTGCAACCATCGTTTATACTCTCGCATTGTCTCTATTATTTAATTATCTTGTAAAATGTCAGTAGTGATCCCATTCCAAATTCAAGGCCAAAATGAGCAACGATGAGTCATCATGCTGACTCAGCCCCCCCCCTCTGGAGAGAGGAAGGACATGGCCAAGGATGTGCTGGAAGGGATGGGTCCGAGAGGAGGAAACTGTTCCCTCTCCCCCCTCTGGAAGGAAGGATGAGCTCTCCTGTGAGGCAAGGGTAGGAGGGAGGTGATTTCCAGCGGAATCGGAGAGAAAAAGTTCTGACCCCCCCCCTCCAGTCAGACTTCCAACTTTGGTTCTAGATATGGTAGAAAGCTGTGCGATAGCTCATGTGAAAGCTAAGAGTGAGGAAAATGCAGTGGAAATCATCATATGTCCAAGTTTTCCTGGGTTTAGGGTGGAAAATGACTTGAAATAGGTAGGAATCTCCGAAAAACGACAGAGTTAGAAAAGGTGGGTTTTGGACGTTTTGGGGTGAGAAAGGTCCTATTTCTGGCTGAAGGAGGGCTCGCATGGACAAATGGAGGCCAGATTCGGATTTACGTACAATTCTGCATCTAGCGGGTGAGTTTCAAGTGAATCGATGACAAAAAGTTTTCGCTACCTCCCCCCCCTCGTCAGGGTTTCTTCCAACTTTGGTTCTAGAGATGGTAGAAAGTCGTGTGATAGCGCGTTTGAAAGCTAGGAGTGAGACGAATTCCGTGGACGAAACGGCTTGTCTCTACGTTCTTTCGTTGAGGTGTGGGAGTGACTTTAAGATTTTAGGAATCTCCGAAAAACGACAGAGTTTGAAAGTGGAGGTTTTGGAATGAGAAAGGTCGTATTTGGGGGTGAAGGAGTGTCTGGATGGACAAACGGATGGCAGATTCGGACTCTACGTACAATGTTACATGAGTAGGGTGATTTTCAAGTCAATAGGAGAGATAATTGCTAACCTTCACACTGGATCTCAACAGTTAGGATTTTTTCGTGAAAATGTTAAATTGTAGCCTACTTTGATGATGACTATCTCAGGAATGAAAGTGAATGAAGAGCTCCGGTCTCTTTTAGTGCCAAGACCGCACTTTTTTCTCTAGGATCCTACCTTTTCATATGTGTGGAAGGTTTCGTTTCCAAATGAGAGCTTGTTTAAAATCGAATTTTTGTGCATTTTCCAAGATTTTTGGACAGCTTGAAAAAACGATAGTTTTTTCAACTCGGCTTCTGGTAATCGTACAGAGTCGAGGGATGGCTTAAATGAAAGGTGAGAGCGAGAAAACGTGACTGTCAAAATTTGAAGTCAATCGGAGCACTAGAACCGGAGATAGACGTGTTTAAAGTTTTGGATGATTGAGATTACGTCATCAGCTGATCGCCACAAACTATATAAGCTGGGAACCGACTGAGACTTTTCCTTAAGACGAGAGAGATTGTCAAAGGTAGGTCGTCTCTCCGGAGCTCCGATGACAGCATCGGAAATTCCAAATTTCAGACTTAGAAAATTTCATTGCTGATATCAGCTAAGGCGTCAGACTTAAAAGTTAGCCAGGAGATGGCCTTAGTCTCCAGGCCATAAAAGACTCCAACACTTTAAAGGCTTGTAACTTTGCTTCTGTAAGTCCTTTTGACTTGATTCAAAAGAGGCTCGATAGCTATTGATCAGACCTATATTTACAGACTACTTATATAATTTCATAAGTAGTACTTAATGCTGAAAAATTTTAATTTGCTATTTTTTGATGTTTTATAAGATTTTCAAACCTTGTGATTTCAATTAAGGCATGTATAAGTGTGTACGAGCCAGTTTTCTCATGTCTCTACATGATACAAGCGGTTTTTCACTGAAAGCGAGCATGGCGCGGAGAGTTTTGCAGTAATATTCCAATGACAGGATGTTCCTTCGGGACGGCGGATGATGCCGTAGTGATAAGTGTGCAAGGGAGTGTCATATTTTAGACCGAAACGTCTGGGCAACTCATGTTGGGCATTTGACACAGTTCTCAACATAGCACTTTGAACGCCAATCGATTGAGTCCTAACTATCTCGTCATGGATGGCTACTAAACATCTCCATTGCAAAACGATTGTGAATCACGGCTTGCTATCCCTCTCCACGGCTTGCTATCAAGCTGATCAAAGCAACGACTTGCCAACCTCTTGTAAATAACTCCATCGATTTTCATGTCTGGCTATCAAGTCATTGACGGTGCAAGTCACGGAGATTTTCGGTGTCATACCTCCTGTTGGTGCGCGTTCTTTCGAGACAGTGGTGAAGTCCGTAGCGATGAGTACTGCACGGGACGTTGGCAATGGTTATCCTTGTGAAACCTCTCTGCGTCATGTTTCCAAGTGGTTGCCTTTCGTCTCAACGTTGTACTCTGACCACCAGGGCAACATTTAGCTATCTGCCACAGGTTGCTTCATAAAATCTCAATTGCACTTGTCTCCCGATAGTTGGCTATACATGCGAGAATGAACCATGAGTTCTGCTTGCCTCTATCACCGAGACTAAATGAAATGGAATGAATTGGAAGGGACATTCATGCGCCACACGCAACCACAAGCTCATTTCTCTCTTCGCTTGTGACCAAGCTCTTGTAAGTGTAGTCAGAAAGTTCATCATGTTTTGCAAAAGCAAAGTTTAGTGTAGTCAAATAGTTTTGCCGTGACACACGTTTGTGAAAGTAAAGTTTGATCATCGAAGTTTTATTTGTGAGTGTAGTCAGAAAGTTTAGCACAACACAAGTGTCATGAAAAATACTTTACTTGGTCTTTGATTTATGAACAGCCATCATTGAAACCCGTTTTACTAATAGCAATGACAATATGGTTTATTTTATTCAGAAGCAAATGATCGCCTTAACCATGACAGTTGTCCATCCGAGAAATAATCTGCCGTAGATGTCGTGTATAAAACTCAGAAGCATCAGTAACATATTCTTGTCCATAGGAACGAAATTGAAAGTCAACACTTTCCGCTTCTTCACCTTGTGAAAAATGAATGTAATTGACATTTGCAATTAAATGAGCCTTGATGAGACTTTCTTTGAAATAAGATATCAACTCCGTAAATATTTCTCGTGTATAGTCTAAATATGCTTCCAATTCTGTCTCCTCCCTTTGAAACTCAAGGATGTAATCTTGTATTAAACCTCCGAAGCTCTCTTGATGAAAACGAATCGTACAATCATCATGTTTCAATGTATTGACTTCAGGTGCCATGCTTGAGTCTATTGCTAAACATCATTTTTGCCTAAGACGATTTCAATAACGCGTTACGAATGTGCGTGCGCACATCGGGAACTCTAGCTCGTCTGTGATTGGACGAGAGGTCTGATCCATTCACCGCTTAGGAAAATCTTATAAAAGGCAGTGCACCAGCTCTGCTCTTTACATTTATCTTTCACAAGGTGAGTGTCGGTGAGCTCCTGCTATCAGTTTGTTTTCATGCAGTCTCTTGCTATCAAGAGAGATTCACTTCTGCTCATAAATCATATCATCGCTGTAATACCTCCTTTGCTCGAGCGTTCCTTCGGGACGGCGGGTACTGCCGTAGAGGGATTGCGTTGCACGGGTTGTTCGTCGTTTGTTAGACCGAAACCTCTGAGCCGTTGCTCATGTTGGGCGTTCGACTTCATACTCAACGTGACGCTTTCTCTCGCCAGGTCAGACTACTTCAGCCATTCGACAAAGGTTAGTCTTTATGATATGGAGTAGAGGGAAACATAATTCATTAGATGTAACTTCAATGATTGTTCCCATGATAAACGTTGACTAGGCAAATGAAACGATTCTCATCTTTCCTTTTCAGTGATTGAAGTCCTACAATTCATTATATATTATCAACTATCCGTCATGGAATTCAACAAAGTTGAAAATTACCGCATTGCTGTCGAGATGGAGAAGGCCACCATCGAGCAATGTAAGTATTTGTATCAAGGTTGACTCACTCTATTACTAACATCATTAGGGTAGACATCCCAATAAAAATCAAAACCCCTCCCCTATTTTATTCATGTTTAAACAGAATCCAAATTTTAACTCTGCTTATCTTTGCTCTCATTCATTTTCAGTGAATGAATGCATTCGAAATGGGGAACCCGTCGCCCAAGGAGCAATCGGGCAAGCTTACGAGGAGCTTGGCAAGTGTAAGTACCCTCACCTATGAGAACTGAGAGTTGGAATGTCATGTTTTAGCACTTTTGTATCCGTATAGCTTACTCTCTATCATTGTTGTCCCCGCAACCTCTAATCTCATCTCTTTTTTCCTCTCTACAGATTTAGCCAAGATGAAGAAGTGGGAAGAAGCCGCGAGGCGGAGATTCGATGTTGAATCGCCCCACCTCCACCGCCTGCTCCGCTCCCTGCACCAGTCCCTGCTCCCCGTCACCACGTCACTCCGACATCCAAGCCCAGGACCCTTCCACCCTCGGCTCGTGTCCAACTCCTGCCTCCTCCTCGACCATCGGTGTTGCCGGAGATCAAGTCCTTAGATGGTAAGTAACCGTGATTGGGAAATAGGGGGATAAGACTTCAAACTTGAAATTTTGATGTTACTAATCTCTTTTTTCATTTTCTCAGCAGATCTGGCGGCCTACCTCCTGGACGGTGACGTCCCGGTCCACCCAACCAACTCCCCAGCATCGTCACCACCTGCTGCAGCAGCAAACGACCTCCCTCTCCGTCGAGTCGGTGGAGAGACTCTTGGAGCAGGAGGAGTTGGAGATAGTCGGAGAGGAGAGGGAGATTGATGTCGAAGTGGAGAAGGAGGACTTTCGATGCCAGCGGTGTGACAAGGTCTCCGCCAAAGTCTTCAACTTAAGACGTCACACCACTGGCAATGCCTGCAGAGGAGGAAAGCGCCGACCGATCCCTCAACGATCCAAGTGTGAAGGTTGTGGACGCACGTTCTACAACAGCACCAACTTGCGAGTCCACATCGAAGGCGGATCCTGTGGCAGTGTGAGGCAACCACCGACGACAACAGGTAGGAAGCATCCCTCACCACCCGTCGGCTTTTCCTGTTCTTCGTGTCGGAAGACCTTCCCACAGAGTTTGTTCTCTCTTCGCACACACTGTCACACTCATTCCATTGAGCTTTACACTGACAACAACGTCACTCTAAGGCTGAGCAAGTTCTCCCTTGAGAGGCTCGTTCGTGACTATGAGATGGAAAGCTCTGAACCTATACAGGATATTCATCCATTCCTGTCAAATAATATAGGTTTAATTCATCAGATGTTGGCGAGTTTAGATAGGTTTTTGCTCAAAGGCATGTTTTACGTCTCTGCTCGTTTCAATGAAATAGACAGCAGTACGGGAGAAGTAGAGCCCACTGTGACGATTAGGATAGCCTCCTGTGCTGCTGATCTCATAGGTGATGTGAACGAGTGGATAGAGAGACATGCCACCTATCTCGTCAACAACCTGGAAAAGTTCCTGGAAAGAGACAGCGGACTGGTCTTTGTTGGGATCGAGAAAGTAGATCTCAAAATTAATTTATTAAAAAATTTAGAAGGGAGGGGTTGTTTCACCCTCCCCAAAGCACTGACTGACAAAAAGGCTGTCATCAATGTAGAGTGTCAGTCCCAGTGTTTCAAGTATGCCGTCCTCTCCATACTTCACTATGATGACATAGATACGCATCGTCAAAGAGTCACCAAGTATCGTGAATGGAAGGATGAGCTTAAGTTTGACGGGTTAGATGTCAACACACTAGATTTTTAAGGCATCGCCTAATTTGAAAAATTGAATAAAATTAAGATCGACGTCCATCTCTGGGAAAAAGGTCTGAAAGGTGTTAGGTTTAATAATCGCCAAAGTACCTACGACCGGGTTGTCAATCCTCTCCTAGTTTATAGCGACAACCACCATTATACCATCATCAAGCAACCTATAGGGGTAATTTTTATTACTGTGATCGCTGCACACGGCGTTTCACATCCAAAGCATTTTTTGAAGAGCATTACGAGTGGTGTAGTCGGGGTAAGCTTCAAATGGAAGTCATGCCCAAAGATAGATTTTATAGGTATGAAGAAAAATTCAATGAGCTGAGTCCCATTTTTGTCATTTATGCGGACATTGAATGCTATATTGATAGTGAAGTTCTGACTCACCAACCTGCAGCCATTGCCTGTTATGAAGTTTGGCATTCTTACTATAGGAACCAAAATAAACTGATGTGTGGCAAGGTGAAAACTGCATCTTAGAATTTTTAAAATTTTTAGATAAAAAAGCCCGTTTTCATCAACGCTATGAACGGAGCTCACTAGGAAACCCATGTGTTTCACAGAAGTCGATAGATCAAAATTTGATAGGATCACAGAATGTCCCCGCTGCTGTTCATCCTTTAATGAGAAGCAGCATAAGAAAGTGAGGGACCATTGCCATCTCAGCGGTAAATTTAGGTCTGCCTTGTGCAGTAAGTGTAATTTCTCACTTAGGCTCAAACGGCGAACGCTCCCCGTCATCTTTCATTAACTTAAATGTTATGATGCGCATATTCTTCTTCGCGATGGTCTAGGACATATGAAGTCATGGTCGATGAACGTCATAGAGCAAAGTAAGGAAAAATTCATGTCTCTTTCAGCCAAAGTCCATGTTGACAAGACGGAGGAGGGGAAACCTGTCTGTTATGATGTTAAGTTTATGGACAGTTTCCAGTTTATGTCTTCTTCCTTAGCCACTTTGGCTTATAATTTAGACTCACTTCCCCTCACTCAAAATTTAAAGAAAGACTATCCTACTATTAGTGACAGTCTCATGCGACGGAAAGGGGTGTTTCCTTATAGTTATTTTAGTTCAATGGACACATTGAAAGAAACATCCCTTCCGTCCATCGATAAATTTAAGAACGATTTGACGGGTGAGGACTGTTCGCCTGATGACTATAGGCATGCACAGCAGGCATGGCAAGAATTAGGTTGTCACTCGTTTAGTGACTATATGCTTGCCTACTTAAAATTAGATGTTTTGCTCTTAGCCAATGTCTTTGAGGCTCTTAGGAAAGTTACACTGGAGCAGGACGTGTTGGACCCCGTCCATTACATTAGTTTACCGGGGTTGTCCTACCAGTCAGCTTTTAAAATGACAAAGGAAAAAATACATTTATTAGACGATCCCGAAATGTACACCATGTTTGAACGCGGGATCCGAGGTGGACTGACGTTTGTCAACAAGCATGTTGTCAATGAAAAAGTCGATGGTGAATTTGACACCCACCTGATGTACATCGACGAAATAATTTATATGGAAGTCCACTGTCGAAACCTTTGCCACATTCCCACCTTGCTTGGCTTGAACCCCATGAGGTTGAACACTTTTCCAACCCCCAGCACATTTTAGGACTGGAAGATGAGGCCGACATAGGTTATTTGTTTGAAGTCGACCTCACCTATCCAGACTGCATTAAGAATAAGACATCAGACTTTCCTCTTGCTCTGGAGTCTGGTATAGTGACTGAAGATATGTATTCTCCCTTCATGGAGCAACTGAAATCTAAGTATGAAGGAGAAAATAAAATGAAATATAATCCTGCTAGAAAGCTGCTGCTCACTCAGTATGATAAAAAACATTACATTGTTCATTACAAAATTCTCAAATTCTATTTAAGGATGGGCATGCATTTACAAAAATTGCATAGGGGTGTTCAATTTCATCAAAAGGCCTTTTTGAAGTCTTACATAGATTTAAATAGCCAGAAACTTGCTGCCTCCAAGAATCCTTTTGAAAAGGATTTTTTCAAATTTAAGAACAATTCCCTCTTTGGTAAAACCATGGAGGATGCAAGAAAACGCATCAATTATAATTTGGTGACTGATCCTGAGGTAGCTAGAAAAATGCATCGTTCGCCACTCTTTGTATATGCTGATGCCATTACCGAAGATCTGGCCGGCATTAAGATGATAAAACCCAAAGTAGAGTTGTGCAAACCCATCCACATAGGTCAAGCCGTTTTAGATCACTCGAAGCTTGAGATGTAAAACCTCTACTACCACACGATAAAATCATGCCCACTCATCCATCATGCAGAATTGGTAGGCGGGGATACTGATAGCTTTTTCCTCGCACTCACCACTAGGAAAGGAGTCAGTAAGGAAGATATTCTGCACCAGCTAAAGCCACACTTTGATAGCGCCAACTATCCCACTGAGCATCCGCTTTACTCGACCTTAAATAAAGCAAAGCTCGGTTGCTTCAAAGATGAATGCGCCGGCAATAGGATAGAAGAGATGATCTTGATTCGTACCAAGATGTACTCTATGAAGTAAAAATCCTCGGAGCCTTCCATAAAACTGGCGAAAGGCATCTCGAAGTCCATCGTTAGGAAAATGACACATAGAGACTATCGAGATGCTATAAATTCAACTAAAATAAGTTCAGTCAATATGACGATTTTAAAATCAAAGGTACACGAAGTCACGACAACAACGTTTAGGAAACGGGCACTCTCTGCTTGGGAAGACAAGCGATGCTGGATGAGGCCTAACCACTCATTACCGTATGGTCATCCAGACGCACATTTACCTCCACCCGAGAGATAGAAACTTTCTCTTCCTCCGTCCGACGATGTATGATGATGTATGCTTCGTTGTGGTTGATGTTTTGTTTTTCTCTCCATAGCGTTTTCTATGGGATGTTGTAAGTGAGCGCCTTGTAACACGCGTCCAACTCCTGATCACAACATATCATCGATGGAGTATCCAGTGCTTTTGCTGACTTTGTTTTGTCCCTGTACAGTTTCCGGCACATCAGTGACTTTGCTTTCTACGTGTATAGTATTAACTATGTGTGACTGTGATGAAATGTCTTTCATTCAATAACATATCATGTACAGACTGTCTCGTTTTTCTTTTGACATAAAGACGGGTTCTCACTCAATAGACAGAAGTAAAAGTTTTGATCATTTTGTAAGATGGGTAGGGTTAGAAATAAAGTTGATGATTGTGAAGTTTGAATTAATGTTAGAATCATTTCAGAGTTTGCAAGATAGGTAAAGTATAAAATAAAGTGACAAGCATTTCAATGTTTGTAAGATAGGTGAAGAATAAAGTTAGAATCATCTCACTGTTTGTAAAGTTAGAAATATAGTAGTTGTTTGTAATGTTAGGAATGATGTCATTAACAAATGGTTAAGTTAATAGATGTACTATACACTAACGATTGACACTCACTTGTGTTATATAAAACCCTAAATCCAACCGTAGGTAACCCTATCCCCATAGATTATGGACTTCAGCAATTTATAGGTAAAGTATAAAATAAAGTCATAACCATGTCAGGGTTTGTAAGTTAAAAAGTTAACATCCTCAAGTTTCCAACGAATGTAACATCATGAAAATCTCTTCGGCTTAGGAAACATCAACCACTTTGCTGACTCATGTCTATCAATAGCTCTGACTCATGAAGTGGTAAAGCACCAGTCAGTTAGATAAGAATCTAATCAGTCTTGTTGATGACCTTTTCACCGACACGTGTGTGGGCGTTATTTGTCAGACAAAGCGATGGCGCCTCACCTCAGACAGCGTGACCTTTTCACCGACAAGTGTGTGGGCATCATTTCATGTCTATAAATATCGCTGACACATCATAAAGCGATGAACCTTGTTGATGACCTTTTCACCGACACGTGTGTGGGAGTAATGGGCAAAAGACCGTTCCAGGACACCATAAAATTCAAAAAAATATTATCTTTAAAAACGACATAAATTCATGAATTTGAACCCTTTTTCAGGTTTTTAAGACCTAAATACATGAATTTAGTCCATTCAAAAGGTACCATTTTTTCAAAAAATGGCATTTTTAAAAACGACATAAATTCATGAATTTGAACCCTTTTTCAGGTTATGAAGACCTAAATTCATAAATTTGGGCGTTTTTAAAAATACCCAATTTTCAAATTTTTCAAAATCTCAAATTTGAGAATTACAATTTTCACCCTTAAAATCATGACCGTTCCAGGACACCGAAAATCATAAAAGTTAAGAATCTCAAATTTGTGATTATGACATTTTTCATTGCTTAAACCATGACCGTTCCAGGACACCGAAAAAATCATAAAAGTTAAGAAACTCAAATTTGTGATTATGACATTTCACCCTTAAAATCATGACCGTTCCAGGACACCGAAAATCATAAAAGTTGAGAATTTCAAATTTGAGAATTACAATTTTTTCTCTCTCTTAAATCATGTCCTATCATTGATGTGCGGGTCTCCGATGTATTCAAAAATTCTTATCATATCCAAGTGTAAGAATATTTTACTTTGTGCTTGCAGATGTATGATTTCCCTTGTTAACTTCTGAATTCTTCTCCGCTTTGTCTCCAATCGAACAGATCTTTCAGTAGATCCAACCATTGTGATGATAAAATTTTAACTAAGATTGTAATGCGTCACGTTTTATGAATTGTGTGTGTGTTTAAATAGTAAGTGAAATTTATGAATGGTGATCTAAGCAAAGCGGCATTGTAGGTCAATGAAGTTTGCTTGACAACATATGGGTATGACATGACGCGTATGTACTTGAATGACAATGAGGAAATTGCACCGCATTGTAAATCATTTCATCGGCCATAACGCGAGCCAGATCGGAAACCAAAACCAGAAAAGTTGCGGTTTTGGCTCGACAATTGGTCTCGACTATCGATACTGCGATATTGTATTGAATGATTGCTATAACAACAGAATATTCCCTCAAAGCAGAGAATGAATTAATAGATTGCTTTTATGCTATTAACGCCATGTTATGAACGCACAACCCGTATGATCCCCTAAAACAATCATGCGGTTTGAGAAATGTGGTAACAGATGTTGCCATTGTCTTAATACAGATATAACAAACAATATCCTCTTAATGAGAGTTCATGAAAATAAAATGTAACAATGTAACATTTTAATTTAGATTAAATTAAATCATTTCAAAATCGAATAAGTAGTAAGGAAAGTCATCATTAGAGAACAGTTTGAAATCAATACCCCCCCTTCTGACTAAGTAGTAAGGAAAGTCATCATTAGAGAACAGTTTGAAATCAATACCCCCTCCCTTCTGTCTTCTAGGGATCCCTATAAGAAATTTTTTTAATTATAAAATGAGCAACATAAATGAAGTTTTTAAATTATATGGAACGCAAACCACGACGAATTTGGATTTAAAGAAAATCGCAAATCAATTGGGAATAAAGAATTTTCATGTTGTAATGAGAGACGAATTACAATTCTTAAAAAATAAGCCAACAGGAACCTTCAGTTCCCGGAACAAAGTTCCATCAATAACTATAAATTTCATAACGAATCTTCACACTTCAGACCAAAAAGGCGTACATTGGTCTGCAGGTATCTTTAATAAAAATTGAGATAATTACTATTTCGACCGCCCAGAGGCTGAGAACTATTAGTTCGACTCTTATGGACTTCCACCTACAAACGAAGTCACAAAATTACTTGGCAATGGAATTTATAATACATTTCAAATTCAAAAACCGGGAACTACTTATTGTGGTCAATTATGTCTTTATGTTTCATTGAAATTACAGGAAGGAGTGCCATTTCTTGAGATTATGTTAGAATTGAACGAACCGTAGGTTCTATGGCTGCGCCTAACAAGGAAATTTCATTCCCGAAACGTTAGTTCCAATAATAATAATAATAATGATAATTAAAAATCAGTTTGTTGTAATTCATTTTGATAAAAACGGCCTCTGATATCTTCATTATCTAAATCTTTGATTTCATAAGTAATCGGATAAGTTTGGTTTATTTTACAAACTTCAAATATTTCTTTAGTCCAGTAACCGACGAAGCCTTTTTCAAATTTATTCTTATACTTAAATATTCTAACTCTATCTCCAATTTTAAATTTCGGCTTAAGTTTCTGCAAATTCGGATTACTCTCATTCAAATTATTATTTTCGTTCGAATAATTATTCTCGAATATTTTCTTTCGTATTAAATCAGGGTCGTCAGAAGCATTCTTTGGAGTTTCTTCAATACCAGAATGAACTTTATTATTGTACTCTTCTACAATTCCTGGTAATATCTTCAACCATTTGTGATTTCTTTGCTCAGTAAATTTCTTGAATAATTTATTTTTTAACGTCCGATTGAATCTTTCTATCACTACGGCCTTCCTTGCATTTTCAGTTGAATAAACAGTTTCAAATAGTGGCTGAATGTTTCGGTTATAAAATTCCGACCCTTTATCAACAAACAATTTGTTTGGCTTTCTCTTACTTTCTTTAAAGATTTCTTCAAACGCATATTTAACTGATAGACCACTTTTATTTTTTAAAGGCTTTACCCAAGCGTATCGTGTATATAAATCTATAACGGTCAATGCGTATTTATAATCTTTTTCATTCGGCATGTGAATAAGATCAGCACTCCAAATATCATCTTTATTAAATACTTTTACTTTCAATAAATATTTAGGCCTTCTGTATTCCCTATGAATTTCAGACGCGTAGGTCCGAGCGTTGCTCTCAGACAGCTTTGCTGTCGTTTCATTTAAACCCTGTCCAAATAATATTTTAGCTTGTAAAGCTTTCTTAACAAACATTCTTTCAATTTTTTCTCTAAATGTAGGATTTTGAATACTATCTAATTCTTGAATCATCTTCTTATCAGCTGCATGTCGAGAACTTAGATCATGATTTCGATAAGCTAAATCATGCCTGCAAGCTGCGGCATCTACTCTATTTATTGGTTCTTCACCTGGTTTCGGATTATTATTCTCATCTAGTCTTATATCTAATCGAGTTCCTGGACCAGTATATGAATAACCGGGAAGATGTTTTTCTTTCGAATATTTACTCCAAATAAATCCAGGAAAGTTTTCTAATGTTTTTTGTATGTCACCTCCAATATGCTGACAGTTTGAGTTTTTATTTTTGTTTAATAGATAATTCAATAAATCTAAATTAGCAATTTTTAATTTAATTAAATTTTCGAAATTTGTAGAATTCATTTTAAAAGATAAAATAAATGTTTTACCGAATCGGACCGAAGGTCCTGAGGCTTTAGCCGATAGAGCTTTGTTCAGAGGCTTTAGCCGATCGGACCAAAGGTCCTGAGGTTATTACCGAATCATACTAGGACTTAGATATATTCCAGAACCATCTTTTGTTTCTTTAATTTCAATTAAATCATCAACATTGTGGAGAATATTTTTAAGAACTCGTTTTCCTTCATCAACTAATTTTAATTTACTAATAAAATTATCTACTATTCCGTCACCCCTAGCAACTTTCTCTAACTCTCTATTATGACGTTTTTGTTCTTCTAATGCTGCCTTCTCTGATTTATTTTTATTTACTGCTTGGACAATGCCAGCTGTCCCACCTGCAACACTTCCTGCAGCTGCTATGCCACCTATTATTAGTGGAATTAATGGGAGAATCCCGCCATTCTTTTCTTCTTGTAATTGAATATTCTCTATCATTGGTTTACTTATGTAATACTTTTTTTTGTTAATCGTAATAGTTTTAGGGGTATTTTTGTCAACAATATTACGTAATTTTAATTCAACAGTTTTATTATTATTACTTTTCGCTTGCGACATTTTTAATAAAAAAATTTTAAGTTACGAAAATTTGTAATCTATTGTAGTCATGAAAAATTTTTTAAGTTAAGAATTTTTAATCTATTCTAGTTATGAAAAATTTAAGTTATCAAAAATTTTAATCTATTCTAGTTATGAAAAAATTTTAAGTTACCAAAAAATTTTAATCTATTCTAGTTATGAAAAAAAATTAATTAATCGACGAAGTCTGGGGCTTTAGCCTATCCTAGCCATCTTTCCATTAAGAATTTCAATAGAATATTTAACATCTTCTAGCAATAAACCATAAGCCATCAATGAAGTTGTGGAATCTTTCTTTTCAATATTAATTGTTACATCACAACCAGTCTTGATAATATCTTCAGATTGTGCACTTAAATCGAAACAGAAAACAGGATATAAATGTCTCCAATCTCCAGGAGTTAATTGTGGTTCAACTCAAAATTATATACAAAGATTTCGATAAGAATCATATCCTTCCATAAATTGATTATTGGTATCATCGAATCTTAATGGATCAATTGGATATCGGGTTTGATTTAATGAAACTTGTAAACTTCGAATTGTATTAATATGAAAAAGATTGTTGTTCTTATCAAAACTTGGAGAATTATTTCTTTGAAAAGTTAGCAATAAATATCTTGGAGTATTCGCAGTTCTAGTAAAATGCCAGTTAAATCTTTGTTCGGAAAAAGTTACTGAACTAGCAGTACGCTTTAGAAAATTTACTGGAATTGGTGTGTTAGTATTTAATCTTTTTGCAATAGCCGTTTCAATCTCTAAACTAGGAGTAATATGCTTAATCCACCATTCAAGTCTATCAATTTTTAAATATGCTTTTTTTCCAGTCTTACCAAAAAAGATTAATTCATTATTTGCTGTGCGATGAATTATTAACTTAAATTTTAATTGATATGATATTTTATCATAATCTAAATATCCGAATAATGGAGACAATGACCAATTTACTGTCTGTTTACTTTTCTTGTTAAATTCACGTCTTTCTTTATATGCACTATTGTTTGTTTTATTTAAATGTTTTGCAATATTTTCTACATCTTTCGCAATTCCTGCTGCATCTGTTCCAGCGTGAGTTAAATCATCAACAATTATACCATCATTAGTATCAGGAAACCAACCTTCGATTTCATACTTTTTATTATTTTCACCAATTGTTACAAATCTAAGCATTGTATCAATTACACCTGGAGAATCACTTATTGTTTCTATATTTTGAGTTGCAACATCTAAACGCATTTGTGTAAATAATCTTGGAAAAAAATTATTCTCTAGTGCAATATTATCGGTTTCTGGTAATGGTGTTGTAAAATTGGCATCACTATACAAAGAATATTCACAGTGTAAAAATGAATCAGGTAGATATATATAACTCTGCTGATTATCAACTTCAAAAATTAAATCACCTCCAGTATTTACTCTACTGGAAGATCCGGGATTCATAGCAATTCTTATATAGTCATTCTTTTTTTGATTGCAACTGACGAACGGAGGATCGTCTAATCTAAATTTATTTTCGATAAGCGAAGACATTTTTATAAAAAATAATTTGACTTTGTTTTTCTCACACACAGAAAAAATTCTGCTAAAATAATTTTACTAAAAAAATTTTGCTAAGAAAATTTAGCTAAAAAAATTTTACTAAAAAAAATTTTACTAAAAAACATAATTTTAGAATTTTGCTAGACAAGCTCCGCTACAGCTTTGCTGGTTAAACCGAAGGTTGCTGCTCACGCCATTTCCTCTTATTTCTTCAATTGAACGAACCGTAGGTTCAATTGAACGTTTTATGGCTACGCCTGATTTCTTCTTATGTTTACTATCAGACGGAGCTCCGCTCCTCAAGGTTTCCCCAACAGCTATGTTAGCAATTTTATTTTTTTTTCCTCTGAAAGTTTTTTTAAATTTTTTAGTTCTTCGGAATCATTCCTAAGTTTACGAATAGCTTCTAGTTGTTTTAATTCGTTTTGAGACTTGACAGCATTTGATATTGCACTAGCTGTACTACCTATAGCAGCTGCTCCTTTTGCAGCAGATGTAATCAAATCTTTATTATTTTTAATTAAGTTAACGATACTTCCAATACCAGAGAAGATGCCAGCTCCTTCCGTGTGAACGGCACCTGCGGTGCCTAGGGAACTTTTGTGTTCCGACTGTTTCTCTATTATCATAATGATAAACAGGATTCATACGTGGTTCATGAGCAATTCTTTGATTTGAAGCAAAATGTTTAAGATTGTGTTTATAAATTATAGGCATTTTTTAGGATTAAATTTGACTTTTGGGAAAAAATATTTACGTTAATATTTGCGCTAAGATTTACGTTTAGGATCGGCTAAAGCCTCTGAACAAAGTTCTATTGGTTAGTAACCTGAGGACCTTTGGTCCGATCGGCTAAAGCCTCGAGGAGCTTCGCTCCGATAGGTTAGAAACCCAAGACTTCGTCGATCAAGATTTACGTTTGTGAATGGACAACAACTTCGAGATAACTTTATTAATTGACTGTTGCACTTTATCTATTGCGTCAAGCAGCGTGTGATGTACTTTAATTTCTTTTCTATTAACTTGCATCTTTTGCTGATTAATCTTCAATGCCGTTTTAAGTGCATTTAACTTAATTTTAAGAACATCTAATTGTCTTTTAACAGAATCTAACTGTTCTTTATTTTCTTTAGAGTTTTCTTGTAAATTGTTCTTTAATTCATTTTCTAAATTGATTTTAAGAGTTTTCATTTTATCAACTTTTTGATTAAGTGAGTTTACTTAATTTATTATTCTATTCATCTTTTTCATTTGTTGAGTAATTTTAGAACTCAATTCATCAACACTTTTTTGGAATGTAGCTTGTAACTGCTTTAAATTTTTTTTAATTCTTTCAGGTTGTTTTTCTATTTCATCTTCTAATTGTTCTTTTAACATTTTTATCTGATGTTTATTTTTAATGACTGCAGATTTTAAATTTAAAGAAAGTAATATTAAAATTTTTGATTGTTCTGAAATCTTTTTAAAAGGTTTTGCTATATCTGCTTCTAGCTCTCTATCCTTTTATCGAGTTTTAATAATTTTTCGTTTAATGATTTGTCATTAAGTTTAGGCAACTTCAATTCATTCATCAGTGGAACCAAAACATCGTTTATATATTTTTCTTTTAAGTCATTGATTTGTGTATCAACATACTGTTTATTTGTTAACTCTGTATTTTGTTGCGGAAGAATAGAAAGATGCAATGGACCACATAAAACGTCTCTAGTTTTCATGATATAATTTTCTATCTCTATTTCTAATTCACGATTATTCGGGATATATGCACCTCCACCAACATTTGGTAACATCATTTTTTAACAATAAAAAAATAAAATTTTCTCTAATAAAAATAAAAAAATAAAATTTTTTCTAATAAAAATAAAAAAATGCAAAAATCAAATTTAAAAAAATTATATTCGCCCGCATCATCCTGTTCTTCTTATTCGACGAGATCAACGGGATTTGAAAATAAATGTTTTGATAATAATAATAATAATACTATTACAAATCCATGTATAGATGTTAATATTTTATTTCAGTTACAAGCCGAAATATTTAGAGAACAGACTAAAGGTTTACCTTCTATAGAAACTAACTATTGTTTATTTCCAGGTGATCCATTTATTAAATTTATGGATATTGTTAGTAAATATAATGATGTTGCATATGTAGAATTAAATAAAGAAAATATGGTTATAATAGGTCATAATAATGTTTATGGATTCATTAGAGCAGTTTTGCCGATTAGTAATACTGATTGGATAGAAACTAAAGTTATTAATTATATCAATATTAAAGAATTAGTTAAAAAATTAAAATCTTTTTCAAAAGAAAAAATAAGATTATTTGTTGATGAACAAAACCAATATAATATTCATATCGAGAGTAAAAAACATAATGAAGAATTATTATGTCAAGTTTATTACAGAGATACAATTTATAAACAAGAAACATTAGAAATGCCCCAAAGATATGATGATGATACATATATAGGATTATATTCAAACTTAAATATTAATTTGTTAAAATCTTATATAAATGGTTTAGCTCAACAAGAAAAACTTTATTTGTGGACAACACCTTATACTATTAACAATGACCATAATCATAATCATAATAAACGAACCGAAGGTATTAGGGCTTTGCCCGATCTTAAAGAATCTTATAATAATAATGATGATGTAAATATAGATGATGATAATGTAGATGATTCTGAAACATCTGAAAAAGGTGTAAATGGTAAAAAAGATTATAAAAATATTAGTAATTATAAAAATTTAAGTGAAGAAAAATTTATATCTCATACTGATGTACATGATATTAATACTACATATAATCAAAATTTATCTAAATTTCATTTTCTTACAATTGAAAATAATAATGATGGTATAGTTGAAGATACTGTTCGACAACTATGTGTCGGGTCTACAAAATTTAAATTAGGATTTACATCTAATCAATTTAAAATTTTATCATCTTTAATAAAAACTAAAAGTGATTCAGATTATGGTGGTGTTATTAAATTTTCCAAAAGAGAACAAAGACCAATATTTTTCTCTATTATATTATTATCAGATAAAAGATGTAATTTAGAGTTAGATATTCCAATAAGAGAATGGTATCCAATCCCAGAAAGTGTAATTTATGATGTTGAAGAAACAATTTATGATGATGATGAAGAATCAATTGATGATGATGATGAAGAATCAATAGTTAGTGAAAATAAATTTAAATTATCTTTTGATAAAACGTTATATGATAAAACTTAATATGATAAAACTTAATATGATTAAACTTAATATGATAAAGAAAATAAAATAACTAAAGAACGTGAAATATATAATAATATATAATAACTCTCAAGACCTTGTTATTAGAATGTTTATATCTAAAATTAAAACACAATTTTTTCCTTAAAAAATAAAAAAATGGAAAATACCAAGTTTTATTGTAACTTATGTAAAAAAAAGTTGCAAACAAAAAGAAGTTATCAATCTCATTTAAATAGTAAATTGCATTTACAAAATGTAGAACGAGTTGATGAAGGAAATATATTAAAATTAAATAGTTATAAAAACTATCTAGAAACATTGCCTACTGATATAAAAGTTAAAAAAATGTTTGATGATTATTCACATTCGGAATATAAAAAAGTTTTTAATACTGAAGATGAGTCCATACCCGATGAAAGATATTTATTTAGCGATACTGATGAATTTAACGAAATAGATGAATTTGATGAAACTAAAAAAACCGATGAAGCGGAACAAACCGAAGGTTCTAGGGCTTCGCCAGTAACAGATATAAAATATTTATTTAATGAATCGGTTGAACATAATGAAACCGATGAAACTTTTTATAATGTATTAAAAAACTTTTTCAAAATATTCAAGAAATCTTTCAAATGTTATATGAATGTAGAAGTACTTTATACAAAAAATGGACCTGATGGAATTCCTGAAGAAATAATACAAGGACATTTTACAAATTCACAAGAAATTCATAATGTAAATGATATACAACCCATATTTGAACAAATGATACTTACATTAGAAAATTGTATAATTGAAGCCCAGTTACGTGAATCTGGTTGGAGATTTGTTAAAATACTATCTAAGAAAATAGTAATTGATAATTATAAAAATAATACTGGTGGTAGTTATGTTCCTTTACCTTTCAGTTCACCACAAATAATCAACATAAAAAATGAAGATGATTATTGTTTTCTGTGGAGTATTATAGCACATTTACATCCTGCAGAATATCACAAAGAGAGACTAAGTCATTATAATAAAGAAGAATACATAAAGGAATTTGATCTCTCTGATGGCTTACATGAATTTCCATATGATTATAATAGGTTAATAAAGTTTCATAAAAAGAATAAAAATTTAATTGAAGTTATTGTTTTTGAATTAAATGTGAATTATGTTTCTATTGGTAAAATTACTCCACTTTACTCAGATTCAAAAAAATTTTATTTGAATAATAAAAATTTATGTCAATCAGAAATAATATATAATGATAGAGGAAATTACATGCATCATAATATTTTTTACCAAGGAAATATAATATGTACTGAAAAATTTCAAATTGTTAAAACATTATCACCAATAATGATTAATCATAATAATTATAAAGGACGTAATTATAATTATGATTCCGATTATCTATCTTTATCTTTAGAATATCAACAAAAATTAGAAAATTTAAATGAAAGTTTACAAAAATGTAAAACAGATTATCAACAACAAACAAAAATATTAGTACAAGAATATGGCCACAAATATCAAAATAAGATAGAAACGATTCAAGAATTAAATAAAGACAATAAAGACAATAAAGAATTCTATAATGAAGAAAATAAAGAATTAAATGAATGTTTAAAAAAATGTCAACAACAATATAAAGAACAATATAATAATGAAAATGAACAACAGCTGAAAATATTCAATCAAAATTATCATCGAAATACATTTAATCTTACAAAAGAAATTGATGAAACACATGAAATATATCAAGATAAATTTGAAAAACTAGAACAGACAAAACAACCAGCACAAGCGAATATATTATATTATCAGGGTCATTTTATATTGTGTAAAGATGCTTCTATATTCACAAAAACTTCAGATAATGCTAATTTTCCTTGTCTCCAATGTATGACGAGCTTTAGAACTAAAGAAGAAATGAATAGACATTTGGAGAATTGTCAACAAAATGAAGCAGTTGAAAATACTTTTCCTAAAGATGATTATTTAGAATACAATAAATGGTATTTCAAAAATAAAGTACCCTTTACTATTTATTGTGATTTTGAAGCATATAATGTTAATATGACACAAAATCACGGGACATCGGAGATGTCTTCCAGGGCTTCGCCCGATTCTGAAAATGATAATTCTGAAAAAAGTGCAGCTGAACAAAGTAAAGAAAAATATTTATTTGAACAAAAACCATTATGTTGGGGAATGTACATTCATTCAAATTATCCTGAATTATTTAAATCAGAATATTATCAATACTATGGTGAAGATAGTTCAGAAATGTTTACAAAGAAAGTAGAAGAATTACAAAATTATTTTTCACAATTGCTTGAAACAAATATACCAATGATGCCATTAACAGAAAAAGAAAAATTAAATTTTATTAATGAAACAAATTGTTATTACTGTGGAAAAGAATTTACAAAAAATTGTAAAAATGGCAAAGGTAGATATCTTGATAAGGTGAAAGATCATGATCATCTAAATGGATTATATAGAGGTGCAGCACATAATTCTTGTAATCTTAATGCTAATAAATTTAAATATAACTTTGTTCCTCTATATTTCTACAATGGTTCTAAATATGATTTCCATCTAGTAATGAAAGATTTATTTTCATCTGAAAAATTACAACAACAACAAATAAATGTACTATGTAAAACAGAAGAATATTTTTCAATGCAATTAGGTTGTATTAGAATTTTAGATGCATTTAGATTTTTTACTCCTTATTCATTAGATGTTATGGGAAAAACTTTGAAACCTGAACAATGTAAAATATTAAATAAATATAATTTAAAACCTTTAAAAGGCATATTTCCGTATGAGTATATAGCCTGCGGCTCACAGTCGAAGACTGATATAACTGGAGATAAAACCTGTGGTTCACAGTCGAAGACTGATTTTAATTCTGTGAATAAAATTATGGAAGAAAAACAACCTCCTCCGATAAATAAATTTAAATCAACATTAAAACAATCACAATTATCTGAAGAAGACTATGCAGAAGCTGAAAAGAATTGGAGAGAGTTAAATTGTAAAACAATGTATGATTATACAATGAAATATCTTCAGATAGATGTATTAATACTAGCTGATCTTTTCGAAAACTTTCGTGACATGTGTTTAGAATATTACGGAATAGATCCATGTTATTGTTATTCTACACCAGGTTTAACATGGTTAGCAGGATTAAAACATACAAATGTTAAACTTAAACATTATAAAGAAAATACATATGATAAATTATTATTTTTTGAATCTGGAATTAGAGGTGGAGTTTCATCAGTTTTAGGTAATAGATATGTTAAATGTTATAATAAGAAAGTAAATCCACAAGAATATGGAATAATGAAACCTTTATCTCCAGAAGAAAAAGAAAAAATATTAGAAATTTTTCGAACGAAACGAGAAGGAGTAGAACGTGAAAATGCAATTGATGAATTCATGAGAGAAAACTATTTGTTATATTATGATTTTAATAGCTTATATTCTTCTTGCATGATACAAGAATTACCAACAGGTGAAATGTCATGGTGTAATATCATAGATTATCAAAAAACATATGATGGAAATTATAATCATGTTTATATATATGAAGTTGATTTAGTATATCCTGATGAAATAAAAGATAAAACAAAATATTTTCCTTTCTGTCCCGAAAACAAAATTCCCAATACAGAAGATTTTTCAGATTATCAAAAATCTATAATTCCTAAGAAATACAGACCAACAAAAAAACTTATGTTAACACAAAGCAATAAAGGAAAGTATGTTGTTGAAGGAAGAATGCTAGATTGGTATTTAGATCATGGAATGATTCTCACAAAAATTCACCGGAAACTAGTGTATAGAAAATCTAGGTGGTTAAAAGATTATATAGAGTTCAATATTGAAAAACGTAAAATAGCTAAAAGAAATAAAGATGATTTTGGAAACGTGTTCTTCAAATTAATGAATAATGCATTTTATGGTAAGACTTTAGAAAATGTGCGTAATAGACAAAATATTGAAATAGTTTATGATAAAGATAGGTTTCAAAATGTAACAAGGAAACCTACATATAAAAGAACTACTAGATTTAGTGATGAACTATGTGCTGTACATTTACGTCGAATCAGCGTAAAACATGATAAGTTTAATTTTATAGGATTCACTATATCAGAATTAGCTAAACTATTTATGTATAGATTTATATATGATTATTTAGCACCTGCTTATGGCAAAAACTATAAATTACACTTTACAGATACCGATTCTGTTTTCTTAGAATTAACAATACCGTATAATTCTTCACTTGATGAAGAAATAGATAAAATAAAAGATATCATTCATCCTTCTGATTTATGTAAAGTAAAAGATGAATTAGAAGGAAATGAAGATTTCATAACAGAAGCTATATTTTTAAAATCTAAATGTTATTGTTATAACATAACTAATAATATTAAAACACATAAAACATTACAAGGAATTTCAAAGGCATCAGTGGCTAATCAAATAACATTTCAAGATTATAAAAATGTATTATTTAATAATGAAATAAAAACAGCATGTAATTATAGACTTAATTCAAAAAAACATAAAATGTATTTAAAAGAAGAACATAAATTAGCATTAGATCCATTTGATGATAAAAGAAAATTTTACCTGATGGAATAACTACTTCACCTTTTTAATTTTCTAATTTCTAAGATAGTCAAATTTGATATATACATAAAATAAAAATAAAAAATATTATAACACTATATTTGTATATTTTTTATCACTCGGTAAACAAATGTTCTATAACTCTATCATGATTTTTTTATCAATATTAATTGTAATGAAGCCATAATCTTTTGACCAAGCATTGTTACACGATTGTTTAAATTCATCTTTATTTCTTTTACATAAATCTCTTAACAAATCACTTAAGTTTCTTGCATTTATTTCAAATAGTATAAATATATTTGCATTCTTTCTAATAACACTTCCGTCTAATGAATACATACTTTGTGTTAAATAAAATACACTACAGTTATTATGTCTACCTCTTGTGAAATAATTTCTCTGAACTGACTGATTTCTGTCATTAACACAATCATCAAAAATTACACAATGTTTCATTGTTTTATCTAGTTTACTAGGATCTTGCATATTACCACTATCATCTATTAATTGTATCTTTATATGCTTGTTTTTATTAGATTCAACTAACTGATTATTTTTTGCTGCTTCTTCACACCACGAACTTATGATACGTCTTCATCTTCAGATTTTTCATATTCTTTGAATAATGAAGCAATTGCTGTTTTTTTTAAGATTATTTTCAAATCCATATTTTAAAAATTGATAGACGGGTTGTTCTGCTGTTGTTGTATAAATTATAAGATTGTTATAATCCAAAAAATTTGGAGTCGTTAAAATTTTAAATAATAGATATGTTTTTCCACAACCTGATCTTCCGCAAATAACTGACAAAACTTTATTAGATAAATTTGGATGATGATTAAATTTAAGTTTCTTTTTATTTAATGGGGGTAGTTCACTCATTTTTTAATAAAAAAAATTATTTTTATTTTATTTTTATTTTTAAAGAAGAAGAAAAATAAACTTCTCTAGCTTCGCGTGGGAGTTTATACCTCCCGAACCAAAAGATCTATCATAATCTCTTCACCTCCAAAATTTATTTCTTGTCCTTTTTCATCAGTGATTCTAATGTTAATGTTGTTAATAGTTTTTCTTGTAATAGGAAAATATATTAATGTTTGTGGAATTACATTTAATCTATAACCAATGGGTACAGTAAAAGCTGGAAAACTGAATATTAAATTTGACAATTTACCATTTATATATCCTCCTTCAATAATGTCACAATGTACAACAATTGAATTTATTTCAGTTATTTTTGGAATCTTCTCACCTAAATGATAACCTTGACTATAGGTTTGTTTATTAAATCCTAATAGCTTTGACAATGATCTATCATGATTAAAATCAACTTGATGATTTTCGTCTAAAGTAAGAGAAAATTTATTGACTGCCGGTTCAACTGCAAAATGCAATTGTTTCTTATCTTTAAATGGTATACCTAAATGTCTCTTAATTTCATTTGATATTGATTCAACTTCGTAAGAACCAGGAAGAAAAGTTTGTATTTTCCATGTTTTGCCTTTATCAGTAGAATATCTAAATTGATCATTCACATCTTTGATAACGTTTTGAATAGTGTTAAATGTAGAGAAACTAGTCAATGCAATTTGATAATTTTTATTTTGTTCCAAATGTAGAATGGGTTCTAAATTACAAGTGTGTGATGAAGTAGTTGTTATAATTTTTAACGTCGTACTAAATTTTGATGAACCCAAAATCTCTGTTAGATTTTCTAAATGATTATTAATTTTGTCTAAATCTGCTGAACACATTTTTTAGTTAAAATTTTGAATAAATATTATAGATAAAAATCGTAGATAAAAATCATAGATAAAAATCATAGATAAAAATCATAAATAAAAATTAGCAACAACATATTTCAGCTACGGGCGAAGCCCTAGAACATTCGGTTCGTTATACTTTTATAATCCTCTTCATTTAGAATCTTCTTTTCTAACAGTCTTTTCAATATAGCATGAATTTCATTGAAACTAGAATTATGTCCTTCTTTTATTGCCGATATTAAAATAGTTAATCTATTTAGTAATTCTTGTGGATCATCTGGTAAGAATACAGTTTTTTCTGTTTTCTGTTTTTCAGATAAACCTTTTCCTACTTTAACTCCCGTTGATAATAAATTTTCTAATTGTTTATAACGTCTAAGAGATTTTACTGCACCAACTCTATCTAACATAGCTTTATATTTTATGAGATCTTCTACAGCATAATTATTTAAATTTGCTCCTCTTAAAAGATCAACAAAATTTCTATCTAAATTAAAAGGAGATTTATCTGGTGAAAAAATTAAACCTCGAAAAGGTTGTGGAAATATTTCTTTTTGTCCGAGATAAAATCTAGGTATTGTTTTTCCATCTATAAATGAGATAGAATGTTCAAATTGCATAGATTTTGGTAATTTCTTATTAATGTTTGATTCTAGTAATCCATAGTCATCTAATATAGTTTTGTGCTCTGGATCTGTTATATCAATTTGTTTATCATTATTTGTAAGTTCTTTTTCAAGAGTTTTAAATGGTTTCATAGTTTTTTCAAAATCAGTTTTTACTTGCTCGGTTTGCTGCATTTTTTCAAACATATCAGATTGAATACCAGCTTTTATCATTCTATGTTGAAGATGATTTTCTTTCATAATATTTCTTTGTTTTATTAACTCTTCTAATTGTTTAATTCTTTTTTGATTATCAGCTCTAATTTTATCCATTTTTAAAATATAATATTTGAATTTTGTGGTAACATTGGAATACAACAAAAACATTTTACTGAACAAATTATTTTTTTATTGCTTTGTTGTCTGTCATCTTTTCGTTTAAAGTTTTCTCGTCTAAAGATTTGTTTAATAAAGTTTTGCTTAAATTTTCGCTTAAAGTTTTTAGCTCTTCTAAAAAAAATTTATCATTTTCTTCATTAGAAATTTTACCATCACTAAAAGTTTTACCATCACTCGAAATTTTGCCATCCTGTTTATTCTTATCATCAACTTTTTCTGACTGTAATTGAAATGATATTTGATTTACTTCATTAGCTATTTGATCAAATTTTTCAATCTCATCTAACGTAATAACATTATCATCACATACTCTTTGAAAGTAGTAGTGTAGTTTATCATAGACTTCTTTAATATGTAAATGCTTAGTTTTTAATGATTTTCGTTTCTTAGTTATTAAAGATTTATCTAACATTGTAACAAGTGAAGTTGCAAGAACACCCGTACCTGTTAAAGCTGTAGCAACAACAGGAATTGTAAGAACGCCAGATGAAATGACAATTGTTAAAGCACCTAAACTTATTGTTAAGAATATGCCAATTCCTTGTGTTACATTCTTAACTTTGGTCCATCTCTTTCTTAATTTTTTATAATGCTCTAATCTTAATAATAATTGAGATTCCTTATCTTTCATATAGCGTACTCTATCTTTGTGTTTTTCTTTGTTCAATTCACTTATTTAGAACTGTTCATATGATAACGAAGGATATATTCTTGCGGTTTCTTCCACTTTTGTTTCATCCACTTTTGTTTCTTCCATTTTTAAAGAAATATTTTTAGTCACATGATATATTTTAAAAACCTGAAAGATGGATAAAATTCATGAATTTGAAATTCTTAACTTTTATGATTTTCGGTGTACTGGAACGGTCATGATTTTCAAGGTAAAAATTGTAATTCACAAATTTGAGATTCTTAACTTTTATGATTTTCGGTGTCCTGGAACGGTCATGATTTTGGGAGTAAAAATTGTAATTCTCAAATTTTGAGATTTTGAAAAATTTGAAAATTGGGTATTTTTAAAAACGCCCAAATTTATGAATTTAGGTCTTCATAACCTGAAAAAGGGTTCAAATTCATGAATTTATGTCGTTTTTAAAAATGCCATTTTTTGAAAAAATGGTACTTTTTGAATGGACTAAATTCATGTATTTAGGTCTTAAAAACCTGAAAAAGGGTTCAAATTCATGAATTTATGTCGTTTTTAAAGATAATATTTTTTTGAATTTTATGGTGTCCTGGAACGGTCTTTTGCCCATTACTTGTGGGTGATAGTTCATTGCGATGACTCATTCAAAACACATCATGTGATTAACACGATTCTATTAACTGTGACTCACACAGATAACGCATTAAAGATCTAACAATGTCAGCTACTTTATTGATATCACGTAAACCGGTCATGATACAATGTCCGTTGTGAAACACTGCAATATGTACAGGATGCCACTTCCGAATCAGAGCAGCAGGAAAGAGTTCAGTTTCATAAAATATACAATGATTACTGGTTTTAATGTTTGCTAGATTCACTAACATCTTCAATTGAACAGACACTACTATATTCTTCAATGTCAGGGGACTGAGACGTAGATGAGGCATGAGCGTTCACATTTTCTTGATGACTTCGTAACACATGGACTGCATCACGAAATGAGAAAGGTTTCCTAGGACTTGGATTTTGCCGCAGCGAAAGATTTGAAGATTTCGACCGTTGCTCATGCGAATGACCAACATTTGTGGACGACCGCGATGATGAAATTGAAAAGCTAGTTGAAAAGTTGTAAGTTTTACATAATCGAAGATGTTCGCTTAGTGACGAGTTAGTATTGTTCCTATGTTCTCTGCATCTGATGTGTAGTTCTCTGATGGTGCTTCCGATGTAAAATCCATTGTATTTCTCAAAAGTAAGTTGGTAGATCACATTCTTGCGACAGCAGATTTTGTTATCATTTATTGGACAATTTTGTATGTTGCATGTTTTCATTGTTCTATTGTTAGATAAGGCGCTTCGTAGTGTGTAATTTTTTCTTGTAATTCGCATTTTAATATTTTCTCTTTGGAAGACATTTTTCAGTTGTTTATCTATTCTGTCAGATACGAAAGGAAAATGAAAGTGAAAGTATGATGGATTTTCATCTCTCTGCTTGTTTCTTCGTTTCAACCGTTTACTGTTCGTAATTATTTCATTTGAATAACCATGTTTCTGAAGAATTTCATCGAACTTACTGACATGTTTCCGCTTCGTTACTATCTGTCGCCTATTTCTATTCCTCCTGAAATTTGCTAACATAGTTTTTACTTTTTACTAGATTTCTTGTCTACTCCCTTATTTCTTATGTTAATGTGAAATTGAATTCATGACTTTTATGTTTATGTTTAATTCCTTCTATCTGATGATGGTTGCCGAATAGCAACCGAAATTAATCATATCATAATTAAAGTACAACATCATTAAAACCTTGGCTCTTCCGCAACCTTCGTAGTTGAAAGCGTTCCAGAGTTATCCGAAGTTGACGTTTCATATCATGAAATGCAACACACTGACTTTTCCATGATACATGGAGCCATGCTGATAATTTCCACATGATCATGATTCAAACCTGAGTGAATAATGTAATGCCTAAGAAAGAAGGAGAGAGTAATGTTCATGTGTGGCATGGTGAGTGTACATTTTTCTTTCTTGATAAGGTGGCCGTTAGGCCTTGGTCTCATAAAGACCGACGGTGCGTTCTCAGTATGTGGAGAGTGTTACTGTGGTTGATCGTCATCAACATGAACATCATTTTTAAAGGTTATGGAGACAAGATAGGGATTCAACGTAAACAACCTTCCGTCCCTGCGCGGACCCATGTAGATGGTTTGAATTTTAATTTCAAAGGAGTAGAATCCTTTTCCCAAAATGAGGAGAGGTTTGCAATTGAGTAAGTCGAATTCGTTGCCCTCCTTTTCATGGATGATGAGACAGTGTCTATCCATATGAAGATACATGTATCTTCTTTCCATGATGGGAACTTGTGGCCGCTTCCCGATTGTGTCGAACAATTTCTTTGGGAATGGTGAGATTTTCTTTCAGGAATGTTTCATGAGTATTGAATTGTAACTGTGTCCAATAGTCTAATGGCACACATACAGCGATACCATACTGTGTTGAGATAACCTTTAGATAATCCATCCGATGACTTGGTGTTTTTATGGCAACGACTTTTCCATGATGAGTTATCTTTTGTATGAAAGCATTTTTCCCGATGCTAAAGTGAGGGAGTTCAGTGTACCCAGTGCGAGAGCAGAGAAGTTGATGACTTCGAGCAACTGTATGTTTAGCGCAAGGACGGAAATGATTGCCATGAGCTCAGTCGTTCGTTTTATAACCACACCTAGCTCCAATCACATGCGTTTTCCTTTTCCATGTTTTCCCTGTCTTTGTTACGTGACAAAGAGTTATCACACGTGAACTTTTCACCACGTGGGTGGAAGCCTTCCCTATTTATATACAAAGTCGTTCTAGTCCTCACAAAGACTTAAGTGACACGCCCCTTTTAGCGAACAAAGACCTATTCATCTCCCACACCAAGCAGAATGACTCATTTACTCTAGTGCCCACCCACACTGACAAGGGTTAATAAAACGAATGATTCATTGAACTAGTTCTTATTTCGTTTACACATGTTGACGATCAAACAAAGTCGTGGATGTAAACACACTCAGTTAAATCATGATATGTTTAACAACGTATGCATTTCCTTCCATCGTCTCTTCCATTTTCTCCATATGTTGAGCATAAAATTGATCACTAAGAGTAATCCATTCTGAGCAATAGGATCCAAAACGAAGTGGTTTTTGCAAATCTTTGAACTCAATATAAGTAACGAGTCTACCCTTCACATCTTGAGGTTGTAAACTCTATCAATCTTTTGAAGAGAGGAAGGCTTTCAGTTGCCGCCACTTTCATATCATTCATCTTTACTTTAAATGTAACTTTCCAATCTTGTAAAAATCCATCGAATCCTTGCTGATCAAGAGTTAAATGACACATGTGGTTACTTAAGGTACGATGCGTCATCATAAACGTTGTGACTATGGATTTCATATTGCTTCAATGACTTCCACTATGAATAAAAGAGAAATGACAATCATGTTCCACTATAAGTTTATTCAACATCAATCACAATTCACAAAGCAATCAGAGAGTAGTGGATACAATTCATGAAAAGATCATCACTCATTCACAGGGAGTAAAAACATGTTCTATTTACACCCATGCTGTTGACAATAATATAGATACAGTTCATAAACATCATAGAGACTGCAATGCTAGCGTGAAGAGAGTTTTGCAATGTAGGTGGCTTTTTTTCTAGTATTACAATGGGATGGAGGTCTGCAAAGGTGATGTCTCTCACCGAAACATACAGCCATATCAAAAATCATTTCATCTCTAAACTTCTTTTGATCACAATGCATATGATAGTCTTGTCTTACACAATCTACCCACCATGGTAAATATAAATTATCAATGTGCAACTGAAGTGTTGCTGCTTCTCGTTCAGAGTCATTTCCTAATATTTTAACAATATGAAAACCTGACAGCCATCGTTTGAAATCACTTATCAAATACGTTTCATTTACTAATCCAATATGAATCAAAATAGAAGGATCAAGTCCATGGACATGACGTCGTGACCATTCGTCTTTATGTGGAGGACAGTAGGCAAATCTATGATATAAACTAACAACAATTTGATCGCTTTCCCTCATTGCAATAGCACTCAACTCCTGCATTGGCGTCCCCTCATTGTCTGTGAAGATGACAACCTACAATATCAAAAAGACTTAATTACAAGATAATACATTGAGCAGGAACTTTACAAGGATGTCTGTCCTTTACATATCAAAAGATACATACAACATGATTACAATGTTTTAATTGAACATAACGCACAAGACCGCGTTTTCCACATTCACTACATACTAACTGATTACAATACTTAGGATTTCTCTTTGGTGGTAACACCATCTTTCTTTGATGCGCGACGACGTTTAGGTTTGGTGACAGGTTCTTGACACTCTTTGACACAAGAATCAATGACTTTCTCAATGTGATCAAGACCTGTCAACTCAGGTTGATGATGAATTTGAGCAACACGCAAACTGAGAGAAATCAAATTACCGTCAGATTGATGAGGTCCCATATAAACAGCAGGCACCTCAATATGAAACGAATAAAAGCCTGCACCTAGCGTTGACAATTCTGTTTCAACTAACCGTTCAACTGTCACTCCTGAAGTGACTTCGTGAAATGTAGCAGCGACTGCCGCGATACAAAGGTTTATAATAAGAAGTTTTCTTTTCAGGCCACAACTGTAATAGTTTAGTGGGAATAAGAGGCTTTTGCCTCACAACGTCTTCTAAAATGTCAAGCTGCTGACGCTACCAATTATCAATAGGTATACTCAGGTTTTGACCGCAACGATTTACTTGCGTATCCACTTTTGGTAAGTATACCGCCGGCGTTTGAAGATAGAGTCGAACACCGTTGTAGCGCACTTGTTGATTGTAGGTGGGATAGCCGTGAATTACCTTTTCAATTTTTGGATTCCACAGCTCGAGATGATAAGGATTGATTGATGCAGCAGTAGGAGTAGGATTCATGGGCATGGCAGTCTGTAACGAAAGAATACCACTAAGTACATTCATGATCATCAGAGAAAAGAAAATTGTTAGCTTAGCAGTGACATATGAGGTGGCCCTTAAGAGGACCTTTTGCTGCGTTCACATGATTTAAAGCTTATCACCAAAGTCTAAGTCTTCGTCATCGTCCAGTAAATTAAATGTCTCTGGCTTAGGACCCGAATTACGTTTCAATTCCTTAAAGGACTTAAAGGTAAAGCGTCTAGGTGGTGGAGGCGGCGGTGGCGATGGTTCAACAAAATAGGCTTGTACAATCATCGGCCACACACTCTCCTGTGCCTCTCTTCTACAATGTTGGTAAAATTTAGGCCACACAGTAATGACACTCACTTGTAAATTTGGAAACAGGATTGAATCAGGCAAAATTGAGACGGATAATGCCTTGAGCAAGTCACACACGCTTTTCAAGTCAAGAGAATGAAATAAAGAGAAAATGGGGAGATGACTGCTTTTATAGGCTCCTGCGAATCCACACTTGACACTATGAGAGCCAATCAGAGAACTCCGTTTCTCCCCTGACTTCGTTGCGGCAGGGAAAAGGAAGCAGGCGGACGACTGACTCATGACTGCTTTTCCCAAATCTTGTAGTCAAATCTAGTTTAGCACATTGAGTTGAATATGAATGTGTTTTATGCGACATAAGAGCAAGTTGGATCCATGCTCATGAAATGAATCTAGTCGAGATGCAATTTTCGCCATGTGTTGCTGATAGAAATGTTTAGGATCATGTATCATCTCTGCAGAATAGGATGCAAAATGAAACACTACACGTTCGCTCGCATGTTCATCAGTCACTTTCTCAAATTCGA
Source organism: Prostheceraeus crozeri (assembly GCA_907163375.1). Taxonomy (NCBI): domain Eukaryota; kingdom Metazoa; phylum Platyhelminthes; order Polycladida; family Euryleptidae; genus Prostheceraeus; species Prostheceraeus crozeri. The sequence goes on along the minus strand of CAJQUW010011683.1, from coordinate 121,569 downwards.
TCTCTGCAACTAATCGTCCTTTCACATCTTTATTCATCAAACAGTCCATGAGCTGTTGGAAAACAAAGTAACCTTTAGCGATAGCAAATTCTAAGTCCGCCTTTTCATGATGAAATGAGATGATGCAGTCCCTAATCACACCTCGAAGACTTTGTCGATGAAAACGCAGTGAACAAAATTCATTCGTAAACTCTACTGCATCTGTCATCGTTCTTCCTATCACATCTGAGACATAGCATGAAAGACACAGTTCTAACAAGATTTTGCAGTCGTTTAGAATGAAACACTGTCTAATGTTGAACGTTTGTCTCGTATTTTCATGAGAAGAGATTGTTTGCTATGGAAGATGTATATGTTTGCGTATTTATGTCACTCCATCTACTCAGGTGTAAAATGTCACGCTGATTCCAAATCTGGTCTGTTTTAGTATCCGATGCTTCGTTCGACCGCTAGAGCCATTTTCGTAAAAATTCTAACTCTGTCGTTTTTGGGTGATAGTCAAAAATCTTAAAGTCACTCCCACACCTCAACGAAAGAACGTAGAGACAAGCCGTTTCGTCTACTGAATTCGTCTCACTCTTAGCTTTCAAACGCGCAATCACACGACTTTCTACCATCTCTAGAACCAAAGTTGGAAGAAACCCTGCCGAGGGGGGGAGGTAGCGAAAACGTTTTGTCACCGATTCACTTGAAACTCACCCGCTAGATGCAGAATTGTACGTAAATCCGAATCTGGCCTCCATTTGTCCATGCGAGCCCTCCTTCAGCCCGAAATAGGACCTTTCTCACCCCAAAACGTCCAAAACCCACCTTTTTCTAACTCTGTCGTTTTTCGGAGATTCCTACCTATTTCAAGCCATCTTCCACTCTAAACCCAGGAAAACTTGGACATATGATGCTTTCCACTGCATTTTCCTCACTCTTAGCTTTCACATGAGCTATCGCACAGCTTTCTACCATATCTAGAACCAAAGTTGGAAGTCTGACTGGAGGGGGGGGGTCAGAACTTTTCTCTCCGATTCCGCTGGAAATCACCTCCCTAACCCAAAATTTCACGTAGAGTCCGAATCTGACCTCCGTTTGTCCATGCGAGCCCTCCTTCAGCCCGAAATAGGACCTTTCTCACCCCAAAACGTCCAAAACCCACCTTTTTCTAAAGGTAAAACACTTTCCTACCCTTGCCTCACAGGAGAGCTCATCCTTCCTTCCAGAGGGGGGAGATGGAACGGTTTCCTCCTCTCGGACCCATCCCTTCCAGCACATCCTTGGCCATGTCCTTCCTCTCTCCAGAGGGGGGGGCTGAGTTAGCATGATGACTCATCGTTGCTCATTTTAGCCTTGCGTCTGTGATGGGCTCACTACTAATGTCTATCTATTGACTTAATTCTAAATTATCGGCGGAAGTGATAATATTAATTATATTTTTCTCGTCAATTAAAAAACTGTAAGAGTTATCATCACTAAAATTATCAACTTATGAATTTTGATTACTGCACACGGCAAAAATTAATGATTTAAGTGGTCAATTTTCACAAGGAAGCAATTTTCATAATTTTCGCCTGATGCAAACAAAAGGATCGTAATGTATTCTTTTATATCAAATGTTCTAGGATATTTACTTTAGGTCATACTTGTCACATGTGAGGCGAAAACAGCTGCGATGGTGATAATTTATGGGTCATTCCGCATCAAAACGTCAAATGGCCTGTGGAGAGGGTTCTCAGATTTTCTTGAAATTCACATATTTTCATCATTTGGGTCCATCTAGATGAAATCCGAAATATTTCAGTAAATTCTATCGGGAAGGTCACTTGCGATTTTCATTAAAGACATGAAATAACTGGGATACATTCTTATCAAGATGTAATTGTGGAAAGACTTAATAAACGCTTGCACCAGAAACCATACGTACTGCATGATTACTTACCGGCATATAAGTAGAAATTGTGTAAATGTTTACAGATTATCTTATGAGCTTCTAATTATGATCGCTTTTCTCAGTGAATAACTGCCGCGACTCTAATAGCATCCGCGAACTTCTTGCCCAAGTATTTTCTGGCGAGAGACACTTATGATCTGTTTACCGGCTTCACGTGTTGATGAAAGCAGATAGTCTTTAAGCATTTCGGTCAGAGGTTGCCTTTTGCATCTCAATAAATTCAGAAAATTTATCTGCCTTTCCAATAATAAAGGGAAAACGTGAAACGTGTTTCAACATTTAACTGTTTAGAGATGCAATCAAAACTCTTTAATTAAGACCGTGAATGAGTCAAGACCTTGGAGGCCATAATTAGCGAGTTTAAATATACGATGCCTTCAATAACACAAATTGAGAGCGTGATCAAGGCTGGGATAGACAACATAAGTCGAACATACAATCCATCCGAGTTCGAATTACCGAGTTTCGACAATAAAACAATAGTATCTGTTCATTACAAAGCACATGCTACTTATAAATTTGATAGTAGCAGCACGAAAAACTATCTAATTTTACCACATTTTCAAATTCAAAAAATCATACTTCTGGGTGGAAAAAGTTACTTCTGATTACAGTTTCAGATAGATCACGTGAAGCGCAAAAAACTCGACCTATCAGAATTGGCGCAGCTGCTGCGAGAAATTGTCAGGACTGATTCAAAGATGTCAAAAATTGAATATTGTTCATATAATTTGAGATTCAAAAAACACTTTCCCGATCCCTGGTGATTTTCTAAATATTTTTGTACAATCATTTGGATGTATTTGTAGTCGCCTGCGGAAGAAGGAGCCGTAGAATAACTTTCGCATTTTTTAAGAAATGCTTGAAAATTCTATTTTTCCAAAATTTTCAGAAAATTTTCCTTTTTTTGATGGCCCACAGAAGTTTTCTCGCAGCGAAAAAGTTATGAATTCCGCATGGAACATCTATGGTTGGTATCAATTAAGCAGTCCAAGAAGAATTTTTCTCAACTTCGCTGCGAGATCGGTGATGTAGGCCGTCAAAGATGTATATGATTTTTCATAAATTCTCTAAAAATAGAAAAATTCGAATAAGTCAAGGCCACGCAAGTGACCTTCCAGATAGAATTTTTCCGAAATATTTTGGGTTTCATCTAGATGGACCCAAATGATGAAAATATGTGAATTTCAAGAAAATCGGAGAACGTTCGCCACTCACTTTTTCCGAAATTCGACGTTTTGATGTGGAATGACCCTTACATAAATACATGCAGAATACACTTTTCCTGTCCTTTTGAGTCCTTACATAACTCATTCGCATGATTCTGAAATTGAAAATCCCTCAAGCTAGGGGCCTTCCAAAATCACATACATACCCTTGCCGGCCGGTATACTAAATTATATTGACTAGAAAGTTTGTAAGATTACGCAGATAGTTCTCGTAAATTTGCTATCAAATCGGCATCATAGGGTTTAAGAGACCATCTAATGCGTCAAATTACAAGGCATTTATATGGAAATTATCAATCTACTCGACCTACTTTCTTACTGACAATGATTATTTTATTTGCCCTATATGGCGATAATAAAATCTGCGAAACTTCAAAGCAATTTGCTCTCAACGAAATTCGGTGTACTGATTTGCTGTTGATCGAAAGAATGAATTCATCAAATACTTGTTGATGGTATCATGAAATGGTAATCTATTGGAAGGAGCATGGATTGATGTCTCGAATTTCTTGACTCATAAATTCGATGACATTCACTTGTAGCATGTAACCCGTTTGTACTTTCAACATGCATCAATTCAGACTCGTGTAAAACCCATAGCACCATGGCCTCAGAGTTACTGTAAAAAATTGTGTATTCACCGGAGCGCACTGCGATAAGGCTTTGCCTACATGAATTGCTACATGACTTTTTTGCTAATAATGGCACATTTTCCAATTCCTATATAATAGTTATTACTTATTACATAAGATTATGCAATCGTCAAGATATGCATTCAATTGTCAACACATGGATGATAACATGACTAAAGTAAAGGGCATCATGACAAAAAGTCACGTTGCGTTGTCAACATGTCAAAAAGGCATGTAATACGAAACACTTTTTTCCTGCTCTACCCAAAAAGCGAAAAAAACGAATGCCACTAGTTAAAAGCGAAAATTCAGGCATATTTTCGAAAAAGCGAATGTCAGGGTGGTCTGAAGATGTGATAATTAATCAAAGGGATCTACAAAAATCTATGATGCATGTACTGTACTCGTACATGCATATATAAGATGTTCAGGCTTTACACATCTTTATAATTCATGTATTTGAATATACATTTCAGAATTTAAATGCTAGACTACAAAATTACGTGAATTGTGGATACAGAAAACAGCACTATCAATGTATCAATATCATTCAATTTATATTCGATTTAGTATCATTCAACTATTATCGATAGAAATTGAAAGAATTCGAAAAACATCAGACAAATTTATCAGACTTCAGTTCATGAACAGTCAATTCTTAGTTCAAGTTCATTGGTAGATGTACTGGAATATCCCGTTCGCTCAGTTCACCCATTCACCAGTGAACGTTTGAAAACGTCGTTGGCTCACTCACTCATTCATAACTTCGAAAGCACTGGTTTCAAACGATCGTCAAAACGATGTGAAGCTCTAGGAAGGCTGTGAAAGGCTAGGACATTATTCGCGAGTCGTGATGCAGCAAGATATTATAATATCAAGATCACGTTTCAAGAATGTGTGATTAGATCGTCTACTTTTTAATAGACAGCAATTCAGACACTCAATTAATTGATTGTGTCACGAAATTAGATTCAGAGAATAAATTGTTATTAATGACTTTCAATTAAACTTAGATGTGATAGCAGCTATAAACAAGATCATTAGTGTCGACTATCATGAAAAAATGCGCGCACAACGTATGATTATAACGTGAACAATCGAAAAACGTCTTTCTTTGAAAGTAAGGCTTTACTAAAATAAGGAGGGAAAATTGAATGCCCACCCCCTGTAATGGAGCTTTGACTTTGCTAACTTTATATAAATGGACAAATATTAAAACAGAAGGAAGTATATTATGCAAATCTCGAAGTAGATATTCCACTCAAGTTGTAAAATAGGCAAATTATCGCACATAATATTGAATATCTTCATTAATCGCATGATCATATTGAGGATTTATTTACATAATGCGGAATCAAAGGGGCTGCCAATGGAAGCTTAATGGGTCAGTGGAATAGGATGGATTTCAATCGAAACTAATGAGACGCTAGGAGCCATGGGGCACCATGATAAGCTGATGAAGTAAAAAAGTGCGCCAATTGAAGTCAAGGGATGTGTCAATGGAAGCCAAGGCAGTGGATGTAGAACCTCAGTTAACGGAAGTGGAAGATAAAGGGGGACAAGTTGAATTTAAGGAGCGTCTTTCAAAACAAACGAGGAGCCGCTGGAATATAAGGATCCCCAAGAGAAGTAAAGCGGCATTTATAGAATCCAATGGGGGCAACAATGCAAGTTGAGTGCAATTTAAGTTGGCGCCCATCGAAAGTGCTGAGGAGCTGAAGTGCTGGTCATTACTAATCAACTTCGCACTTACAAAAGAGATACTAATTGCGAAACCAGAATTGTAGAAGCAATATGATAAAACAGAAACAATCTAAGCTCAATCATACAACAGAGTGCAGTGGCATGTGCTACTGTTGTTTATTTAATTAATTAAATGCTTAATTAACACTGCTATAACAGCTGAATTACGGAGACATTTTTAGTTGTTCAATTGTTCTTTGCTTCAAAATACAAGCGAAGTTGCTCACATAGAGCTCAAGCGCTCATACAATCTTTCAAGAAAATGAGCTGTTTTTCAGAACAAGACTAGAAATTTCATGTTATTCTGAATGCAGACCACATGAATCTGGTTTCGTCAAGTTGATATTGCTCTGCAGTAAGAACAAAATTTATAATATAGGCGTACTTACCCAACTACCAGCCGCCGATGATGGATTCAGAACACCGGCAGATGTCATTCCAATCCAGAAAAGCGACAAGCGTGTTCTGATGAATATTTAGTTAAATTCTTATGTTGATGGTATCCAGTGCAACATCATGTATAAATAAATATCTACAATAAATAATTGTGGATTTTTTTAACTAAAATGGAAATTTTTTATTCAGAAAATTGAAAAGTTTGCTACTAAAATTCTGAAAAACTTTTTGTTTAACTGACTGCAACAGTGCTTTTAAATTGTCATCATCGAGTTTCGCTAACATGTCATGTGTTCCTATGTTACAACAGCTGTGAGATGCATGACGTAATTCATTACATAAAGTATGAATAAAACTGTCAGGTTTCCAAATGACAGACTGGCAAAAAAGGATCGAATGCTTGAGAAAAAGCATGTATTAAGCAGGTAATATTAAACAGAAATGGATGCAAAGCGGTTTCATGATGATAGAGGTTACCGTACTCGTTCAGACTGTAGTTGGGTCTTCACACAGACAAAACATGGCATAAAAAAAGTGAAATTGTGATTAAGTATGGGACATTAGTAAACATCACACATGATGAGCTTCTATAAATAAGGTGAAATCGCACTTCTGCGGAAGGAACTGGATGTTACTGCGGCTCAGCTGCTACATTTATTTCTTTCGACCACTACACCGGTTAAGCTGGCAATGCTGATTTTCCCATCAACAAGTAAAATGCAGTAATTATCTACATCAGATGAATTTATTGCTAATCCAATTTTTGCAGCATTGTGTTCAGTGTTTTGTAGTCCCTCACATCTAGGAAATTTGTTTGTTTTGCTTTAGAAATTTGACTTCTCAAAAGAAATTTGGAGGATGGGCAAGAGTAAATGACGCAAAGCAAGAAAGAAAGCGTTTCGAGACACATTGTCATGCACTTGTCTTATTACATTGAGAGATTAAACGGTTTGCCTCCTTGCCGTTTAAGTTTCCTACCCTATTTCATTTAGTTCGAATTAGCTCATGTTTTTGCTCAGAGCGTGAAACCGCATCCCACATTATATTTCGCTGCCCTAGCTACACACAGCACAGAAAACAACTATCACACGCAGCCAGATCAGAAGATATCCCATTTGAACATATCTACCAGTTAATCAACAATAAAACAACACTCAACGCACTCATAACTTTCCTCGGCCACACCAAACTCAAACGATAAACAACCTACCCTTCGTGGACGTGAAGATGCCAGGACGGACCAACGAGGACCCAGGGCTTCGAGGCGATCCCAGAGCGACCTTCGTCAGAAAGCTCGGAAGAAGAAGAAGGAAGAATCATATTTGAACAACGAACAATGAAGTGTGCCCTTATGTATCGATATTGTAACTTTCGTCTTCTCTTGTGAAGTTTAACGATATATATATATATATATATATATATATAGCTATATATATATGGCTCACCGCGTCAGGGGCGTAGCGCCTATAGTATTCTAATAATCTGAGAATACACCGGAATTTACAAACGAAAATGAAATTACAAATATGTGATGATAGGATTTTGATTAACATGAAGGTCATATAATCTTGTTCGATGTTTCCGTTTTCCAATTCACAAAACTTCTTTAACACAGGCGGAGAGATACGAGTATTCTATCTCGCGACAGAATCACACCTGTACAGCAGTAGAGTTATCAATAGCGCGCCTCTGATTGGTCTGGATGCAGCAAACATTGTAATGATACGTCTCCTCTCTGCGTCGCCCTCCTGCCATGTGTCTGCTGTCTGATATTCTAGAATCAATATCTGCTAGCAGAGTGTAACCACCCTCTCCGGTCTTCGCTATTACTCAATTACATCGCTACTTATAACGGAGAATACTCATGGCAACTGTCGAGGAATTGATAAATTTACAAAATTCTCCTTTATCCTACACAAAGAAAATAGAACTAAAAACTAAAGGAAGAGATAAGCCGATTTTCACCTTTGAAGGAATGAGAAAGTGCAATCTTAGTGTGCAATATCAAAAATACGAATGGCTGACTGGTTGCCCCATTAGAAAGACACTTTTCTGCTTTCCGTGCCTTATCTTTAAACCAAAAACGACAGTGTTTTCATCGACGAGAGGATTACTCGACTTGGCGAATTTCTCTAATCATGTGAAGAGACATATAAAATCTCCTACGCATCTGGCCGCGATCACCTCTCTTAAACTTATTGGCAAAGTAAGGATCGATGAAATGTTAAATGAGGAGTTCAAAACTTTGAGAAATATGCACAACGAGGAAGTGAGGAAGAACAGAGAAATGATGCGACATCATATTAAAGCCGCTCTTTTCCTTGTTTGCCAAGGCCTTTCTTTTAGAGGTCATTCAGAGAGCACTGACAGTCCAAATCGTGGAAATTTCATTGAATTGATTAAGCTCCTCAGTGAATTTAGTTCTGATCCGCTGATTAAAAATTGTGTCTCTCCTGATCACAGTCTCCCATTTTCAGGATTATCACCTGATATTCAAAACGAATTGATTAAGTGTTTGTATGATCAGGTTCGCGGTGAAATCGAGAATCGAATCAAAGGTGCTCCTTTTATATCTATAATTGCTGACGATACAACGGACATTTCAAATACAAGTCAAATGGCTGTCAGTGTCCGACTTGTTCACAATGGATCGGTCTTCGAACATCTGATTGACCTTGTCAATGTGTCAGCAGACAGATCAGCTAACAATCTTGCCTGTGTAATATGTGAAAGTCTTGAGTCCGTTGGTGTAACCAAAAATACTTCAGTGATCGGCCAGTCATACGACGGTGCAAGTAACATGATGGGTAAGCACAATTCAGTGCAAACTAAGATCAAGGAGATTTGGCCCTCAGCAAACTTCGTTCATTGTTATGCACACAAATGGGCATTAGTAGCACAAAGTGTCAGTAAGAATATTCCGTTGGTATCAATATTTTTCGGATTTTTGCAAAATTTGACAACATTTTTTCGCGCTTCACCAAAACGTGCTTCTATGTTATCTAGTCCATTGCCTCTTGCGTCAACTACGCGTTGGTTGACGAGAGGAAAATCTGTCTGTGCTATTTCTTCTAAGTATTGTGAAATTTTCAATGTTTTAGAAAATATTTCTTCGGAGTCCTCTGCTTGCTCAATTGATTGCTACACCCGCGCTGAAGCGAAAGGATTGCGATATCAATTGGGAAATTGTGAGAATGTGTTTCTCTTATTCTTTTTCGTAAAGTTTTCGCATTATCCGACATGATGACAAAGAAACTTCAAGGTGTGATGATTGATCCAGCTGAAATATCTTCGAAGGTAGCAGACTATCGTGCAAACTTGTGTGAACTACGCTCTGAAGTTTCCTTTCAAACGTTCGTCGAGGAAGCGAAGCAATATGAGCCTTACTTTTTTAATCATGAAAAGAGAGTCCCACAAATCAACGAGCAACATCTCCTTGACAGCGGTTACACTCCAAGTAGGCCTAAGCCATCATCTTCGTCATCCCAATTTGAGAAGGATAAACTTAAGCGATTAATGTACGAAATCATCGATACACTAATTTTTCAGTTAGACCAACGATTTGAAAACATCGAAAGTCTTCAGTGGATAAAACTATTTCAGCCATCGAGATTTGATGTACTGAAAGCTGATGCATTTGAAGTTGTACGACTTGTGAATGAACTGAAGAAACATCACCCAGATTTAGTTCAAGAAGAAGAAGAGAAGTTGCGCAACGAATTACACATTCTATTCACTGATTCAGATTTGCGAGTGGCACTTGGAGAAGCAAATGATCCTTCTACCCTTCTTAAACAAATGCATTCCTTGGATTTGTGTGACGCTCTACCTCTTGTCTCTAAAGCATTAATGGCTTCACAAACAATTGCTCTAACATCGGTGACATGTGAAAGAACCTTCAGTGTGCTTCGGCGAATCAAGACCTACCTGCGTTCCACCATGACTCAAGAACGCATGAAACAACTGGTATTTTTAAGCATCGAAACTTCTCTTCTCAAACACTTATCAGGAGAGTGTTCGTTCGTTGACACAATTATCGACAAGTTTGCTTCAATGAAAGATCGTCAAGTAAAGTTGTTATATCGTAAGTAAATACATCAGGTTATAGTGTTATGATTTACCTGTATTGTTTTTGGTAATGACTATAAGTGGAAATGGAGTTGTTATGAAAATTGATTTTGCTCTTTAAATTATAATAATAAAAAATATATTTTGAGCAATGCGCCTAAAGGACTAAAAATTGACTTGGAATTTACATGTAGGCCTACGTTCTTTTCCCGGTTCTTTCATTGGACTCAGATTACCTCATCTGAGGTGGTCTGCTACGCCACTGCACCGCGTTGTTTTTTTTAATATCATCAGAAACTGAACCCGAATTAACTTGCATCGAGACGGCAAGACGACATCACTGACGTTGCAGGTGGTAATACAATGAAACACGAAGCCCGAGTCAACCCGTCGCCCTATTTAGCGCGCAGCAGTTGAACTAATTTACGTACCGATGACTCTCTCTCTCTCACACACACACAAAGAGTTTCCGGTCAAAACTGAATTGCTCACTGCTTTTGAGAAGTAATTTTTTTTGTATAGGCCTACTACACATTCTTTTCAGAGAAATTAAATGAAAATTTTTACCGTTATAACATCGTGATATCTTGTTGTCAAGCCCTAACTATTATTTTGCGCGAATCCTGAGCAATACTGGTATCATTCGTTCTTAAATCGAAATATCGAGTAAATCAGATCCATATAAATGGATAATGCGGCATCAGAGGAGCTATCTAAAATCTTTATCTTTATTATATAATCTTTGTGAAGTCTTGAACGGCGATGTCGGAAACACGGTGCAGCAGAATGAGGGTCATCGAATTTTGTCCAATTACAGCAATTGCTCAATAAACAGTTTCTTCAATCATCAGATCATCGAAATCTACATCTTCACCCTTATCATCCTTTTCATAATGTTGTAAAGCAGCAACAGCCATCTTCATGGCATTGGGTCGCTTAGTCGAGATCAAAAGCTTCTCCTGTAAGACATGGCTCAAAGACTGTGAAAAATGTGTGTTATCTAGGCTATTATAATTTCCAGTCAAATTTGTAACACAACCACGTTCTATTTATAGATATTACGCTCTCCATATCGTCGGCTTCAAGGATATGTTTAAATATTGAATGACATCGACAGAGATGGACTATGAATGTTTTCGAGAATATTTCAATAACTTTTGTGAATTCTCATTGACAGATGTGAACTATGAATGTGTTCGAGAATATTTTAATAACTTCTATCAATTCTCAAAAGGTAATCCTCCCATTCACGAGATGAATTCTCATAGGTAGGTGATATCCTTTGATAATGAATACGGATCTACAATGATTATAAACAATGTAGAACTTTCGAAAGTGTGGAACAAATCGTTTCATGCTGAAGACGAGTTAACTCGGCATTCGAGAAATTGCAACACCACAGCAACCACAGTTAACTCGGTAATTATTTTCGATTTTGAAAGTATAGGTTTTCTCAATATAATAAATTCCAACAAATTAAAAACCCTTTTTGTATCAGCGGATGTTTTGGAACCAGACCCTTTTTCAACGCAACACACTTTTTTGTACAACGCACTGAGTTTTCATCATTTTCACAATATACTGATAACATTATCATTTAAATGAACTGAGGACACCCTCTTTTTGAACGCGAAAATGTAATAGCAGACTATTTATTAATGCAATGTAACGTATCCACAAGTGCAAAGTAGAAAGTTAAACTACCTATGTAAAAAGGATTCTATAGAAATCTATGATTATACCTTACAAATAAAAACACAAATATCTTCGAATCTTTCACATTCATTAGAAAGCTATATTTCTTCCAATGAATTTAAGGCTACGTCTCAGGAGTTGCGGTCAAAGAAAACAACCAAAATTTGCAATTGTCCAGTGGCGCAGCAGCACCTCCATAGTTGCTGTGTTTAAACTTGTCATGTGGATGGCTATAATGAGTCTGAGAACCCACCTCAAAACTTTAGGCGACTTTAATTCTGCGTTTCAATTATTAGACTCTAGGCTTCGCAGCCAGTGCCACTTGTAGTCGTGGTGTTATATCCGAGTCACCAAAACTCACTATGACTGCGGCTCCTACTTGAGTTGGTTAGAGCATCAAACTGAGAAGCTTTTCGTGAGAGATTAAGTCAAATTTATTCTTGCAGCAATTGAAGCGATGTTTGCATGCATGTAGCAAAGTTGCATGCTTTCGATGGTAGATAACAATGCTGCGCATATAAATGTATATCAGATAAGGTATCTCATTAGCTAGCAAAGAGAAATGTCACCGCCTATTGAGCCCGTCACTCATTAGACGATTGACAACAGCTGAGAATGAGTGGAATACCTGCAGGATCTGAGGCATCCGTTGTATCAAAAAGATAGGAATGATTTGAAAGGATTGACATTAAAGGCCACCAAGATCTTTCCAGCGCCCCACCTCAACAGTGTGTCTAAATGATGTAGACTATAAAGATACCGCAGTCGTAGTCCAGCCACCGCAGCTCCGAAATCATTGACAGCGTACAGCGGAGCCGTGGCAGCAGTCGTCATACTTTCATGCTTTTTCACACTTTTTGTTGAAAGTGTCATACTTTCGTACTTTTAACATGATTTTATCATGCTATTTTAAATTATAGGCTGATGACATTCTTGTAATTAGAAGTATTAGTAAATTTTTATTCAAAATTTAAGTCAAAATTCTAGGAAATAATATGGTACCTGTATCAAAGCGTGAACGAAACCATTTATTTTGTATGCATACATGTTCAATAATGGTTGTGATTGACTATATTCTATTTGTCTCGGCCATGCTTATGATTATAACACAACAAAGTTGCAACATTTCAGTCAGTGGCAAATATTCAAAACATTGATTTTCCTTTTTTGCATTTGATTTGCAATCGCTTAATGAAATATGATTTTACATTGACTGTCTTCAGGCATCGGGTTATCTGCCAGTAAGGGATCGTCCATAATCCACGTGGTCGGAAAGTTAATTTTTGATACTCCACTTTTTATAGATCCTTCGTCGACATCGCCGAGACCTCCACCCGACATTGCATAGACACCAGAAATTTTGTTGTGACATCGATTCATCATCTGAAGTCATAAAGAAATTTGAAATGGTTTACGCATGCTATTTTTCCCCATTCAGAACAATGTTCTCATATAACCAACAGCAACTCACAACTGCTGAAATTACATGACCGAGCATTTTATCATTGTTGCTGCTGTTTCTTAGGAGCTCCTGTTTATGCTCCCGCGGGTGTTAGCATTTTCTGGAGCCCGGGCTTACAATCGCATGTTATCTGAGCCATGACTGTGGACTCGGATTCGGTGGTTTTAGCCGGAACGTGTACGATCTCAAGTTTTTGCCCAAGTCGATAATGGGGTGATATCCGACGTATGATCGCAACGCACGATGCAGTGAGGTCCAAACTGAGTGGGATTTATGACTTTCCTCAAGTGACAAACATCATCAATGCGGAGAAAGGGTTGTCGATAACTAAAGTAGGATAATCCAGTAGCTGTGTGGGAAGAAGTTAATTGAAAGGCTGCATGAGCCTTATTTTGTACTTGAACTCACATAACGTTTTGTACCAGACGTCCGATTAATTCAGGATAAGGAACATTTCACCTCAGAAACCATGGACCGAATCTCAACAGGAGGAAACGCCAGTCAGCGTATTAAAATAATTATTCCATCACTAAAAATGGACAAATTATACTGCTTTCTATCGAAATTATCGAAATTTTGCATGCTGACTAGATATTTTTCCTGTTGAGACTTGGTCCATGGTCGACATGTTGTGTCTTACTTTACCTGAAGTATCTGTGCCTACTAGAATTGTAAATACCGGAGTAAAACTGAGTCGGGCTCCCGAAGTGATATTTGCCAGGCAGAGTGCCAGACTTGACGCATCGATGCACAACTCAGATCTAACCGCTTCATTGAAGTGGTTAGGTGGGTGATAAAAACTACTGCAACTTAAGCGTTCTTCACCGCTTATTCCCATCTTGTTTCACTGTACTCAATAGCAGTGCTGGAAACCCTTTTATCCACAGAGCTGCGATTATATCAAACGCTGAAAAATAACATGCAGTAGAAATAGAAAAGTTCCTACTTGCCAAACAATTTAATTTAAAATTTATGATTTTTTCAATCGAGCGGAATCGACTAACTGCGCCCTGCCTGTGGTCCAACCTATTTCTTCATGATCATAATCAAAACCTATCTCTTTGTTTAACTTAACATATGTAAAAATTTCATCTTTTCAGATCTGTTGATGGTTTTATCAAGAGACTCAATGAATTGCTCAGGAGTGAGCGAACAGAGAGAATCATCTTCAGCTCTGAAGCGCGGATTCTTCGGTATAAGTGAGTTGAATTTTGACGATGGTTCAAAAAGTGGAGATAAATTGTCAGTACGATGCTTTCCATTTGTACTTTTATTGCCTGAGGGAGCAGCACGGCCTGCAAACAAAATCATGTAGTCTATGACAGATTCACTTGCAATATACCAGTACTCACCTATAATTCAAAGATAGGTGTTAGCATTATGCCACTGAAATACATGCATGACAAGACGAAAATTAACTCTGCCATACACGGGAAGATAACGGAGGATGTAACAATATGGTCGAATCAATTAAAACCAAACTCTGAGTACTGCGGCATTCAAAACTCTCTACAGACTGAAGAAGCAGGAGCACGTGCAATTTTGGAATCATACCACTGTATGTTAAATCTGTTCCGGTGTTGAATGCCTTAGACGTCGACTTTGATCGCTTAACAATAAAACATGTCTTCGACTATCGGCTTATTTTTCATTTGAGAAATCTCTTTTAACTGCTTATGTAAATAAGTCGAGCGAGCTACTAACTAATCTTTGCATTTGTTAAATTGCACGTCTTAATTTGTATTTGAAATGATTGATGCATTTTTTGTAGACTGAAGGAAAATTTGCTTCAATTGATGTTTATGGAGCCGGAAGAATATGGACAGAAAGCTGAAGAATTAATTTGGTCGAAAGTGTTTTACGCAGTAATTGTGAAAGTGCGGCAGCTGACGAGAGTGAGTATCTCCATTTTCTTCAGTTTAATTGGATTAATTGATGAAAACAGCACATAATCCAGTTCTGTTCGTTGGTCAGGCGAGTTCCATCGGGAAGTCAATGCATTTTATGTAAACTTTTGTTATTCTTTTCATTCTATTTTCTGCCAGTTCCTGTAGATTTTCTCATTTCGTCTGCATCCACTTCAATTTGTAGTCAACTCTGATATTTTTAAATCTCGTTATATTTTAAAGCATCGAATTGTAAGATCAGAGTTAATGTCTACAAAGCAAATGCACACACCCTTAACTGTGCTTGATATCCATATATCATTTGAGATCAATCCTCTATCAGTGTTTGTATCAGATGCGCTCACTCTGCCCTGACATACTGCTGAAAATTGAAAATCGATTTCATAATGCATGAAATAAAATGTGCTAACAAAGTGTGACAGTGGATTTTCATCGTGCTTTATTTTCCCTTGTAAATTAACGTTGTTTATACTCGGAAGCACATTAGGCACGGAGGTTTTCTTTCATGTGACCGAGTTGTTATTTATCCCATTCTCATTCTTTTTGTGCTGAGTATTTAGCAAGAATGCAGAGTGTACATATTTTAAGTGTAGCGACCAATGTTTGAACCAAGGTCTCCCGTGCGCAGATCGAACACTACCACAAAGCCACAGCGCCGGCATTGCAATGATTTTGCAAAAAATTTATGTTTTTATGCATTTTTTAAACGACATCTGGCAGGGCCGGCTCCTGCCTCATTCCCGGCGCGCTTTTGGGTATCTGGCCGTAAAGGCCTGCTAGACAAGTCACATTTTAATTCAATAAGTTTCATGCGCTAGGGATAAAATCAAGAAAAGTTATATTCAGCCTATCTGAAGTAAAAATTGTATTATGCATGCTGTTTTGAGAAGGTAAACGTAGTGCATTGACGCGATTCCCAGGCATAAATAGTGTTCAGATCGTCGAGTTCATTTTCATCAAGGAAAGATGCCCTTCTCTAAATCTCGGATACAAAGTGCGCCCGAGCCCGGGAATTAAAAATTAATTTGAGCGAAATGGACAATTAGTCCTTAAATAACCCGGTAGTGCCATTTAGCGATTTTTTTGTTACTGCACGTAATTAACATAATTAATCGACTTCAGATACTTCTAATGGAACGATTATTAAGCTCATTAACAAAAGATACAGTGCTCCCACTTCGGCCCGAATTCGGGCATGGCCCGAATTTCATGCCAGCTGGCCCGGAAGCCCGAATTTTCTAACCTCGGCCCGAATTTCATTTTCCTGAAATTCGGGCCTTTTTGATGAAATTGCCTGAAAAACAAGTCTAGACCCCTATACTTCATTCCCATGGAATGCAAGAATTTGGGGTGTTTCATGATATTTTGTTTAAAAATTTTCTTTACCCGGAGCTATATTGAACAATGATTTGGGCCGTTCATTAAATATTGACTTGACTTCAAAATTTCCTAAAGGGGTTGTGTTCCAGGAGGCTTACACGAATTTGACCTGAAAAGAATGACTAGGCCTACATCATTCAAGGCATCCTACTTGGTCACTGGTTTTTGCTTAGTGTGACAAATGATACAGTACATGATCAGGTAATGATACAGGTCACGTTATCAGTTGACTTCTATGCTGCCACGATTGCAGAGAAGTACCGTAAAATGCATTGATGTATTCGAAGCCATTGATGATGTAGTTATTATTTCATTTATGTACAATCGTGCATATGGGTCTAGGGTGTGCACTTTCTTCAAACTTTTAACGAAAATTCATGGGACAGAAAGATGAGCTTTGTCCGAATACAAAAAAAGTTTCGAAAAAACCTCTCCTCGAAATGTTCTTATTCTAAATATGACAGCCATTTTACTCCAGCTAGTCTAGTTGAATATCTAGAACTGAGTATGCTCTAAACAACTAAAAACGGGCAGGGGCCTACTCATGCGGGTATGAAGGCCTGCTGAAAAAACAATTACAGCTGGTCTTTAAAATGCACGGTATCTGTGTATGTCTTTGATCAATTTTGATGCTTATGAGTCGGAATATGATGCTGCATTTCATAATTTAGTTTTTCTTTAATCTTCAGTTAGATTACATACTGGTTTAGATGTTCTGATTTACTAGAAATGGTCTTTAGATAGGTCTCCTATAAAATATGAATGGAGGACCAGTTACACCCTGGAGTATTATTGGAAATATATCACATTTGACTAAATGCAGTTAATAATACTTCGGCCCGAATTTTCGCACCCGGCCCGAAAATTCGGGCCGGGTGTGAGTGGGAGCACTGAAAAGATAGGCATGAAAAAATGCTAGTGATTTGGAACTGCTGCAGAGTTATTAGGAGTTAAGTTGATAAATAAAATCGAAGAAGCGAGAAATCTTATGTCCTCAAACGTCTACGTCGAGATAACTAAATAATAACATATGAAACACTTTAATGACACATGTAAATCAGCACTTTATGAATGTCACTGACCCTCCTGCTTACTTCATTGGCTTTGAAAGAAACAGCTCAGATGCCTTACAGAAAACAATTCTCGGCAAATATGCTGACGCAACAGCGGATGAAAAGTCGAAATCTAGCCGAAATTTCCGATCTAGGACGTACTATTGCATTATTTTTTTTATCTGATCACAATCAAGTGGTAATACATGTATGTCATAATCGAACCTCTCCTTTACTTATGAAATTTAGTGGTTGCCTAATAATACATCAAATGATGTTGTAATCCATAGAGATGCTGTAATACATGGATGTCATTGCATACTGATGTATAATTCGAAAGTCGGTATAATGAAATAGCATAGAAATTTGATGAAATTGCCTGGGATTAGCGTGGGAATCGCCCGGGAATTTGAGGTTTTAATCTCTTAAGTACGGCAGATCGGCATCAATTTACCTGTTAAGGGTTCCATATGATTGATATGCTCTAAAAATGAGAGTGAGAAGATATACAGGGTGTCCATAAAGTTTGTACCTGGTTTTAACTCACTGTCATTCTAATATAAGATGTTCAAAATTATATTTGATCCATCGCACGTAGTGATGAGACCCTTAAGTTTTGTTTACAACAATGCTTGATGTCACAATGCATTTCAAACACAAACTTTTGAATATATTGTCTTGGCTATTTTTCATTATTTGAATGTAAAACTTTTTCATTATCTTCAGGTAAACTTTTTACCTGAAGATAGTTAACGGATGTTAACTGAAATTAATTGTAAGAAATAAGAAAAAGAAAATAAAACCATCATCATTCTATATTGGCTCTTTTCAACTACATTCAAACACAAACTGCCAGACGTAATACTTGAATTAATTTATTTAGCACAGTGCGAGTCATTTGAATTTCTCGGAAACAGCACACGCTTATTTTTTATCATAAAGCATATCCTAGATTGCAAATTTTAGCTTTGCATTACCAAAAATTGCTCGTGTAAAAGTGCTGCACAAAATATGAGCACATTTAAATAAAGGCCACGACAAATGTTAAATAAGTTATTCGCATGCGATTTCAAATTACAGGAAAAGCTTTAATACCTGCCGGAATGCTAGCTACTGATGGCCGCATACAACATTATGATGCTTGGGGCGAAGCTGAATTCTGATACTTTGGTTGAGCGCAAATTAATGAATGGGAGGCAAGAAATATTCCCACATACAAGCAGAGGCCTATGACACTAAGTTACGCCACGCTCAAAGAAACGGGTTCATTCCAAGATTGACCTTGCTCTGAGAGACCATAGCGTCGAAGAGGATAAAATTCACGAACATAAAAAGAGAGTTCAAATTCACGAAATCTTACAAGATTGCGCGGCTCAACATCCCCTTGCAAAGCAAAGTCGTTGGCTGAGATTCTATGGAACACTGCTCCATAAGGCAATGGAGACAAACTTGTTCTGTATAAGATTTTTTTCTCAAGAACTATAGGCCTACGAAGATGAGAAAACAGCGCGGATTGCTATGTGTAATGTTTTTCATGAACTTATTTATTCTGACGACAAATTTTTGACTATGCAATCTGATCAAGAAACTTTCACTCTGTTTGGGAACAACTGGCACAATGGTGTAATTTGAAGAACAGGGTTCTTCACTGCGTCGCTGAGGTATAGGCCTAGTGTTCCGGGGTCACTGATTACAGAGTGGTGAGCAAGGTTTCATTATGAGATCATTAATCCTAATTTTATATGTGAGCGCTACTGTCAATAGCCACAGCCATGCTTGAATTTTTTTCATTCTGGAACTTAAGAGGTGAAGGACGATCAAACCCACGCCGCTCCATCAGGATGATACTCAAAGAAGTTCAAGGATTCCTAACGAACAACCGTCCTGGAAGATGGATTGGAAGGGATGGCGATTCTCCAGACCGCCAGATACCCCCATTTAATCCTCTGATTTTTTATTTGTTTCGTCGTGTATTGGGAAAGACCACACTGACTAAGCCAACTTCTTCAATTCATAGGAAAAGAAGTCTCGGTTATATCACTCTTGAAACCACATGTCTAAACTTTCAAACAGTCCTTGAACTTCGCCGTTTTAAAAGCAAATATTGTTAATCGTTGGTAATGTTTTGAGTACTACTTTTTTCATAAGAAAGTGCTATATCAGTTCTATATATCGGATATATAAACAACTGAAACCAACGAATGGCTTCACAAAGTTGCATAGTTTGTGCTTGAAAATATTTGTATATTGCAGAAACTTTTAACTTGAGGTGCTCTTCAAAATGTTTTTCGAGATAATATAAGATAGTCAAAGATATTTACATTGAATATTGCTGTAAGCAAAATTTAGGGGTCTCATCATTGTATGTGATGGATCAAATTTGAATTTGAACATCTAGTTTCAAAATGACAGCGAGTTAATACCAGGTACAAACTTTATGGACACCCTGTATATTGCATATGCGATTAACCATTTTATTACGACCTCTTTATCAAGCGCATTCTAATATGATATTGATCCTACGACGGATTTTTTCAGCATGGAGAGCGCCTGCATGAAACCCAAGAGAAGTATTACAGAAATCATCTTCTACAAGGAATTGGCTTCTACCAGGATTTGAGTCTGCGATTACAGAATACATATCATCTTAGAATCAGCCGTGGAATTGATTTTGCTCGTCCTCCACCAAGTATTGGTGATAAAAAACACCGTGGTGGACCTCTGGGCTCAAATATTATTTTGGATTGTGGACTTCTCGACTCTGCAACTGATCCGTATGATGAGGAAGTTGTGAACGAGCAACGACAGAAGAGACTTCGTGTTTGGGCAAATGAAGCGCTACATCGTTGCCTCGCTTACATGGGAGATTTAAGTAAGCTGTGTTTTCATTTCCTTCTGATAGATTTGATTGAGGTGCTGTCCAGACAATTAGTTTTTTGAACCCTTCGCTCGCAAAAGCCAAGAAATTATCTCTCGAATTTTTACAATAGGTTTAATGTAATTTTTATGAACAAAGTTTCATTGGCACAAATCAATAATTCAGACTGGCAGTGTACTGTAATAGAATTACATGTTCTTAACACACATGCCTTTTATTACATGCCTTTTAATGTGAACTTGAAATTTGAAACATATATCTGGACATAACTGCTACTGTGTATTAGTGCGTGCCTTAAACCATCAACGTAATGGTCATTCTCGACAGGGACTTTCCTTGATCAATGCCGATATTACTGCAATATTATTATTTTTTGATGTGGAATAATCCCATATCATCACTCAAAATAAGCTTCTAGTTCTATCTTCATTTTGCAAATCTTGCTTCTCGAGTTCGTTGTTATTGTCGCAATTATGTTGCTCTCTGATTTCTTCCCTGTCGCATTCTGCCTCATCATATCATCAATGTACATAACGTCTGCATTTAATCAGCAAAAAATCGAGACAGTCAAATTACAAAATCGAAAGTTAATTTATGCAATTGATTAATGTGCTGGACATTTTTTTGCTTTTATCATATTCTTTTACTTTACACCTGCATATATTTTCCATTTTTATTATTAATCGGATATTCATTCGTACAAATTTATCATATCTTCAATTAGATATCTTTTGCAAATCTAATGCTCTCTACTTTAATATAGTGTAGCATTTGATATTTGAATTGAACTGCTTTGTGACATTTGTTGTTCTATGCTTTAGGTATGCTACTCAATAGCTTAGCTCCCGTCCACACATGGTGTCCGCGCTCCCTGGAAAACCTTGAAAACACCTGGAAAATGAATTTTACCCTGAAAAACCTGGAAATCCTGGAATACACCTTGAAATTTTGAGACTAATCAAAACACTCAACCAAATTTCACGCCACCTTTCAATCTTTTTTCGTCAATAATATTAATTTCATAGTATGTAAATCCGTTTTATTAATTAATAAAGAAATTCTTTGGGAAGATTTTCCCTGGAATTTTTCAGAGTAGCAGAGGATTGGTTAGCCGATGCCTTAGACATAATGAGAAAACCTGACTACGTGCCAATTAAAGACAGTGTGTTGCAAAAAGTTCATGACGATCGATTTATGTATATATTTTACGAGAATGGTGTCTGGCTTAGACTTACTTAAAATTACAGGCCGATTAGAGCTTGCTCGTAGAAATTTTGTATACTGGTGCATTATTACAAGCATATTATTTTATTATATTCAAGAAATTTTATTTATATTGGTATTCGTCTTCTTCTTTATTATATTACACCAGTGGCATCAATTGCGATTAACTTTATATAAACTACATGTACAATGGTATAGTGTAGGTATTACTATGTGTATTCAAGAAGTAAACCGTACATCGTGAAGTAAGCAATTCCAATTTTTCTACTGTGTAGGTCTACGGAATATATTATTACTCGTACATTGTGAAACTCATTATGCATGCCAACGCATTTTGATTTACAAAACCTTCCATCATATCATGACATTTTGAAATAACATAAAGCTCGGAAAATTTGTAATTTCTGCTTGATATAATTGCCGAGAAAATGTTTTATGCATTCCAGGAGGTTTCGCATGCGGCGCTTTACAAAACTTAAATTCTGCCAGTTGTAATCCTAAAAGGTTGGAGGTCTCGCATGCGGCGATTTAAAAACATAGATATTCTACTAGTTATACTCGGCGCTTTAGAAATCATGTATATTCTATTAGTTATGTTCCCAAATATGCTGGAGGCTTTGAAGGCATCAAAATTCTACTAGTTACACAGTCAAAAGGCTGGAGTTTTCGCCTGCGGTACTTTGTCTCAATATGGTTGAGCTCTAATTAATTATTATCTGTGGCCTTTGTGCATTAATAATCTATGTACCTTCAGTCGCAGCATAGGGCCTATAGTGTGTAGGCGCATGACATAAGGATTCATAACTACATAGCTGCTATTCACTCTCACTACTTTATCATTATATTATTTTTATTACTTACTTTTACTATTACTATTAGTAATACTATCTAATCATAATATTATTCATTATTCTTGGATTACTTGTAATCATCTCAAAACTCAAAATACGACCCGGGAAAAGTAACATATGGTCCCTGCTAGAAAAGATCTTATGATCTTTTTGCAAACCCGTGTTATCATCCCTGTTTAAGTTTGACGCGTGAATTTGAGTCAAATTTCCTTGCAGAAAGCCTGAAAATTTTCGTTCAAATTTGACCCTGAATTTTTGTAAATTTCCCTGGAAAACACCTGGAAATTTTCATTCAAATTTGCGCGGACACCCTGCGTCCACAGCGACAGCTGTTATATGATGCCCAGATTTCACGGTGGTTCATGTGCGCAGTTTCAGTGTAGCGCTTCTTCTTTAGTCGACTCTGGTGGATTCGTTTGCCTTACACAATGTCTCGTCCAAACTCGTGCATTAGTCGGAGTATCGACTAAAAATGCAGCTTGACTATTTTCTTGCCGACATGCAAGAAACTGGTGTTAGTTAACAGCACTATTGAGAAGACAAGTTGTATAATGGGAGTGATCATTAAGCTCAAGAAAGAGACGTTTGCAACATCGTTGCTTTCCAATGTTTGGATCCCAAAAAAGCACAGGCACAACAGAACATAAGCAACCCTCAATTCTCTTGTTGACATATTTGCATCCCTCGTTGTATTGAGTGAAAAGAGAATTGATTAATCAGGGGAATTCATTTTTCATTGATCGCTTTATATCGACTTTTATGGATAGGACTGACCGATTGAACAGAGCTCAGTGATTGTTGACTTAATCATTCCTTATAATTTTGATACGAACTGTAAGCCATACTGAAGGAAACAATGAAAATACATCTTACTACCAGTTTTATTTCATGATGATAGAACAAACACCTCGCGGGCTTCAAATCATGATCTATGTTATTGCTTTGTTGATTATTTGTCTAGAATTTATTGGTCAGTCATTTGATGAAAAATGATAATCATATATTGATAGCCATTGTTAGCTGTCGTCGTAATCAAGTGGAAGCTGTTTTATAACACAAGAAGAACATGCCTTTCAAAGATATTTGAAGACATAGATTTCAGCTTGGGTCAAATATAACCCAATTGCTAATTATGACAGCTAGGGTCATGTACGAGTATATTTGAACCACATAAAAGTGAGGATGAGCAATAATTTACTGATCAGTAAATTGAAAAAGACTTCATATTAGCAGTCTCTACTTTTCTTATTCCACAATGATTTCTGTCAAAATAATTAGCCGCATCATTACATGGACCCGTAGGCTATTTTGTACAGGTTAAAATTTGAGCATAGAGCAAAATGTCGGCTTGATTGGAAGAACATATTAACATTTTTGAATTAAAAAAATCTGAATTGAATAGTAGCATTACAATATTATATGCATTTCTAAGCTACTGTCAGATAACTTTACGATTTCTTAACGTGAAAAGATAAAAACATTCAGGTTGTCCACTTGGTGCGAAATTTCGAACCAGTACGAAATGGTTTGTAATTGGTGGGAAATTCGGGCTATGGTTCGAAAAAGCACGAAATTTGACCTAAGCAGTTAAATATTATGCCACCACTGCTTAAATGCATTCTTAGGCCTACTACTACATGCAAATTCAAAATTCTGAAATGTTTCGCTGGAAGGCCTACCCTCAAACGATCTCGGCGATGAGCACGCTCGCTTGATGTCACATGGTAAGGATGTTGCCTCTGTCAAATCTATATGAGAAAATACTTCAGTTGAAATGACCATTTTTGACTAAACTATCTGAGACTGTGATGGCATTGTGTCCCCACAGCATGGTTGTCGAATAGGGGTTCGGCAAAATGAAATTTTTCGATATTTGTAAATCCAATACCAGTTTGAAAAAGTTCATGTATTTCGCATGATCTCCAATTAATTTGATCGAGGCTCGTTCGAAAATTGATAACCACCATCATTGATGAACAGACGTAATCTGGGAAGTCAAGAGTACAAGACTTTTTGCGAAGAAAACAAAATAAAAAACCTGGACAGAAGTGTCGTTGGTGAGACAATGAGGTGTGAAGTTGGTGTTTTCAAAAGGAAAATGACTAAGGAGATCTGATTACATATGCAAGCAGCCGAAAAAGGTATTCGTGACGTAGAAGCAGCGTTATAGACTGCTAAGAGAAGAAAGTTAGAACTTAATTCAGATACAAATTGATTGTGATACAAAGCGCCAAGACAAAATTTCAAATGCGATTGTTTCCATTATGTTTGAAGATTAATCAAAACTTATTATCTATTGAATTAGGATCACTTACTGACGTGAACTAACTAAAAAGAAAAATCGTTTTGATATAATACTGATTTGTATGGATGAATTAACCTTTTCATGCTGACTAAATGTACTTTAGAAACTTTAGAACGACTTAATATTCAGTGATCGATAACAATCAACAATGATATCAGAATAATAATCCCTAAGGCTCGGCTGAATAACGTTAGTTTTTCAAATCATAACAACGAGATTTTTATTTTTTTGTTGCTGTTTTTCTAATAATTCAGAAAAGTTTTTGATCACTTAAACACGTAAATGTAATTCTACAAATATTGAATAGTCTCATAAAATATGCAGGTAAACCATTGATTTGTTTCTAGCACTAATTTTATGCTTATCTATATCGCTTGTTACGTGGTTGTTGAACCCTTCTGATCCTATTTTGCATCACGTTCTGAAATGAGATAATATGCCAAAGAGTAATTTTCCTGCACATCCATTTGTGACAAAATATAAATTACTTCAGACAGAGCATTGAGAGAGGCATGACTCACATGGTAGGGTGCATTATCCCGTTGATAAATGCCATTACCACCAGGCTACCGCTCGTTCAGCTGCTGCTGAACTCAGTTCTTGATAATTTTATCGATGTACATGACCGAATTCATATTTCGTTCCACCACGTGGCATCTCCCGGTGCCGTAAGACGAAAGGCATGACCACATCATAACCCGGACCAGGCGTTTAAACGATTTCTCGAAATGAAACCCTATAGAAAACTTTTGGGCCATAGTGAAACGTCTGATAATGCAGAAATGTTCATCAAAACAAGAACTGATTTCAAACCTTTTGAAAGTTAAGAATATCGATGACGAAGTTGCTCAAACATGCCAGAATTTGATTCTTTCCATGCCTAGGCGTATGGAACAGATTATAAATCAAAAGTAGTGGTCAAGCTGAATATTGACAGTTTCAGATGATTATTGATGATCCTGAAGTATTACTGAGCTTTTTCGAACATTGTAATATTAACCTACTCTGAATAATAGATTATTTTTCATTAGTATGTAAAAATATATGAAATTCGTAGGTGCTTCAATTATTTGTCGCGCACTGTATGTTTGGGATTAAAACTATCATTTAAAAGACCGGTGAGGTGCAATTTCTAACGTTACGCAATAGCTCAAAGAACGGTCAATATTTCTGCATCATTCAAATGGTCTGAAAAACAAGTTATAACTTAATGGAATATCTGGAAGAATTCGATTGAAAAGTACCTACATGTAGGTCATTTTCACTCATTGACATTTTTGGCCTTTAAGTTGATAATCCTGAAAATGTTTATTGTTGTAATATTGATGTGGACAAATTTAGAGAACCTGTTAGATTATAGATTGAAAAATTTAATCTGAAGCCATGATACATAGAACTGAAATATGAGACAGATGATTGATGATTTATTTATTTAAACTAATCATCGTTTCTCTTTGTTTCCTTATCAAAATATCCTTTCTAAGGCACGTTTCTCACTCATTTTAACAAGCTTATATCATTTACATAGCACACATATCAAATATTCTAATCAGGAAGCATAATGTCCAAATATTAACGAAAGAGTTCAAATTTTATAAAATGACCTACATGTAGGTGCGTTTATTCTTTAAGAGTTTTTGACAAAGTGGCAGCACACTGCATGATTATTGCTAAAAAACAATCATTCTGAACACAACCATTGATGAAATGAGAGCCAAATCTGTAATATATGTTATTAACTATTAGGCTATATTCTTATTCACCCAATAGTTCGCCTGTCACAGCCAGCTTCAGGGAAGCAAAGGCTTACGAAATTTTAGTTCGCAAAAATGATTTTCAAAAATTCTAATAGGTCTACGGCAGATTTGGCAATACATGTAGGGATCATAGCACTGCAAACGCGGTTCCCACCGCAGCCGCCAGCAACCATGATAGCTTAAATTTCAAGATCATGTCAGCTAGCCATGTATTCTCTAGCAAACCACTAACAATAGTGGTCAGTCAGAGATACAGAACCAGCTTAAATGATAAGGAATAGGCGAAAAATAAGCTATAAAAGCCGCTGGCGGCTACAATTGAAACCGCTCGAAAGATGTCATGAGTCTAAAAAAATTGGAACTGATCACAGAAAAAGAAAGGATTGATAGTTTGCCCTCTTTTAGTCTCAAGTTTGCATTGTCTCTATATCAGTCGTGATGATTGAAATTGAAGTGCGTTGTTCTGCGTTGCATGTTTGGAGATATTTGAAAATTGATGAGGTATTTTGCGTCAAATGTTCTTTGATTCTGGCATGGAGGGGTCGGATGGTGCTCCCAATATACTCGTTGTTGCAATGCAGACATTTAACTTCATGTACAACGTTCTTTCTATTGCATGATTCATTTTTTAATATGCATGAGGACATTTTGCAAGGCTGCACCTGTTTTCTTTTTGAGAGAGCATTTCTTGGTGTATGTCTTATGAGGTAATCGAATGTCAATACCTTCTGTTTTGAAAATATGTTTGATTTTCATATCAACACTGTCGGAGAGGAAAGGGGTTTTGAAGTACATGAGATTCTTTGTTGCATGTTTTTGTCTCCTTACTCTTTTCGATGCATTGATAAACTGCTTTGGATATCCCCGTTGTTGTACAACCTTTTCTATTCAGTTTTTATTCTTGGATCTTCATCAGCAAAACAACGTTCTCGTATTCTTTTTGTTTCGTTTCGAATCATGTTCATCTTTGAGGAGGTTGGAAGACTTGATGTAAAGTGTGGAAATATCTCTTTCCTTACTGATTTCTGTAGAAAATTATCTTCTTTTCAGGTAGGTTCACACTGAAATCTAGCAGACTGATTTGCTGTTCGTTGGGATGCTCTAATTCAAATTTGATGTTTTGTTGTTTAGAATTCAGTGAAGTCGATAATTGTTGAATGTGGGAAGTTTGACAGTGCTTGTCGCTCAATTGAATCCACAAATGATTTTGCCAAAAATCGATGATAGAGAAGAGCCCATGAGTAACCCGCACACTTGTCGGAAACTTTTACCAACAAATTCAAAATATGTATTGGATAAGATCACATCCAGGAGCTCACATAAGTCATTGACCGAAATATTATTTGGCAGCTTGATAATGCTAGCAGTCATAATATTAGCTATGTTATTAATAACGTCGTGTGGAAGTATGGATGTATACATACTGACAACATCAAAGCTACATGGAGATTCTGGTTGAGAACTTGTGCGCAAATGATAGTTGATTTCGCCGATCAATGTAAAGCTGTTCACTAAATGAACTGGTGTGAATTAGATGATGATAGCAATTTAGACATGAGCCACGAAAGTTTCGTCGTAGGTCCATTGCAATAGGTCTTATCTCGAACTTACTACAGGTCTTCTCGTGAGTTCACTTGATTGTTTGTACGCTTTTATCAGATGATAAAAGTGTGGGAGCTCTGAGTTATTTGTGATCAAACTGCGTCTTATATGATTTGGAATATGACGTTGAGCAATTTCATTCCATTTTCCATTTATGCGTTTTTCTGTTGTTTGAGGAGATAAGTGATTGATCTGCTGATAAGTATTGCTGTCTAGTAAATGCTTCATTCCTACGGTTTGGTATGATTCGCTGTTTGTTATACAGAATTCACCACCTTCATCACTAGATAGGAATACTAAGTCTCTTTCACGTAGCGATGTCAACAGGATGTTCTAGAGGATTGAGATTTCCGAATTTTCGTTTGGTGCAGGTGCTGTTCAACACATTTTTCAGTTGCACATGGTTTCGATTTAGTCTTGCCTAAATACAATTGTGAATTAAGAAGCTAAAATTTTGCTTTTAATAGCGCTTATTAAGAAAATTGAATTCCAAAGATAGAATGAACTATTATTATCATTCCTATAATAGGCCTATAAATTCATAAATTAAGACTTTTTAAGGTATAGGGTTAGGGTAACTTAAGGTAAGGTTATTTTTATCATTTATGTTTTGGCATAGATCAATACAAAAATAAACTGAAAAGACATAGGCCACTAATAAAGCGGTATTGTCATTGAATTACAAGTAAGAACCAGAATATTTTTTACAACAGACACGATCATTGCTCATGTAGCATATTGAAACTATAAGCAAGTCACATTCAATCTAATTTCATTCAGATCTTCCTATGGTGGAGGCGTATTTTTATCGGCATTCCTTTCTGAACGTGTAGGGCCCAGCAATAACTTGTACGAGTAGTTGGGGCACAGACGGGGCAGTTGGAGCCACAGAAATCGCAGTAATAGCTGATAATTGACATAACCCTATTGCACATAAAAGGCAATTATCAATGAGTGCTTCGTGCCTGGTCTTTGTTCTGCTTGGAGTCACTCGTTCATGCTCAACAGATTGATCTGCGTTTGTTTATCTTGGTTTTGCCGTGTGGCTGATAAATGAGATATCAGAGTCAATGCTTTTGGCTGGCCATAATAGGGGGATATGTCCAGATTTAAAAAGTAAAGCTCTGAATAACTTAAGTCACCGGCACTGCTTTCTCCCAAAGTATTCCAGATCTTGATTTTTATCAAGTATATGCACAGTCTCCCTTATCTGTTTGCCCAGCCAGGATCATTGACACTGCGATCTTTCAGTTATCAGCCGCACGTCAAGGACAGGATAAATAAACGGAGATCAGCCTGTTCGACCACTTGGGTATCACACGCCATTTTGGGCCATTCAATCTATACTGATTAGCTCTTGTTGGGCGAAAAACGGTGTCTACGCCTGCTAAGGAAACAGGTGTTTCAGCTGTTTGAGGATGTGGTTATTCTTCTATTCATGACCAGGCAAAGTGGCACTCTGCTGTCAATCTATCGAAACATAAAGTTAAATGAAATTGTTCACCATGCCAGCATAAGTATATCCATTAAGTCAACTAGGGAAGTTATCAAGTTTCTACCACAGAAGTCGTTTACTGTACTTACTAACCCTCCATGACGAATGATGGATAAACGTTAACGAGTTAACAACGATTTCTTTTAGTCCATCGTCAGAATTTGACTGGTCTTCAGTGAAGAGTGCGCAGATGCATTTTCTGCCTTTTATGTATATGTCTGCCTACAAAAAGACCTGTGCACTGTATAATTATAC
Source organism: Prostheceraeus crozeri (assembly GCA_907163375.1). Classification (NCBI taxonomy): domain Eukaryota; kingdom Metazoa; phylum Platyhelminthes; order Polycladida; family Euryleptidae; genus Prostheceraeus; species Prostheceraeus crozeri. The sequence continues at coordinate 91,699 of CAJQUW010011683.1, read as the reverse complement.
AATCTACACTGTATTTGCACTGTAGAATAGATTGTTTTTTTTGCAACACTGAATTCTGATTTCTATGCCTATTTTGGGAAGACATGCAATCGATAGATGCCTTTCCGGGATATTATCAGTATGTCCTAAACTTGAAATATTCAGAATTTCCATTTCCAAATGAAAGATTTTCTTGACATCGTTGTTTACAAGTATTGATGCTGGGATGTGTCACTCATTTAATGAAAGACAGTTTATCAAATCTCACTCGATAATGACGATGTGAATTATTTATTCATCATATTCCGCTCATGCCGTCATTCTCAGGCCCGATAACTTCCTCAGTTATGGGATGTATGTACTATATTATTTTGTGTTTACACCTTTATTTTGTAAAAGATTTTCTCTAATTTCTCTTGCTATAGAAAGCCTATAGTATTTTGATCACTATCATTATTCTCCGGACGTGATGAATGTACAGATCTATACTATGTTATTTTAGGAAACATGAACTATCAAAGTCAAACGTATTTTTATTATTTTTATTTTTAATGCTATTCCTGGAATAATAGATTGAATTGTCATTTGAAGATAAGGATAGTATCCTTGGAAGAAGATCTGTTGGAACAAATCAGCTGATTTGTTGTATAGCCAGCATTGATGGTTATTTAATGGGAGAATTGTCATTAGTGAGAGGTTTGTATTCAGCACTAAACTGTTGAATTTTTTGGTTTAAAATTTGGCTAAGTGGCTCTTCTTCCGCGCAAAAATTATTTGCTCGGAAGAAGGGCCACTAAGCCAAATTTTAAACCAAAAAATCATTTTACTCCGCGATGGCCATTAAAACATAAGAATTTATAGTTAAAGTGTTGAAGGTCTGATTTTATGCATTTGACGCGCAAACTTATAAAGAATTTATTATTATCTTGTTACGGGTTATTATTTTCTTAATATTCCCAAAACATGATTGAAAAATGTAAATGAAAAATGTGGATAAATTGTATTGTGAAAATAAATAAATGGTGCAAACAGTCCTTATAAGGACAGATGGTACGTTCACAGTTATAAGACAGTCACAGCACCAACAGAGTCTCCAGATTCTTCCAGGACCACAAGCCGTGGTGATCACGTCCGCAGCAGTTCGATGATAGTTCGCACACAGAAGATAGGCTGCAACACCGTCAACGGCTCTCGCCGACAACTTCGCTTGGAGAGACCAGAATGCGTTAGCGGCCGTTGTTCATGCCGCGTTAAATACGTCTGTGAAGATTCGCTCACGGTCAGCTACCAATTGTTTGGTCATCCATTGTCTGATGACATGACATGTCTATTGTCAGTCATGTACCGTAGATAGCTGACAAGCTGGACTTTTGCATGACATTGGAACTTGAAATGCATGCCGCGGAAAAGTTATTGCTCTAACAATGGAATGGAGATTGCTCTCACCAAAACAATAAAACGCATAATAAAGCAAGAAGACAAACTGCCTAGCACACAACACGCCCCATCAAAAAAAATAAAAATCACATTTTTATTTAACTTCTCGACAAACGATCTGCTATGATGTTATCTCTCCCGGGTACATGTTGAATGATAATATTATATTCCTGTAACAACAGACTCCATCTCAAAAGTCTCTGATTGTCATTCTTCATTCTGTTAATGAAAACTAACGGATTGTGATCTGTGTAAACAAAAGTAGCTCGCCGGCCTTTGAGGAAATACGCAAAGTGTCTCAAACTTTGAACGAACCAACGCTAGGCCTTCTTTTTCAATCGTACTGTATTTTCTTTCGTAATGATTGAATTTCTTCGAATAATATGATAATGGATGCTCGTTCCCTTCCTCATCATCTTGAGCCAACAATGCACCAAGACCAAGCCCGCTAGCATCGACATATAATTTGAATGGCTTTTCAAATGTAGGTACTGATAAAATCGGTGGTGATGCCAACATTGTTTTGACTTGTTCGAAAGCTACTTGGCATTCATTACTCCAAGTATATTTTATTTTTGGGCTCGTGAGGCTTGTCAAAGGGTGTACATTATCTGCGTAATTTTTGCAAAATTTTCTATAATACCCAGCCATACCAAGGAATCTTCTTAGTTCCTTTCTTGAGTTAGATACAGGAAAGTTTACAACGGCTTGAACTTTTGCCATAATAGGTTTTATTTTCCCATGTCCGATTTCAAAACCTAAATAGTTTAACGACTGTTTCCCAATCTCGCTTTTGCTGAGGTTGATTGTTAAATCGGCCTCGCCGATTCTTTGGAATAATTTTCGTATTTGTTCCAAGTGATCTGGCCAGTCATTACTATAAACGATTATGTCGTCAATATATACGGGGCAGTTGTCTAAATTTTCGATGACTTTATTAGCTAGTCTTTGAAATGTTGATGCGGCATTTTTCATTCCGAAGAGGATAACTTTGTATTGAAATAAACCCTCTTCGGTGACGAAGGCTGAAATTCGCTTTGCTCTTTCCGTTAAAGGAACTTGATAATATCCTTTCAATAAGTCAAACTTGCTGATTATTTTCGAATCTCCTACTTGTTCAATGCAAGTCTCGATATTCGGCAAGGGATAATTGTCTGCGATTGTTAATTCATTTACTTTTCTATAATCGGTACAAAAACGATGAGTTTTATCTGGTTTTGGTACCAAAATGCATGGTGAACTCCAATTGCTGTTGCTATTTTCTATTATGTTATGATCTTTCAGATATTTTACTTCCTTTCTCATAATTTCTCTCTTCTCTGGATTCATTCTGTACGGACTCTGTTTTATTGGCCTTTCTTTAGATAATTCGACATCATGTTCTGCCCACGTAGTTATTTGCGGATGATCGGAAAATATTCCATGGCTATCAAGGTTTTCTAATATCTTTGAATTATTCATTCTTGGCATGATGAGATTGACTTCCTCTTCTGCATCACCCGGCGTTGCCAATTTCGTCAGCGATGTTGCCGCTGCAGACTGCCCTGACGCAATCATAGTGATCGAAGTGCCTGTAGAATTTTTTTTTATATCACCCAATGCAGGCAAATTCGTCTGCGATGCTGACACCAGACTCTCCGGCACAGCACCAGGGTCTGACACAGTTGTTGACTCTTCGTCTCGGTCGTGATATTTCTTGAGCATATTTATGTGACACATTCTTTGTTTCTTTCTTCTATCCGGAGTTTCTATAACATAGTTGACTTCACTTATTTTCTTTTGTATCATATAAGGACCTTGATACCTTGCCTTCATCGGATCTCCCGAGATTGGCAATAATAAGAGTACTTTTTCACCTTGCTGAAATGTTCTTTCTTTTGTGTTTCTGTCAAATTGCTTCTTCATTTTACTTTGCGAATTTATTAGGTTAGTCTTTGCAGATTTTTGTATCTCAGTGAGTCTTTCTTTGATCTCAGACACGTAGTCTAACAAATTCGTGCTTTTCTTCTCTTCGCTGAGCATATTTTCTTTCATCAACTTCAAGGGTCCTCTAACTTCATGACCGTAAATTAATTCAAATGGACTAAATCCAAGTGAATCTTGAACTGTTTCGCGGATGGCAAACAATAGCATTGGTATACCTAAATTCCAGTCTTTTTGATGTTCTTCGCAGTAAGTTTTCATCATAACTTTCAATGTTTGATGGAATCGTTCTAACGCACCTTGAGATTCTGGATGATAAGCAGTTGAACAAATATGTTTTACTCCAAGTACTTCTGACACTTGACTAAATATCTTCGATGTAAAGTTCGTGCCTTGATCTGAGCGTATGACTTTCGGTAATCCCACCATAGTAAAGAAATTGATCAAAGCCGAACAAATATTTTTGGCGTGAATGCTTCTCAATGGGATAGCTTCTGGAAATCTGGTTGACGAACACATAATTGTAAATAGATATTCATGTCCCATTTTGGTTCGTGGTAAAGGTCCAACACAATCAATAATGATATTTCTGAATGGTTCTTCACACGCAGGGATTGGAATTAACGGCGCTTTCGGGGGATCTAACTGATGTTTACCAACTATCTGACATGTATGACAAGTTCGACAGAAGTTAGCTACATCTTTGTACATTTTCGGCCAGTAAAAATGCTTCAATATTCGATAATGAGTTTTGCGTACACCGAGATGACCACTTAATACATTTTCGTGTGCAACGCTTAAGACTTTTTGTCGATATGACTTAGGTATTACAATTTGATGTACTTCTTGCCATGTTTCTTCAGGAGTGGCTTCTCTTGGTTTCCAGCAACGAAATAGGATACCATTTTGCTTGTAAAAGTAAATGCGCTCATTCTTATCACACTCGTTCAGTTCTGCGGAGATGTTTTGTAATTCTTCATCTAAGTCTTTGTCATGTAAGTCTTTGATTAGTTGACATCGATCTATACTTGCTTCGAATGCTACTTCTTTCTCTTCAATATTTTCACCAATTTCATTCTCCTTTTCTGATTTCTCTTTCTTATTCATGGATCTTGTGACGGCACATACTGTTGTTTGTTCACTTTCTTTCGCTAGTTCATTCTCTTTCAGTTCATTCTCTTTCGCTTCATGATCTTTTATTTCTCCTTCGTTTGCTTCAATTTCTTTCATGTCTGTTATCATACGTGGTACCTGAACTTTGCATCCGGCTAAGTCGTTCCCAACAATCAAATCGATCCCTTCAATAGGAATTTCTTCTCGATCGACTAAACCAATTATGAAGGTACCTTCCACTATCTCGGTTTTTACGTACAACTTATGCAGTGGAGCTGAGATACATCCTCCGACGCCGCGGAGTGGAACACATAATCCCGTGTATGTAGCATGTGACACTGGAACTATGTCTTTCACTATTAATGATTGAAATGCTCCGGTATCTCGCCATACTGTAACTGGATATAAATCATCTTTATCATTACCAGCTAGACCGTCTTTCGTGAAAGCTTGCTTCCCTTCTTCAATTAGAAGTATATCTATCATGCTCATTGACCTGAACACCATAAAAACTAGTAGGAAAGGATTTTTCCTGCTCAGTCTCAAGATGGCAGTTCGTTTCACGAACAAGCGTTACGGGCTTTCTATCGTACTTTTCTGGTCGTCCATTCAATTGCCAACATTCTGTTTTTGTATGTCCCTTTCTCTTACAGTGTTCACATTCTATTTTCCATCTTGGCGTTTCTCGTTTTCTCATATCTTCTGGCTGTTTGTTTTTATTGTCATATTGTCTGTTGTCTTCATGATATTTTTCCTGTCTTTTGTCTTCATGATATTTTTCTGCACTTATTGTGTAATAGTTTCTTGCCTTTTCATAATGGTAATACGACCGAGGCTTTTTATGTGTCAATTCGTATTGATCGGCGATTCTTGCTGCTTCGGTTATGTTTTGTGGCATTCTCTCATCTAAATATACTTTGATTTGTGGGCTCAAGCAGTTCTTAAATTCTTCGATGAGGATGACATTTCGTAGTTTCTCAAATGTATCGGCGTTTTCGGCTTTCGTCCACTTATCAAATAAGACTTATCTTTGGCAAATTGTAAATGATTTTGCTCTTTCATTCTTTGCCATGAGCGGAATTTCTGTCGGTAGGCTTCTGGCACCAACTCATATGCTTCAAGGATTACTTGTTTTACCTTTTCATAATCTTTGGCATCGCCATTAGGTAAGGCTGCATACGCCTTTTGTGCTTTACCAGTTAAAACTGTCTGCATCAGGAAGGTCCATTTTTCTTTTGGCCAGTTTGCCGTTTCAGCAACCCTCTCAAAACACAGGAAAAATTGCTCCACGTCTCTTTCGGAAAACTTTGGAACTATAGATGCATCTTCTTTTAATGATGCTTCTGATTTTCTTTTTTCAGTTTCTGCTTTTGTTCTTATTCTCTCTAGTTCAATTTCTCTTTGCATATTCATCTCTTTTTCTCGTGAGTTCTCTTTCGGCCTCCCTTTGTTCTCTTTCGTTCTCCCTTCGTTCTAATCGCTTTCTTCTCGTTCTCGTTCTAATCGCTTTTCTTCCAATTCTCGTTCTAATCGCTTTTCTTCCAATTCTATTTTTTTCAATTCTAACAACACATTGGAATTTTCCGGCAACTCTCCTTGGACATCCTTTTCTATCTTGCCTTCTTCGATGAAGTGACCTTTGATTCTCTGGAGTATTTGCTCCTTTCGCATAGTCATCTTAACTGGCAATTGCAACTGGATTCGAACATCGAATAGTTCCGCTTTCTTCAATTCCTTCAGCTGTTGCACATTTGGGGCTTCATTAAATTGTTTAAGGAATTCTTTAGCATCGAAGTCCATTTCTACGTTCTTAGCTAATTCCTAACAATCCTTATTAAAAAACCCGAGAAAATTTTATTTTATTTAGGAAGATCAAAAAACGCGAAAAAAAATCGAGAAATATATAGCTCAAAACTTGTCCACGGTTAGTTTTAGCCTTATGCTTAGGCCTACAGTTATTAAGCCTTAAGACTTAACTTAAAAAGAGTGGACCGAGGAAGCGAAAAAAGAAAAAGTTCAGAACCTTAACTGGGAAGAAGTGGTAGTTCGAAGAACCGACGGCTCTCAGGCGAGCTGTGCGTCAGTGAAAACAAAGCTGGGTCCTGGCGTGGTCGCCAAATATGTTACGGGTTATTATTTTCTTAATATTCCCAAAACATATGATTGAAAAATGTAAATGAAAAATGTGGATAAATTATATTGTGAAAATAAATAAAGGGTGCAAACAGTCCTTATAAGGACAGATGGTACGTTCACAGTTATAAGACAGTCACAGCACCAACAGAGTCTCCAGATTCTTCCAGGACCACAAGCCGTGGTGATCACGTCCGCAGCAGTTCGATGATAGTTCGCACACAGAAGATAGGCTGCAACACCGTCAACGGCTCTCGCCGACAACTTCGCTTGGAGAGACCAGAATGCGTTAGCGGCCGTTGTTCATGCCGCGTTAAATACGTCTGTGAAGATTCGCTCACGGTCAGCTACCAATTGTTTGGTCATCCATTGTCTGATGACATGACATGTCTATTGTCAGTCATGTACCGTAGATAGCTGACAAGCTGGACTTTTGCATGACATTGGAACTTGAAATGCATGCCGCGGAAAAGTTATTGCTCTAACAATGGAATGGAGATTGCTCTCACCAAAACAATAAAACGCATAATAAAGCAAGAAGACAAACTGCCTAGCACACAACAATCTTTTATAAACTCTATCTCTTCGTAATCATAAACGTGAAGATTTCAATGATCAGCATAGGAAGAAAGGATATGCACTATAGAATGATTTGATGCGATTTAATATAGTTGATTGCACTACGAAAATTCGCGCAGAATTTAGGCATGGAGCGAACCCCTGCGCGGATGACAAATAGCAGTATGAAATTTTCATAGTGTGATTTGCGTATGAAATTTTCACACTATGAACTGTATGAAATCTTCATGCTATGATTTGCGTACAAAAAATATTTCACGTTCATACTATGATCATAGTATGAAACATACGCATGATTCATGCGATGATCATACCCACATATTTCTTCGCGAGAATCTTAGAAACTGACGAATGTGCTTGCCAGGTCAATTTTGAAGAAGCAGTTCTTCAGAGTAAGTCCACGAAAGTATTGCTTAGCAAGGAAAGCATTAGTGAACAGGAACCCGATTATACCAACAATTGACGGTAGTGGGGACTCTTAGTTTTCCATGAATCTTCGAGATCAACCCCGTCTGGACATGATTGTGTCAATCCCAGCTGAATAATTCAAGTAATCTTTCGCAGCTTTGGGTCTCGGAATCATGTCGCTGCGCTTCGTCGTCCTTGATAGCCTGGCAGTCCTTGTTGAGCATGTAGAAATAAAAACTGCTTTTCTTTTAAATTTTAATTGTAACTTAACTGGTCGACGTTTTCTATTGTTGACGTGGCCGACATCTATTCCCCTCTATTAAAGTTTCGATTCAAGAGTTAGTGATGATATCAAGAGGTATAAACGATGGGCAGTCTTAACCAACATGATACATGTACAAACCATTGATCAAACTGCATGGTACTTGACGGAACCGAACCAGGAATGGCCAACTACGTACCACGATCCTGACAGTAGCTTTTCAAGGACTATTAACCTGAGGGTGCATGTGGTAGTTGATTCCAAACTCTTTGACGTAGGCATACTCCTCATCTTCCATGATATCCTTCTTTTCGTATAACTCGATATGCAACACTATCTTGGAACGAACATCACAAGGGGTTTCCAATTCATTGCCGATTGGCCGAGGTTTTCTGATTTCGATTCTGCATTCCATTCAAGAAAACTACCTGCATGCAGGTACAATTCTTACTTAACTTTGACCCTTTGTAACTCAAATGAGAAATAGGTGCATGCAAAACCAGCAGTCCTAAATGTATAGTTAAATATATAGCAGATCTAAATGTAAGTTATAACGTAAAAAGCTGTTTTTTAAAATAAAAGTCATCTCAGCGAGCTTTCTTCAGAAAATAATGCGAAATAAACTTAATTTTCGCATGAAAAGAAGCAGAAAAAATATTCAAGAATAGAATAGCAAAGTATGAATTAGCTTTAGGCAGAGAATTTGCTTTATTATTAATTATTGATAAATCAAAAATACTCTGATACTGAAAAACAAGTTGACTAGAGTTAGTTGAAAATTTATCTCGGATATATCAATGCATAGAAAAGTACTTGCATTTAGGTACTTTTCTACCGTTCTTCAAATAAATGTCATGGATTCAATTTACTATTTCTTTAAATATTACAGATTTAGTTCAGGAATACCTGAATACCTACATCGGGCCTATCCGAAGTATGAGCCCATTGAAACACATTTTTGTATTTACTCCGTCATAATTGAAAATTTGAGACAGATAAAGGAAAATTGTCTTAATTTATCGGACTCTGCGCATGTGAATTGGCCAAAATCAGATTAATATTACGATAATTAGCGATTACTATCTTTGACAGTAGACCTAAATGCAAACAGGCTTGCATGCAGCAATGCAGAAAATGCAGGTACATTGGACTCTAAATCAAGCTTTTCACTTGATAGGGCACACTGGCTGTCATTTAAGGACGCATCGCATCTAATTTGGTATACCAGTAAAATCTCCTTAGAAAGTATGGAACACAAGACCTATCTGAAAAATATGACCACTGTAGCAATTTTGGCTTAATTTCATTTTTAAAAGTCAAAGCAAGATGAAGAAAAATAAGTCTTAATTTTTGGATTCCACGCGTATTAATTGGCCGTAATCAGATGAGTATTCTTAGGAATAGTCATTGCTGACTAAATCAGTAAACCTACTTGCAAATTGATGCAAATAGACCTATTTGCAACAATAGGTAGATTTAGCTCTAGATCAAAAGTTAACTACATAAAGTGGTTATAATTTCTGGACACAGCGCATCTAATTTAGCCAGAAGCGGTGCAAGAGCTTCTGAAAAGTAACTTAATAGTGAATAGTAACTAATGACAAAACGTGGTGCAAGGCATTCTACAAATAGGCCCATTGCATTTGGTAAAAAATACGAAAAATGATTTTACTATACTTAAAAAAACATGACCTCATTGCCATTTTATAACGGTGTATCTTTGCAGTTCTGAGAATGGTCGTGAATTATTGCACACTATTATTTGACCTTCAAACTACCAACAAGATTATTCATGGTCAAGCATGACTCGAATCCAAAGCGTTTAATATAATCCGGTGCATGATCCATATTTGAGCATACCGCTTTCTAAATTCATCCTGGAGTTGTAATGTCCATGATATGATACACGTATGTGAAGTGTGCTATGAATCATGCATGAGAAACGCGCTGGTGCATGATAGGGATAAGTGTGCTCAAAAGTCTTCTCTCGATGAATTCAGAAGTAGGCCCATATAGGGAGATAGAATTTGCGTCTCAAAACGATATACTCCTCGCCTTTGACTTTCGGAATCGCCAGTGAATAACCAATAGATAGATGTTCACTATGTACTCAGATGGTGCATTGAGATGGCCCTAAAGTATGTCGATGACCACATGCGTCTTATGAAGTGGAAAATCTCTTGAAATGGAAAAGTAGGCTTGTCAAATGAAGGAATGGATGCTGTAAAAACCCATCCACATGGCGTGCTGTTAGACAAAAACGTGACTTCTTCGAGTGCATCAAACCAAAAGAGCGTCGATGTTCTGCTTTATCACAGAAAGCAGTTTATTAATCAAAGTGGCTCTCTTCAATGATATTATGGAGGTGCTTCAATCATTATCTGAAGATATTTCAAGCTGGTGAACCAATATTTCGAGCACATGTTTTTTATCCCGAAATGCTGTGCTTTAGAGGTGATGTTGAGGATAATCAAACTAGATCGTACGTCAACGTCCTGAAGTTCAAGCTGCTTCCGAGAGTGAAATATAGATATGTTCAGAGGTCCTGTCAAATGGTCTGAAATATTTCGATTTATCAATCCTAGTATAGATTGCAGTTATCTGCTACACCTATCGGTATTTACAGGGATTTATAGTATGTTTCTTGAAGTTTTGTTTGTTTTGATTCAATAACTATTAAGTACAATTTAAGATCTGCAATACACTCTAAAAAAAAAAAATTTTTTTTTTTTTAATTGGTTTCCGGAACAAACACACACGGAAGAAAACCAAAACGAAAACCAAAAAAAAAAAAACTGTTTCCCAGAAAAACAAAAGGAGAAACAGAAAAACCAAACGGTCCAAAAAAAAACAAAACTGGTTTTCTCCAAAAAACAAAAGGATTCTGGGAAAAAAAAACGTTCTCTGGAAAAAAAACGTTGTCCAGAACCCGTTTTTTTTTGCCAAAAAATGGGGTCAACCAGCAGATCAATTTTTTAATTGATTAACCCCTCATCAATCAATAATTCAATGATGATTGTGATATTTGCATTTGATTGTGTGTGTGGTTGTGAAAGCTGTGAGGGATTTATTCCCAGCCTATTTGTATTTCACATTCTCATTTCACACCAGAAATTTAAATTTCATTGGACTCATTAAAATGTTGGGCAGGAATTTTATCATTTCTCTCTCTATATATCTCTCTCTTATTTCTACTGAAAGGTGGTTAACTTTCATTCACTGCTGCACATATCGGAGATTCCCCTTACTCCTTTATCTCGCTGCGATGACTTGGCTGAATCTGCGAGCTCGGAAAGTATTAAAGTGAACTATGCTTTGACTTTACTGCTTTTTACGAAGTGATTAGTCTTTGATTAGTATTTTACGACAAATTCATAAATAATTAATAAATAAATAAGCCAATTACTGATAGCAAGCATAGTTCTTTCTTTTATGAAAAAAAATCGGTTCGAGGATCGACACATGTGTGTCGTTGCCATGACGTCAAGAATGAGAAAACGCGCTGTCATCTTGGTTCTTGTGTTGTACTTTGAAATTTTTTTTTGTTTTCACGTTTATTTTATCATGTCATTATGTATGTATGGGATTAAGAACACACAAATAACGGTATATTATTGATTTTTTACATTGTTTCCACAGTCCCTTCACTGTATAGTATAAATTGATGCTTATAATTCTCTTTTAATTCAATTAAATAAAATTTATTTAATAATTATGATGAATATGAGTATCATGCAAGTATATCCCTTATAATTATTCGGCATCTAATTTTTTGTCGTTTTGATCTCATGACTACCGTGACTACTCAGAGATCGCTTGCAGTATTTGTATACGAATGACTTCATATTCATGTTGTTCGACCAATTTTCAATTCTTTTTAAAAATTCCTATTACTAATATGATGATGTTATAATAAGCCATTAGCTTGTGAATATACATTGAAGTCCTATAGTCTGCTTGTATAGCTTTATACAAGTTAATTTTAGCCTTGATGAATTTCCAATTTCGCCAAATTACAGTAGCTTTTGTTTTATAATTGTTATTTCATTATTCGTGTTTTTGGCGTGTTGTGTGCAAGTCCAACATGTTGCTTACTGTTTTATTTTGCTTCATTTGCCACGTGTAATGTGTAACTGCCTTTCTTTGTAACAGCCTGGTAATGTGCTTTCATACCATTTTAACTCACCGAATTAGTCTTGTAACTGCATATTGTTTTCAAAAAACTTTCTTTTGCAAAAAGGGTCATTGTCATTTCGTTTTACATGTGCCTGTTTGGTATAACATCACAAATTTTGCTGAAATATGTATTGCAGTCATAATTTAAATCTCATTTAAAGTCAAAACTCGAAAAATATATTCAATCATTAGTCAAAAATTATAAATTATTTAAATATCGTTAAATTTATTATAAGCCTATTAAATATAAAATTATATCAAATAAAATATATGAAATCTTAAATATGATACAAACTAAATTAGCGAAATCTACTAATATCTGAGCTTTTTCAGTAAATCTTATTTTATTTTTGAATATATATGATATTATTGAGTAAATTTATATTATTAGTTTTATTAATTCAATAGTTGACATTAGTTCAATCGACTATTTTTACAACATTTTATTTATTTTTCGGTACACAGTCGGTAATTCTCTACACAGTCCTAATATTATATTTTTCCTCTTGAAGATATCCTTTTCGAGATTTTTTTTCCTTTTCCGAGTATTTTTCCCGAGTTCATGGCAACGAAAGTTTTTTGCAACGACGCTTGATGTTTTTTGCGTGCGTGCATCCTTAGTTTGGGCGTGCATCTGGCGGGAGACCTATCTGTGATTTTATTTTAGCTTCTGTCTCAAGAACTAGAAAAAAGCAACGATCTTCATGAAATTTTTGTGACCTAAAGACCTCGACCTTTTTCTAAGCTTATTATATTAGCTAAAGCTGACTGAAAAAAAAAACTGAAATTAGAGACATTGACGTTTCGATTCGTTTCGGTACTGGGAAATCTGGTATTAGATAAATTGTAAACTTAAAATAAAAACAAACATTATTTCATTTTCATATTGACACATTTTCACACAACATTTTCACAATAATTCTTTTGCACAATAATATGAGCTTATGGATGTAAATGCCAAAAATGTTGTAAATAAAATTTAAAAAATGAATTATTAAAATATATTTAAGCATGTCGGAATTAAATTAAGAAAAAGAAAAAAAATATATTTTTTTATGCTACGAGTCATATTATTTAGGCCCTATTAGTTAGTATATATAATAAATTTATAAAAAACCAATACGGGACAACTCTTGAAACCAATATTGGCTTCTCCAAAAAACAAGATATAAAGCCGAAAAAACCAATTTTGGTTTCCCAGAAAACCGAGATAAATTTTTAAATGAAAATCATCATCCTCTAGGAATCTCAGTTACAACTACATAAAATAAACTAAGATTAACCCTACTGTACAAAATATAACTGTAATGAATAAATTTATAATGAACTTAGAAGAAAAGAAAAGAAAAAAAAATAAAATACATGTGAAACTACAATACGAGTATGGGTACTGAACTTGCTAGAATCAACCTACAACGTCTCACCTGGAACTACTCCATGAAGAAAATGAAATAAGGAACTAGACTTGTTATAAATGGACCGATTGGTGTCTAACTATTCTTGAAATTTAATCTATCTCTCAAGAGGACCGGTCTGTGTCCCATCATATCCAGCCTTAATCCGCAAACAAATATGACAAGGGTAATCTGCATACGACGGAAGATGCTATCAATCACCTATTTCACTACAGATGGGAAAGGAGATAATTATTCACATTGTTACCTAACTTAATATAGAAAATAAGCTAACCAAAAAATTATCAAAGTGTAGATCGTGCTAACAATTAAAATACAGAAAAAAAAGGAAAGTGATGGGTAATAAATTCTGAAAGATTAACTGCTGAAATTGATTAGTGAAGTACGAACTGAAATGGAATATTGAAATTGTAACAAAAGAAAAAAAAATAATAATAGTAGTGAAAAAAAAAATTGAATGAATGAATAAATTAATTAATTGAGAAAAAGGAAGGAAATAAGCAGCAAAAATGAAAATTACTAGGTAAAATAATCAAAATCTGAATAAATAAATAAAATTGATAGTCACAAGAAACTAGTGTAAAATAAATGAGTAGACTGCAAAAAAAAAATTAGTACAAACGAATAATGTAATACATACTGAAAATAAAATGAAATTAAATTGAAATTAGTCCTTAAAAGGACTGGTTTTGCGTTCCCTGTACCAGCTAGGAAGTCATCAGCAGGAACTCAGGTAGGATTCGTGTTTCGGCCCCAATTCCTGAACACTCAAACCCATCTGAGCGGGGCCCTGCACAGTAAAACTGTACAGCTTCCACAAAGTCAAAAGTCGGGTTAGTCACAATCAGTGTAAGTCAAAATCGACAAAAAAAGAAAATCTGATTATTCGGTTAGTAGAAAACTGAACTTAGAAAATTGTCTAGCTGAATACAGCCCAAATTTCAAAAGTAGCTCTTTATGCCTGTGTAAACATCTTTCTGCATTATTGATTAAAGAATCTTGATTATAGCCTCTAGCAACTAATAATCTGAAGGTCGGAGAAGCTTTTTTCACGAAATCATCAAGGGATGAACAAATTCGACCGTATCTTATAAGTTGTCCGTTAAATACTTGGCTACCCATTTTGTATGGGATTGTATTTTCTGGGAATGTTAGAAGTGTAACAGCAAAGTTAAAATCGTCTACTTTATGGTACACAGAAGTTCGTAAACCATCATTAGTAATGCTCAATTTAACATCTAGGTATTCAACCTCTTTGTTATTACTACCGCTTCTGCTCGCTTCCAAGCTACTGGAAGCTACTGCTTTATAATCTGGTTAAAATGTTTATAACTAATTATACAAATGTCGTCGATGTATCTAGAAGTATTAGGTAACAGTTTAGCCAGCCCCATCTTCTTATTTTTCAGTAAGTTTTGCATATAAACAAATTCAGTGTAGTAAAAACAGATCAGCTAAGAGAGGACTACAATTCCCTCCCATAGGAATGCCACGAGTCTGTTGGAAAACTTGACCACCAAACGTTATAAAAACATTTTCTAAAATAAACTTAATTGCTGATTTGAATTTGTCTTTCGTAAAGGTTGTATAGCCGTTATATCTAGACCGTGACATGAAACTTTTATCATAACCAACGCATAAATATTTTCTGTTGTGATAATCAAAAATCAAGTCAAGTAATTTAAAAATATGTTCTTTAACTTCACGCTGATCCAGGTTAGTATAAAGCGTAGAGAAATCAAACACTTGTGCGCTTTTAACATCCAGACTTTGGACTTTATTAAGAAATTCTGATGTCGATAAGACACTCCAAAAACAGTTTATGCCGCTATTGTTATAAACTGAACTGCAATACCTTTTAAAATGATCTCTGATAACAGAGAGTCCTTTATTAACCAGGATGGATAACTGCTTTGTAGAGCAATGTTTTGCTCCTGCTATGAATCGAAATTTGTAAGGGACTTTATGTAATTTAGGTATCCAAAATAGCTTAGGGAGTTTTAAGTTCTTATCGTTGCAAACTATGTCGAATTCATCTCGCAAAATATCACTATGGTTTTGTACACTGTACGACCAAAAATTAAAAGATTGCAAAACACTTGATTCATTGTCGATCGATTTCGTATCGTTTATTGATACATCATCAGGGCATCAAGTCAAATCAGCAAAATGAGGTTTATATACAAATTAAAATGATCAAGTAAACACAGTTAAGAACAGCTAAAATGAAATTTACAATAGAATGGAATGGAGAGGTATTTGCGCATTTACAATTACCTCTCTGTAGTACAATTAAAAGATATGCAACGGAACAGAAGAATCGCATTCGTTCAATAAATTATCAGTTTCATCCATTTTAATCAATAAAGATTCAGCTATGCGAGTGTGTTTAGTACGGCAGACAATAGAAAATTCATTGGCTGTCGCTTTATGAATGTGCTTTGTAATTTCAGAATCTTGCAAATTCAAATGTGGGCAATGCGACAGTTGCTACCTTGGTGAGACTCGTAGGCACCTGATTACTCGTATTGATGAGCATATCAAAGGCAGACCGCAAGATTCTGAAATTACAAAGCACATTCATAAAGCGACAGCCAATGAATTTTCTATTGTCTGCCGTACTAAACACACTCGCATAGCTGAATCTTTATTGATTAAAATGGATGAAACTGATAATTTATTGAACGAATGCGATTCTTCTGTTCCGTTGCATATCTTTTAATTGTACTACAGAGAGGTAATTGTAAATGCGCAAATACCTCTCCATTCCATTCTATTGTAAATTTCATTTTAGCTGTTCTTAACTGTGTTTACTTGATCATTTTAATTTGTATATAAACCTCATTTTGCTGATTTGACTTGATGCCCTGATGATGTATCAATAAACGATACGAAATCGATCGACAATGAATCAAGTGTTTTGCAATCTTTTAATTTTTGGTCTTACAGTGTACAATGCTATCTTTGGGCTCATTATCTTATAAAATCACTATGGTTCTTGATAACACACGCAGCATTACTTTCTATAGGTGTATACGTCAGGTTACCAATTGGCGAAAAGGAACTCAGGTCATACCCCAACTAAAGAAATAATTAAATCATGTTCATGTTATTCATTGAATTATCAGCTTTTTGGTATATAGCCTACACTCATGCATCTTCTTTTAGCATCAAATTAGAATGTCAAATATAGCAACATTCAGTTGCTGGGGGTTGAAAATTTCACATATTTTTGGAACCCGACTTCTCATTCTTGATTATTACATCAATTAATGAATGAATGATGGTTATGGTTATTTCCAAGCTATCCTGGTTGTGTAATGATGCACTATGGTTGTTTACAGTGATTTTTAAGGATTTGTTTATACAAAAAGTAGCCGAAACCTCAATGTAGCAACTACGGCAGATCAAACAAAAATCATTAAAACATCACTTGGCATACATCCTGAAGATGTATGAAATTTCATTTCATTATTGACAAGGCCTATTTCAATATTTTATTATTATCTTTATGTCACCGTCCACATCAATCCATATCCATATTTCGCAATTCGTTGATGGATGAGTGCGTGACCGGGAAAATAAGTATCTTAACCCTAAGTGTACTCCGGTAGTTTATTAAAAGAAAATAGTCAAACTGAGAAGCGAGTGTGACTAGTTACACAGCCAGGCATGGATTTGCTAAGTCCATGATTCAGGAGGGTCCAAATCATCTCCGCGTCGCCCTCAAAACGTTATCGACAGGGTTATCGACGCTTAAGGTGAGGTTCCATTGTTCGTAATTGAAAGTGCTGTATTGCCATCGTTGAGAATGAGAAGCTTCAGTTCTCGTCCAATCATAAAGCCTCTTCATTTTCTATCTCAAATTTAGACAAATTCATTGAAATGTTTCGAGAAAAAAAGTTCGTTGTTGAAACGGCGGCCTCTAATTTCTGAACTTCTGAAAGTTTATGATTGCATTATACTTCGTAATTAAAATAGTAGACATAAAGTTTACGGGCATGTTTCGTAAAAAAATAGGGAAAAGAATAGGAGTACCTAAAAGTAGGATAAAAACGCTAAATTTAATGGTTATTCAGTACCTACACATGTAGAGATGTGTTGACTGAAAGATAGAGAATTCTATAAAAACAAAGATAGAAATAAAATTTAACTAAGCTCCACTAATCGGCAAATAATCTAACAATTATCGATTATTATCATGAGTCACTCGGTCATTAAATGATCGATTAATCGGCATGCCCCTAAGGTTTTCGTCCATCTTTTCCAGCTCGGTATCAGCATGACTATTTCCGTGACAATGTCGCTGGTTTGTGCATAGCTGCACGATATTATTATCAGTCGTTACTTATTTGTCCAGAAGCTGGCTTACCATACAATCAATTGGCTGCTTTGGATGCCACCTCCGGGCAATTTCACATGCTATTTGCTGTATACGATTATTGGCGGTGTTTATGCGCTAAAAAACCTTTTGAAGGAGCACGACAAAACTTGAATTTGCTGTTGGATCGCAACCTCAAGCGTTATCAGGATATGATGGACAAGGAGAATTCAAATAATCACGCGTTGTCTTCATCAACCGGCAACACGGGGATTATGTCCACTTCGAACTCGATGACAACAACACGTCAACCAAGTGAGGAACAGGCCAGGTAAGATCAGATGATTTTTAGGTCATATCAGATTTTTAAATAAACTGTAGAATTATGTCATTTATTTAGGTCTTAGATTGTTCGATTCTTGCTACCGAATCATTTAGTGAAAATGAGACTGCATTGTTGGGAATTGTTTCCCATTTTTTCATCTTATACAACTTCTGCTTTAATCTATTCTATCATGTTCAGCGAAATTCCTATTAATACATTCCCAAGTTTTGTTTTGCTTGAATATTACTGCCAACCATTTACGTACACTACTTCAGTGAACGTGGTATGAAATCAATCGTATTGTGCCATATTGCCAGTTATTAATTATTTGATAAATCTTGAGCATGTGTCATTTTTTTCAATGATAGAAACCCTAGTCAAAACAAGTTTCTTCGAAATCGTAGCATTCGAGTGAAACATAATAGATTTTTTCAATTGGAAACACATCGTTTTGACTTGAATTTCCCATGACTCAAATGTATTCAAAAGTCTTCAGCGAAAGACCTTGCACATCCTTTTAATAGCTCAGTTTGTTAAAACATTAACTTCGAAAGACGAGTTAGACTGGCAGTGGAGGAATCCACGGAGCGCAGGTATTTTTAGCCGTTTATTTAAAGAAAATTTTGGGAGCAAACATTCAAGCTATGTCTATTAATGCAATGTATAACATTGCCTTCATTTCACCTTCAAGTAAATGGGGTCAGTTTTTATGTATAGGTGCAGTGTAAATAATTGCGGCAGAAGCCTAACCCATCTGTTTATCTGACTCCCTTTTCTTTTCTCTTGTTTAGTCTTCATCTCGTCTCCTCTCTCTTAAGAAACGCTAGTTTTTTTCTATCTCTGCTTCTTTCTGCTGTCGGTTTTCGTGATTCTTCTTTTTCCCATCTATCATCGGTTGAAACCTGTGGCTTTGGAGCACCACTTATCTTTCCCATCCTGACTACTTTTGATTTATCATTTTCATTTTCATCTGCTGATTCAGTGTTCGTAGTCCGGTCCGAATTTGGGCCAAGAACGAAAAATGGCCCGAATGCCCGAAAACTTTGACTCAGCCCGAAGATTGTGGTCGTCACAGCCCGAAAATATTTAAATAGTTATGTTCTGTCAGCTCTTATTTCAGTGCAATCTTCTTACGATGTTGCCTAACAAAAAATCACGAAGATGACTTTTCACATAATAATTCTTTATTTTTCGTAGAAGCAAGTTATTTCTGAAAGTTTCGTCAAGGAATTTGCACAGTTACTTACAGTAGGGAGCATTTTATTATGGACACAAATGAAAATACTAGATTTTCATGCAACATACCTTCTAACTTTTCTCTTCGTGTTATGTGAGTGTTCTACACTATTAAATACCTGACACATACAAAGTACGATATATATGTTGTATCTAAAAATTACATTGCAATTATGTTGAACCCGCCAGCTGTTGATATTGGAACATAGGAGAATAAGTATTTTTTTGTCGAATTTCATCGAAAAATGAATGTTTTTTTGATTCAAAGATAAAACAAAGATATTCGACACATTTGAAGTATTCATCTTCAAAAATCATGGAAGCAACAGCTCATAAAAAGAGAATCATAAAAATTCAAAAATAAAGTACGTTCAAAGATTCAAATACGCCTTGATCAATAGTGTGTGTGACCACCCCTCGCCGCAATGACATCTCGCATTCTCTTCGGCATGCTATCAATGGAATTCTGATTTTTTTCGAGCATTCGCGGATCACGATACCAGATGGCCAATAGCTTAGAAATAAGCTGTTGCCTTGTTGTAATGGTTGTTTGTGCCATAATAGACTTGACAAAACCCCATACATTTTCTATTGGGTTTAGGTCTGGTGAGTTTCCAGGCCAGGGAAGCACTGTCAGGTTGGTGGAGTTGAGATATTGTGTGATGGAGCGTGCCTTATGACAAGGCGCACTATCATGCATAAAAACCATGTCGTCGGGCCCGCCAGGAAACCAATCTTCAATTTGCGGAATCAGTCGACTTTCAAGAACGAGGCGATATTGGCTTTGATTTATCATCCCATCGACGATGTGAAGACGGCCCGCGCCTTTGTGGTTTATTACCCCCAGACCATCACTTTAGTTGGATGCTTGACGTTTTCGCGGATTGGAGGCGGGCTTCCTGGGATCTGCCAAAGACGAGGTCTGCTTGCTGTTTGGCACTCAAAAGTGCTCTCGTCGCTAAAGCAAACTCTTCTCCAATCTTCTACTGTCCAATCTGCATGAGCTCTAGCAAATGCCAATCGTTTTGCTTTCATGGCTGGCGTCAATTTGAACCTTCTTCGAGGTTTAACCGATCGACAGCCCATGCATACTGTTCAGTCTTCGACGAATGGTATGTAGTGATAATTGTATGCCATGGTCATTGAGCATTTCACCTTGCACTTGCTTTGCCGACATTAGCGGATCCCTCTTTAAATAGTGAAGCATCGTTCTGTCTTCTCGGACATTTGTTTTTGGCTTCTTGCCACATCGACCCTTACGTACCGGTCCATGTAATCCAGCTTGCATGCGTTTCTTTATGTTCATCACACTGCCGTGACTTATTTGAACTTGTGCTGCTATCTGTCGCATCGTCAGATTTCCGGCAGTTAGAAATGCTTCGGTTTGCGAAATTTCATGAGAGCACATGTCCTTGCGTTTACCCATGGTGTACTGAACTGAACTGTGGTTAACTGCACTGGCGGTTGTGTTGAAGAATTCAACAGCAGCCATCTGATTGGATAATCACATGAAGGGATCCATTGCATGACCATCGCAGTCTAGTTTAGTTAGTCATGGTCACATGACTTCGTTAATTTGCAGAGCTGATCTATTCTCTGACTCTAACTACTGAAATGACATTTTATATGATAAATATGTGAAGACAGAAGTGATAATTCAAATTTCAATGCTGGATTGACTCATCGGTCAGATATGATGTGCATGACGCAAAATGTATCACATGAAGTAAATGAGATATTTAATAGCACAGTGCATGTATAAGATCGGAATATAGAAGCTGGAAAAAATGTTGCCCAAGAATTGATGATTTCACATAAATTTATTGTGTCCATAATAAAAAGCTCCCTACTGTAGTTATTTGTAGTACAGGTACTAATTAATGTTCATGTCTTCTGAATTTCTAGTAGTGAAAAATCGAAAACATAAAATTTTCATTCTTTAGTATTTTCCCTGCATGTTATTACCATTGATACAGTTTGTGCACGTACCTACACACTTCACAACATTCCGTAGTTAATTATGATTTCAATTATTAGCATTTTGATTTTAGAGATATGAAGAGCCGTTCGGTGGATTATTGCTTTACCAATATTCAGGGCTACCAGAGATGAATCAGAGGAAATATGGAGTTTTCTTCGTCGGTATTAATGGAGTCTAATTAATATTAATTAGTTCGTCTCTATTAATGGTATTAAGTAGTGTTCATAACTAGAATGATCCGTTTAATATGTATTGATAGATCGATTGTGAATCGAGGGAAACTTCGGTATTGCGATAATAACACCTTTCCTTTGGAGATAGTGGATTCTTCTTTATTTCTACCACATAGTTTGTTTTTTTGTTCTCGAAGATGCTACACTTTGCATCTGAACGATTTCATCGTTAAAAGATTTCTCTATGGGTTCTATGGTTATCGAGTTAAAGTAGTCTTCATAAAAATGTTTTTAATAAAAGTATGATATTACTATTTAATGAAAAGCCCAAAGTAGTTGAATGGCAGGAACAATACTTTTGAGTTGAGGCAAACCTAAGTGATATAATCACAAAAAGAGAAATCTGCTGAACCCCAAAACAGTTAGAGCTCAATTATCACCTGAGCGACAGGCCACACGAGAAGCAGCAGATGAGTGGGCCTTTTTCTAGACAGTGACCATGAGGAAGAAAACACATTAGTGATATGTTTGGGAGTATTTACTCTCCAATCTTCTTTCACCACTACTAAATACCATTGATGCGCATCTAAAGCATACTCTTCAACTGAAGGAAATCATGAAAGGAAGCTACAACTAACGCACCTGTATCTATGCATCCCTCAATCCTGTTGAAGAAGCTATCACACAAACTCAAGAAATCTATGAAGAACTAAACATTGACCAGATTTTGGGCCTCCCAACATCTGATGTTGCAGATCTTATAACTGACACACACATTCTTTGAACTTAAAAACCAAGTTTATGATCAAGTTTGGAGACTATCCATTGCAATCCTCCTTATCACGTTTTATGGCAATCTTCATTATTAGCATCATTGAGAAGCGTATGCTTCAGAGCATTCTCATTTCATAAATATTTTGTTCAACACTATTCATATTTTCTACAAGCAAGAAATACAGAAAAAATGTTTTATGATATTTGCGCATGAAAATTTTTTTTGAATCCTATTAATCAATGAAAACACTAAGTATACAAAAAGGCATCATGCCGACAGAAAACCACTATATGCACCATTGAATTCGTCACAACACTGGTATGCTTCAATGAACTTTCGTTTTTTTCATGCACTTAAGCTGTTCATACTTAGAATTAGAGAAAAAACCGTCATAATAAAGGCCATGAAAAAATATCCTCATATGTCTATTTTTTTCATTGATGTGTCTAAATGGATCACTTTTTCCAGGGTGAAGGATGTGAAGAAGCTTACTCTCAAATTACTGCTGCTGGTGCAACGGTTTTCGAAAGCTCAGTGAGTTACAAATTATTTCAGTAATACCTATCTTGTTTGATATATTGTTTTGTTGGCTTTCCTTCAATATATTTACTGTGAATCATGATTCTACTCGGTGTCACCCCATGCATTGTTAATAACAGGAAAACTTGTAATTATGACGGCATTCGGTGCTGTGACGAATTAATTGGCGTCAGACGCGACTATGACACAAAAACGCGATATTTAGCTTTCCATGCAAAGCCATGGTCGGGTTTTCATACTTAATTGTCATTTAGTAGAACGATAACATGATAGTGGCTGGATAACAATCCGAATTGTTGTCATCTTGTGCTCCTCACTGAAATATTAGAATGTAGCAATTTTCTCAAATAATGGGTGTTATCTGTGAAAGAGAATGATGGGAAATTATCCTCTGCAAAGAAAACCAATTTATTTATTGATTGAATGTATGGTGTTCATATACCACCGAATGTGTTATGTGTTACCAACTTGCAGACTGATGAATGACTTGCAAAGATTGAAAAAAGCGATGGACGTCAGAGGGTTACTGCGCGACTTAAAAAATTAGGAATGTTACAAAATTTCGGGAGAATTGTGATATTGTCATACTATAGATTTACATGAAAATATAAATTATCTAATTTGTTTAATCAAGATGGAAATCTTCCAGAAATCTGTGTTCTTGTTGACTAAGCAGCTATAGGTAGGTAGCCAACTATAATTATCTAGTGTTAGACTTCAGTAATTGGTGCAATAATGTGAGTCATGGTAACCGACCATGTAAGCTACATTTCTGTCATGCTTGAACCACAGTTTCTCGGATGTGGAAAAGCAGTGAATCTGCAGAGTGTTATTCTCTTTGCCCTAGCGGATTAGATATGGAGAACTTTTGCAGCTAGGCAGCGATAGCCTCAGCAGTTATCAAAAGATAGTGACCAAAAAACGCGACTTCGATGCCAACCTAGTTGATGTTAGACCATCTTCCTCGCATTCAACTGATGGTGCTCGTACACCCGATCCGCTTGCAGAATTGAAATCGCATAGCTGTTTTTTAAAACTTGTGGTAGACATACCATCTTTTCGTTCTGATAACTGCAGCCAGGTCTGAAAAGCGGCCCTAGATTTCAGATGGATTTCTGTTTTGCAAGATGGATCGACAGCAGGGGTGAGCCGATGTGACAAAACGTGACATTATGTGACAATTTTTCATCTCATAATAAAATGTGTGTTTTTTGTTGTTGGTGTGACAAATTCGCGAAAAAATATTCTGACAAAATATGAACAAAGTCACAGAGGAGCATTAACTTCTTTTGAATGAAATAACGAAGTCATGTTTTTTGGGAGGTCATTATTCTAATGTTCCTTTATTCTTTAATGATATTTTTTTGTATTAGGAATATGCAAGATTGATATTTTTCCCCTTCCTTGCTCCAAATGGCGACTTGTACTTGCTCTAGGCAAATCGTGATGTTGCTTGTCCGACTTTTCAAAGTTGAAGTCCGGATGCCCTTCCTCACTACTTCCAATGACACTTTCGAGGACTGACACCCCTCGACCGAAAGATCGCTAGGCGAAGTACTTAGCCACTGTGCCACGGAGACCACCCATATGGAACTATATAAATAGAAATAATAATTTGAAATAATAAATTAACGACTTTTCTCGATTTTGTCCCGTTAAAACCTCGTTTGATATATATCATGAATGTTACGTCAATGCTCTATTTAAAAAATCAGCCCTTAAGGGAAGATTGAGAATTGCCAATCTTCTGCGTACCGGCATGTTTCAAATTTTGGCAATGTGTTTTCATCAGCATGTGACAAAATGTGACATTTGCGCCCATCGGTACGTGACAAAATGTGACAAATCTCGAATATCAAAATATGACATAATGTGTCACATATACAAGTATGTCGGCTCACCCCTGAGACAGCATTCGTCCAGTTGGAAAAATAGTCATAATCCAGTCTAACCAAGGTTTGTACTCAAACCAAGGCCTATATCCGTACTGTCCATCCACGGATTGTTGGAGGGTTGGATGCGAATATTTAAGTAAAGGATCCGGCTTCATGTGAGAGTTTCACGATCAAGTCAGCAATTCAAAGTAGTTTGCCGAAAGATATTCCTTGCTTTTTCCTACATATATTGTGAAGTAACTATAGGATATGAACGAATGTTTGCAGCCTAACTATCCATTTTAATATGTACCACTCAACATGATAGTTAAATTCTGGGATGATTGAGAAAAAATTAGGATGGATTTTGGATTTTTCATACCGGCATGGTATTTAGAAGATGTAGTTGTAGTCTGGCTTCTCTGGCCTCCAGAATTTTCCTTCAAATTCTCGTCTTTACCTATAATGCATCTGTATTCATATTTTAATGCGATTGTCAGATCTGTTGGTCTCAAAGTTATATTTTTGATAAACCACGTAACATGCCATAAATTTCCTCTTATCGTAGTTTATTTGGAGGACAGGTTTGTAAACCGTTTAAAAATTATTAAGAAAATATGATGTAAAATTAATTCTCGTGGAACACTTGGCAACCGCCAAGTTTGTGGCGTGGCATGCTCTTAAAGTCTAGCATTTTCCATGGAATTAGTATTACAATCCTGAGGGAGAAATCACCAATCCATTGCTTATTCAGTTATTTTGAATAACCGTTGCTTAGGGAGTAATGTTGATTTATAGAATGAATGAACGACATCCCATTAGCCCAATGTCATAATTTTACTATCGTTTTCTAGGCTTGAACAGAAGGAGATTTTGACGTTAGCACAGGATGTGGTTGCAGAATTGGAGATGTGCATGTTTGCAGTAGAAGGTCAAAGTTGCAGAATTCACAACCCAGATCAAAAGACGGATGGAATGTTGATTCTGCATGTAAGTAACAATAGTGAATTAAATTAATTTCACTTGTATGCATGCACGTACTTGCACAATGTATGTCGACATGCCATTTTTCCATCCTGCTATCCATTGTGGGGAGCACTTCTTGCTCTGTCAGTATGGTTGCTCTCGCTTCAGAGCAGTTAGAGACAATTGTCTTAAACTTTCTCTGAAGCCATTGCTACATTACAGCCAAGAACCTCAGTGTGCTGAATTGAATTCTTCTCTTTGGATATCTCAAATTCTACTTCGTGTTTTTAGTTATGTAATTCAAGACTTCACGAGCTTTGAGCATTATGTTTGAAGTTGGTTAAATGTTTTAGTATCGGTGCTAAACCCAGGGTTTATCTCTTGAAGTCATTTCCACATATGCAGCTGGAATGTATTTCTTCGCATTTCAAAATAATGACGTAAAGCGTGTCACACTTGGCATGAAGATCACTATCAGATTTATACAAATTTTCCCATTTAAACAAGTATAACTTCGCCATGAAAGATTCAACATGACTTGCGAAAATCCATTACTTTTCGGAATTGAGCATTCATAGGAAGCATCGATAGGAGGCTTGAGGAAGCCACTCATGTGGTCAGCATTACCAATGTTTGAACTTAAATTTGCAGAAGAATAACGAATTAGTAGCATGCAGTCGAGAAACATTTTGTCCAGCACCGATAGACCACGTGTAGAAGATTCAATACTTATTTCAATTCAAGAATTGCTTCAACTGAATCACAAGGTAGCTGATTAAAATCACCAGTGATGCTGAGCTTGCTACCTTGAAATTAATCGAGAGCAATGTCTGCATTTCGAAGAACATATTGACAATGCACTCGTACCGGTAAGATCTCAAATTCTGAGGTACACAAAGAAGTGAGAAGGTGAGTTTACATGAAGAGAAGTGCAACCAAACACTCGATACATTCAGGTCCATCATCAGCAAATTTGATTTCTTGCACTTGAAAATCTTTACAAATATAGGCGCAAACTCCACCTCCTATTCTACCTTCGCGGTCGCATCGTGTGGGGGAGGCATGATGAGGAAGCAAAATTTGGGTGTCATTATTGTAAAGCGCATTGTTTAGATTCAGTTACAGGAACCTAAGAAACTTGCGATAAATTGCATGTACTTGTTTTAATTTTTTATTGCGCTAAAAATTTTTGAAAACGCCTTTGCTATTGACCACTTTGTAGATAAAAAACAACGCCAAGGTATTCATTGATACGCGATTCTATTTTTCCCGATGCATTTCGCCGGCTCTAATCATGGGTTACACCGGAATGAAGTCAGAATATCAAAAATGAATTGAGTTAACAGCTGAGAGGTAGAGAGACAACGAACCAAGACATAGAAATCAGCACAGAAAAGATACATGACTTCAATAAGGAATTACGGAAAACTATAATACTGTTAATAAATGGCAAGTAGTAACAGAAGCAAAGAAAAATGAAATAAAGTTACCAAGGTAAAATTAAATTGATGACTGTTTCCTTCTGTGTACAGAGATCGGGCTGAGTCTCTTTGATGAGGAGAGCTTCTAGAACGCTCAAATGCAGTCTTCCTCTGCATTTTCGGAGAACTTTGAAGCAAGATCTGGGAGGCTTCGTTGGGACACACTGCAATAGATGTCTTGTAACACCACTAGATGCTTTAATGCGCTTCTCACCATTGATCAGCCATCGTGGGACATGCTCCGAAATTCTTTGGGACAACCTTCTCTCCGTCCGACCGATGTACTTACTCCCGCAAGTACAAGAGAACTCGTAGAGGACGTTAGATTCAGCTTCTGGAGGGAGGCTGTCCTTCAGATTCTGGCACCAAAGAGGCTTCCATGCCTCTTCCATTCCTTCTTGCGAATGGAAGAGCAGGAGACTATCAGATGGATTTTCATCTTCGTCATTCAGGAGTCTTAAGAGAATACACAATTTTTCTTCTTACGAGCTCTCCTCAAGCGAGAAAGACGCCTTGTCGTTTGGGCTAGATTTTTGTGTCCCACAGAACAGTTGGTCCGCTGAAGATGTCAATGCCGAGTTTGAGATCACGATGTCTCAGTTATGGGAGTTGACTCCTGCCCATCCCGAGAAATTGCCAGCTCTCAAAGGTGGACTGGTTAATATGGCGAGTAAGGTTTCCTCAACTAAACCTCATTTCACGGCGATCTCACGTGATCATCTTGATGCTCTGAAGAATCTGCGGAGAAATCCCGACATCATTATCACAAAACCTGACAAAGGTGCTGGCGTCGTGATTCTCGACAAGAGTGACTATGTCAACAAGATGGGTCAAGTTATCAATGACCCTACAAAATTCGTGCACTGTGAGAAACAGTGTGACAATACCAACAAGTTGGAAGCTGATATTGTCAAGTTACTCAAGGAGTGTGTTAATGATAATGTCATTACCGAGTGGGTATTCAACAAAGTGAAACCTCGTGGATCCAAAGTCCCTCGTTTGTATGGCTTGCCAAAGCTCCACAAGGAAGGCATCCCGCTTCGCCCAATTTTAAGTATCTGTGGCTCTCCTCAGCACCATCTTGCGAAATGGTTGGTGTCAGTATTAAAGCCAGTTGAGAAGGCTGTGAGTACACACACGGTGAAGGATTCTTTCCAATTTGCTGAGATATGAATTTCAAGGGCAAAGTCATGGCATCTTATGACGTAACGTCTTTATTTACAAACGTACCTCTGTCTGACACGATCGATATGATAGAGGAGTGCATATTTCGCTATGGACTCACTCTTCAAGTCCCATTTAACATCCTCAAAGATCTCCTGATGCTGACGACAAGCAATGTACAGTTCCTTTTTAACGGACAATATTTTTATCAAGTTGATGGTGTCGCGATGGGCAGTCCCCTTGGTCCTACCCTCGCCAACATTTTCCTCGGTTACCTGGAACAGAAAATTACGAACCTTATTTCCAAACATTCGAATGTCTACGCGCGCTACGTCGACGATATCTTTATCGCTGGATACAACGATGATAGTTTGGAGAAGCTGTTCAGTTGTCTTAACGGTCTGCATCCAAACTTAAAACTCACGTGTGAGTTGGAAAGGGATCGTCGGCTCGCATTCCTCGATGTCTTGGTGAGTCGAGAGACTGGAGGAGCCTTGACTTTGTCGGTTCATCGCAAACCGACCTGGTGTGGACTCTACACTCATTTTAAGAGCTTCGTACCGTTGTCCTATAAAGCCGGGCTTGTCAAAACTCTGTTTCTTCGGGCGAAACGTATCTGCTCTTCTCATGTTCTTCCCCAAGAGAATGAGTTCATACGTCGAACTCTAAACCAGAACGGATATCCGGAGCAGTTTATCGACAGACACAGCTCGTCATTAACCACGGATCCCCTATTTGGACCGAAGAAGAAGGTTGTCACATTGAGAGTTCCATTTAAAGGTGATACTTTCCATGACAACCTGAAACGCAAGCTTCGTCATGAGGTGGCCTCAGTGTATGCAACAGTTGACCTGCGAGTTATCCCTGTGACTAAGCCTCTTTGGTGCCAGAATCTGAAGGACAGCCACCCTCCAGAAGCTGAATCTAACGTCCTCTACGAGTTCTCTTGTACTTGCGGGAGTAAGTACATCGGTCGGACGGAGAGAAGGTTGTCCCAAAGAATTTCGGAGCATGTCCCACGATGGCTGATCAATGGTGAGAAGCGCATTAGAGCATCTAGTGGTGTTACAAGACATCTATTGCAGTGTGTCCCAACGAAGCCTCCCAGATCTTGCTTCAAAGTTCTCCGAAAATGCAGAGGAAGACTGCATTTGAGCGTTCTAGAAGCTCTCCTCATCAAAGAGACTCAGCCCGATCTCTGTACACAGAAGGAAACAGTCATCAATTTAATTTTACCTTGGTAACTTTATTTCATTTTTCTTTGCTTCTGTTACTACTTGCCATTTATTAACAGTATTATAGTTTTCCGTAATTCCTTATTGAAGTCATGTATCTTTTCTGTGCTGATTTCTATGTCTTGGTTCGTTGTCTCTCTACCTCTCAGCTGTTAACTCAATTCATTTTTGATATTCTGACTTCATTCCGGTGTAACCCATGATTAGAGCCGGCGAAATGCATCGGGAAAAATAGAATCGCGTATCAATGAATACCTTGGCGTTGTTTTTTATCTACAATGCGCTAAAATGTCTGTTAGGGCAACCATATTCACATTTAATTTTGTGACTCGCAATGCGAATTAATTTGACAAGTCATCAAAGCTTATTTGAAGACATCCATGATGGCGCTAGTCTTCATGGCCTTGGTCTTCACAGCGATGGTCTTCCCGGGTGGGAGGCTTTTTGCATCAATTTGAAGATGAACTTCGATGAAATTGCCGTGTAACTCAACATCTTCACACCGCGAGCTTTACTTGAAAGCTGTCTCTAGTTTGAGTATAAATGACAAAGGACCCTAAACAGAAGGTGAAGACCATTAAAGGTGTAGTTCGGTACTTTTTACGTATCAATTTTATTAGCAAAAACGGAAGACATAACATTCTTTATTATGTTCCACCGGATGTTTTCATCTCAGTCATCACCGTTGAAGAGAGATAACTTGTCTAATGTCAAGCTATGACGTCACAGAGGACGATGATGATTCCCGGCTGCATCGCAGCCAATCGCTGCACACCTCTAACAGGGAAGTTCACATGCTTCGCGCAGTTTCATGAGAGTGCGATTATTACCTTCCATCTCCGATCAAGACACATGGTTCAGAAGATCTCACATGATTTCTTACCAGTTCCATTTGAATGGAATATGCCTCCGACACAGTGGGCTCAACATAATTTTTTTGAATATCATAAAATCGTGTTTTCCGTATCATATGTAAATTCATACCATCAGAAATTTCTTTCAGTGTTGAAAATGTGTTGCCAGAAATGATTGCCGCGGAAGTTACTGCAATATTACCAAGAAATGACTGATCAACTTTCGGTTGAGAATGCCAAAACAATTTATGTCCACCAATAGTGCAAGTTATATCAACAGTAATAGCCGATCCAACCGCTCGAATGCTCAAATCAGCTTGAGATACGCGTTCACCACATTGCGGACAAAATTTGAGCAACTGATTCAAGCAGGATTCATAGACAAAGAAACATTGCTCCTCTGCAAAACCTTGCTGATCATTTTCAAATGTTTCGAATTCATGCTCGTCATCATCATCGCTCGCGGAATTTGATGAGCAGTTTTCAAAATCCGGATCAAGGGTGTCGTCTGCAAATGCGATAACTCACAATATCCGAACGACAACTCGGATAGAGCAGTAGGCCAAATCAAAAAAAATCTTCATAATAAAATTTCTTTTCCAATACATCAGTTGATAGATCATCACAGATCTTAATGAATGTTTGGACTGATGTTTAACCGCTTGAAAACTTATTTTAAAGTGGTATAGAAATAAATCGTTATTATTGTTAAATGTAAAGAGTCATACTAAAATATTAAAAGAAAGTTTACTTGTAGACTATTTGGTGCGACTTAAAGTTGTATTTTATGGCAAGATAGATTGCTTGAATACAAAATGTAGCTAAAGTATTTTCTGTAACATTTACCACTAAATAACAATTTTCGATCAATTTTACTCACCAAGAATCCGTTCGGGGCTTCCAACAACCGAAGTACACGTATCTGTTGAGAATGATGTATCCACATCGATGTTCGATCGACTTGCGTTCAATTTATCGATGGCTTTGCTTCGACGAAAAGGTAAATTCACGATCAGTGGAACCATCCCAAAATTCAAAGTCGGCACAGCATTCTCTTTCAAAGTCTTATTTTATATTGCCCATGCAATAACGTATACTGAAGGTTGATTTCTTTATCTTTGTCAGCAAAATGAATTGAACAGACACGGCTGTGAGCTGATGGTTTAAAGTTGGCCCTACCAATTTTTTCACACCAAAGTTTTCTCAATTTCTTATCGGAGGGAAACTTATGAAAACACAACTTATTAGTATTTTTAGTGCTGTTATTACTACACTTATAAACGCAACACTGCACCATGATTGTCAAGCACTGGTGGACTAAATGAGTTTTGCTTTAATTCACAACTCGAAGCACAGCGTGATCCCTGCCTGCAGTCGATGTACAACGCGCACATTCGTGCAGTCACCACACGAGACAGCGGTACCCGGCGATATTCTCCCTCAATCCAATCGTCCTCTATGACGTCACAGCTGTATCTTCTGACAGCTGCAGCGTCTAAACAAAGAGATTTGATAGCGAGAGAGATGTCTCATTTTACTCACCAGATATTAATGTCATAATTGAGGCAAAGTTAAAAATTGGACCGAACTACACCTTTAAACACAATAATAAAAGTTTATATTGTGATCACAGACTCATTAATGATCGCTCCAGCATTTTTGTTTACTTAATCTTAATAGCCCACCACAAACGATCCTGACCGCGGTGAATTTGTGGCTACAATGTTGTGATTTTACCATCAGTTAAACATCTCATTGATGTTTCAAAGTAAATGATTATTTTGAATGAGCATAGACGTGAAGACACCATACACATATTAAAAAGCACCCATACATTGTATCAGGGATGCGGAGTCCTATCACTTTGATAGGACTCCGACTCCGAGGGTTGATAGGACTCCCCATCCTTCTCCAAAAAATATGAGTTCACTTTCGATTTAAATATGCACTCTAGAGGAGCCATCACACACGATTAACGTGAGGGTAAGAAGTAGTGTTCTCAAACAAGCTAGTATTTAATTTTTGTCTCTGATGTGACCTTTGGTGCGTAGGTGTGATCGAGGCTAGGAGGGCTTGTCTTCTCTATTAAATCACCTAGTGAAAAGACAATCCTTTTTCACTATCACGGTTCATTCCCTCGACTATTACAAGCTTTGCATGCACTGCTGTCTCTGTACTTTTGTTTGACGGAGAAAGTTGACATCAAGACAGCGACAGCTATACACGAGGATAAATAATTCGTTTTTATTATATTTCAGGTCTAGTTATAGGCCAGAGTCCGGGACTCCGACTCCACATCCCTGTATTGTATACCGGTTTTATACTGATTGTGCACAATGTCAGTCCATAGTTACATGCTATTGTTATTAGTTACAGTTAGTTACAGTCATTGGGCTAAAGCAGATCAATTTAAATTCGTTGCCACGATAAAGTTCCTTTGAGTTCTTTTAAGAACTGACCAATGCAATGACTGCAACAGCATTGCATTTGTGTACACTTTCGGATTGAATGGCGCCATCAGTCCTCATCAGGACTACTTCAGTTAATAGTTTCAATTAGTAAGCATTATATTCTATTATAAATGACTGCTGGGATGATTTTCAACATCGTATTAGAATGAATAATTCATAGATACAGCGATGAAAACTGGATGGAAAAGTTATTGCTGTTTGTTGGTCGGATCGATGCAATAACGTCCATTGTAGGAGTTGGGTGTAAGCCTTCCACCCACGTGCCACAATCAACCCTTCCATGTTGATGATGCAGTCTGCGATGATTTTTAATTCATCTGCCGTAATAAATAAATGTCCTAGACATTTCATGTTCTCTCTACAAAAATCCTCCCTAAAAGCAAATATAGCCAACAATTCGACCTTCACGAGCGCATTAATATTTCTTATTCTATTTTATGTCTTGATAGTATAAGTTCACATATCCTGGCATTGACATTGACATCATTCAAAGATTGCAGAATGCCATATCGTAGAATGCAGCAACCTGTTGAGTCCGTCAGCTTGTTCATGCATTTGATTGATCCTATAGACTAGTTCGGACTTCCGAG
The DNA here is from genome assembly GCA_907163375.1 of Prostheceraeus crozeri. Classification (NCBI taxonomy): domain Eukaryota; kingdom Metazoa; phylum Platyhelminthes; order Polycladida; family Euryleptidae; genus Prostheceraeus; species Prostheceraeus crozeri. The sequence continues at coordinate 58,288 of CAJQUW010011683.1, read as the reverse complement.
TTAGTTTTTATGAGCCGTTTTCGGACGAAACAAAAAAACTCTTGAATTGATCAAGTCCGTGGACAATGGACATCTTTCTTTTATATGCCCAGGTGAACTGGCACCTTGCAATCTTCGAACTAAATGGGGCATTGTTGGTTTTTCTGATATTCTCAAAGCACCAAATAGATCGGCTGTCAAATATTGGCATGATATTGATCAAGATTCGGTATCAATCTGTCAATCAATTGGTGTCACAAAAGTTATCCCTGCAACGGCTAGGCCTACATGTCCATTTCACGTTTCTCTCTGATCTGAAATGGGTGAACACGGGAGCTTGCCGAAATTGTAAAATAATGTCGACATATTTACAAACAGCAGTTGTCAAAGAGAAGGATAATTTTATGCTCAGGTCTTACCCTTCCGAATTTTCTAGTTCCTTCTGATTCGACTTTTACTGCTTTCCTTAAGCGAAGTAGGAGCAATACGACAGTATTCGGCTATGTAGCGAGCTAAGTATGCTTGTTGATTAATCTCAAACGAGCTTTCTCGAAATAGAAATTGATGAATCTTAGTGTTGAATCCGTAACACCACCACTGATTGATGCTTGTTCACGAATAGAACAACGCTTCTCTTATTTATCGTGCGTATTTCAGTTATCGTGGAAAATATATTTTAAGCAAAATTTAAAAGCATTATTTCAGTTGTTTTTATCAATAGTTGATTATGGTTTATTTATATGAATATTGAACATATTTTCTGACTAGTGACTATTTTTGTAAATGATCTGCTTGTTTCCTCATTTGTAGGATCTAATGAGGCCAAAATATGTACCGGATTCTCTTGTTTTTCGCATACTGATCGTATTCATTGCTGTTTGGTATAATTTGTCTACACCTGGCTCGAACTATGCTGCTCGAGTTGTTCAAGCTTTCATCATGACATTGTTCACAACAGTCCTCAATCAAGCTGTTTGCCGTCTTCAACACGGTTTGAAGCAAGTTCTGGGATTGGATGAACCTGCCTTTCCTTTGCCGAGTCCTGGATCATCTGATGAAGATAACAATTCAGTAGAATGCAACAGTAAGTAAATATTAAGTGTCATTTATCAATAACAAATTATCCCATGGTTTTCATGTTTCTTGGGCCTTTGGCTGAACTTCAAGTCACTTTGTAGCTTTTAGTGTTTTATAATCTGTGGTAGAAAATGCAGGCTTTTAGCGTAAATTTGACATATCTAAATGCTATTTTTTGGCAAAAGGATAGGGAAAGTTCAACATATTTTTTCACTTAATCTCTTAAATTCTCCGTATCAATTCATGTGATTGTTTGACAACATTATTCTTGAGCAATAAGTAAAAAACAGCACAGCACAGAATAAGTCTTAAATGAAGTTTGGAACAAAAGAGCCAACGTCTTTTGAATTTATCAATTAGCTGATAGTGAGCCGTCGAATTTAAGTGCTCACTAAGGAAATTATGCAAGATACAGCGCGCACAAGCCAGTATAGCAGCATATGAAGGCAAGGGACCAAAAACTTAGCATCTAAATGAACAGATTTCATGCTTTCGCGACTAGCTTGTTTAAGACAATGATGCTCGTCCGTTGACAAATTATAGATGCGGCCGAATCCTATGTAAGTAGTTTCATGCCTTCGTCTGATTTCAGGCATTTCATGAATAAACTAAGGATTAAGTCTGGTCAACTCTCTTTAAACTGACAGCTAAGCTGAAGCCCAACTCTGCTCCATGGTTCGGCCCCCGCTGCTACAGCGCCAGAATGTAGAAACTAGCATCCTGGAGGCTATAGAAACTCTGTCACAGCAAATTGATTTCTCTGTGCTGGACAGTGTCATGAGCATGATAATCAGTTTGACTCAGCTGAGATAGATGTGATCGCACTTTTGCACAGGCCGATTTTGCACGTTAGCCTTTTCCCTTATATCAAAGAATTTTGCTTGTCACACATTCATTTGGTCGCTGAAGTTGAAATGATTCAGAGGTACGAGTAATAACACCCGTTGACAGGATTCGAATCAAACACCACTTCGTTTTGAAAAGAAAAAGTTTATCCCGAGCTTTCACTCGTCATCCAGCGAGCATAATCATGGGATCCCATAATGTCTTAATGTATTTTTGGCAATATTCAGAGCATTTTCCACGGATTCATAATAAAGCTACATTAAAAAAGCAATATCCTCGTTAACATTGACAATGCTGTTTCGTGTTGCTAGTACGTCACAATAATTTGAAATGAAAATTCGTGCTAATAGTGCGTAAATTACATGGTGTGCTACATGTAGAATCAAATGAATAAATGATCATAACACAACATTTTCGTACACCTTGAGTAACCGAATAGTTCGAATTATTCCAATATCTCTTAGCCGAATATTCGAATATTGAGGTCAGCTTTAATCGATGAACGACGATGAAGAGTAAGTTGCGAAGAAGAGAGACTGCCAACCACTACTTGCCACATTGACGTGCATTAGGGAATGTGAAACTAATTCCTCTAATTACGGGGTGGCAGCCGAGCCCGGGAATCACCCTTAAATTTTAGCGAAATAGCCAATTAGCCCTTGAATAGCCCGGGAATACCATTTTGTGATTTTTTGGCGCTACCCGTATCTTCAATGAGCACAATTTCTTGAATTCAACTACCTTAACATGACTATTATTGAACACATTATTTATATTAGCTTTCTTCGAATCTTGGTTGTAATAACTAAGTAAATGTGTGTGTTTGCACAACATCTGAAGGAAATATTCATGACTTTATAAATTTGTTTCGTATCCATATGACTGTGTCAGTCATATCTGTGAGGCGATGGCATTATTTCCTAAAAGCGTTGCTTACGGTAAAAGCGCTGATGATTTGAAGGTTTTGGAAATAAGTAGCGGTACATTTGATAAAACAATCTCCGGTATTCAAGTCGTGCACATAATTGAGTTGACTATAATTCGTGCAGGCAAGTATAAACTCGCTATCTATCGACAGGGTCTGCAAAAATCGCTTTTTTGTGTTTCTCTACGTGTCTACATGTACATAAAATTTCGTAACAGACTCGTAATATGATAATTTATGCAACCTCTAATGATATGTAACCAAAGCCGCGAGTCATGTATGCTAAAAATGTCATATCTATGTGATTAATTATTTATGTTCACAATCATGAATTTCATGGGTGGTAAGATGTTTTAAATGTGCAAAAATTCTGCTTTTCATGAAAAGTGTACATCTGAGCAGGAATCGCACATCCTAACAATAGAGGTTGCTTATGCGTCTGCATCCACAACAAATCAGGGAAATATATCAGTCCAAAATTATACCAACAAAAAATCTATCAACGCTGTAACTGACAAAATTCATCAGAGTTTTCGTTGGTATTTCGAATAAAAGTCAATGGCTATGCAAGTGATGAGTCTGAAAACCTCACAGTAAATCATGAAAAGAAGACCACACAAATCCCAAACCAGTGGGATCTGTATATAGACCGCTAGATCTGTATAGAGGGTCGCTAGTATATAGAGCCATCTGGAGCTTCCTCTGGTGGTAAAGATTTGGTTCTCTGCTCCGGTCACGACTGTGCCAGAGACACGAAAAATAAATCGATGAGGCCCATCAAAACTAAACAAGTAAATTCTGTTAGCCTATACCATATGTCCGGAAATAATATCCAGCTAATTGATACCTGGATGGATGTGTTTGACCGGTTAACCGCGATATATGCATATGTAATTCTCAGGAAAGTGCACCGCATTACTAACCGACCGTCATATAAAGATATTTCAAGAGTGCGGGATTGGCTAAAAGGTAAACCCTATAAGACATTTGAAGACATATATTTTCCTAAGCATGTTGTTTTTGAAATAATCAGAGCCATAGAAGTTTTTTTGAATATGTTTTGCTGGGCCTACACATTTCATCACTCATTTAACTGGTTCACTATTTTGTTAAAGAAGTACAGATGATCAGGCCTTCATTCAGTGACTTGAGCTTGTGCGATCTAAGTGATTTTACAATGATAAACAAAAATTAATTTTCCGTACTTTCTAATTCTAATGACCACAGAATATTTCATTTTTATCAACCGATTAGTGCACCTCGTTTATTGTCTCTTCCTCCCTCAGTATTGAAGTTTGGACACATACTTATAATTTTACAATTTTTTTCATATAATTTTTGGTTTAAGTCAATTGAAGTAGCAAGCAGCCTTTTGAGACTTGATATTCAATGATAACGTCTATTATTTCAATGACGTTTCAAAGATGCCAAGAAGAAATGCACAATCAGATTGAGTCAAATTAAACCAGATAAAAAACTTCCTCCAATAGCGTCCCCAATACAAGCATTGTTGCGATGCACCGCCATCGCTATCCTTCGAATCAAGAAAGATGGAGAGGTTGCATTATATCATATTTATAAACCAGACACACATTTTATGACCGACAGTTTCCATGCGCCCACTGCTTCTACGCAAACTGACATAAACGGATAATGAGCTGGACTACTTTCGGCGTTTGCGGTCTTCGTTTAGTGTGGCTAGGGCTCCTACTGGCTCACACTGGATCGGTTCATGGGCATGAGCCGGGATCCGATCCGATAACTACATGCGTGATCCGAGAGCCGATGGGCAATGATCCGATATCCGGTGTGATCCGGTAATGAAATTTAAACCTACAATCGTTCAATGATTACAATCAAGTGTTTTAACTTAACTATTTATATTTTGTAGCCAAAAAGTACCATATTAATCTTCCACCTGAAAAAGAACACTTTTTGCAGTTACAGGGGCCTATATAGGGCATCATCTGCAAAACTAGTAATCGTGAAATTGACTGAATCCTCTTTGAGGAATTCTAGTCGAGGCATACGAGAAAATAACTATACATCTATGAGACAAGAGGTCGCGATTCGATTTTCGCACGATTCCGAATCGTGCTACTCAGCGCACGATTAATCAAAAATCGTGCGATTCTGAATATTTTGAGATTCAGTGATTAGAAGTATGCAGGTAATCTAGCTTGCATTAGTTTCATTTCTTAGACCATTAAAAGTTTGATAATTTCCTAAATTGAGAGCATGTAATACTTCTTCAAAAGATCTTCAAAACCCACCACCCCTCCGCTTGATATCACGTCATCCTATATGGAGAAACTAACCACGCACAGACTTCGTCCTGTCGCAGGCTTGGCGGGAGATATTAGAGAGGTGCGATGTAAAGAAGAAATCTTCAATTGAGGACCAGTGGCAAAGGTTCCGGGCTTCGACCTTCTCCGAGCTCAGTGGACTACCTTGAACCGATTCTGGACTGAGAAAAGCGCAGAGTCTTATGCTGCTAAGGAATTTTTGAGCTTGAAGCTCAAACAGTTCAAGTTTTAGGACATCTTTCTATTCTAGGCCTATGGGCGAACTGGCACTCTACAATCTTCATAACTAGTCGTCATAGCAAATCGTCAAGTGCAATTTCTACCGGGTTATGCTCATTGTGTGCATATTAAATGTAGATAAGTCATTAATGCGCATTGTTATCAATGTCCGTATTTATATGCTTTCAATGCGGAGATATAATATGATAAGGACTTACTTTGCTTCACTGCCTTGACAACATGTATGATTCGCATAAATCGTGTACCTGGCCGAAACGAACGTGCTTAATGCGATGGTATAAAGTAACGCATTCCTGCGTTATGGCATGGAAGTTCATGGATGTGGGTATAGGGAAATCTCATAGAGATTTCACACGGTAACACTGTCTAGCTATACATGATCTCAGGACCGAGCACCCGCGCATCGCAAATATCTCAAACGAATGAAGAAATTCAAATGAAAAACGAATCAGTGAATAGAAACATTGTGTTTGTGTCATCAAACAAATTTCATTGGGAGGTCACATTGCAAAAGAATCACACGATTCTGGTCATTCAAGATTCGCGCGATGGATTCCGCCGCACGATTAATCGTGCGGAATCGATTAACTGTTCCCGCCACTGGAATTCATTACAAATTACGTATAATTCCAGTTCCAAATGTAAACTTTCATCTTAGTTCACTGGTTCAGGAGAGGAAAACCTACTTGTACTATAAAGTTATCGGATCATTTACCGAATCATCGGATCGGCTGATGCCCATGATCCAAAGTGAATATGAGCCGATCCGATAACAGTTACCGGATCATGAGCCGAATGATCCGGTAATCCGATAGGAGCTCTAAGTGTGGCAATTTTCTTGGCTTCTCATGTCGAATTTTTTTTGATAACTGTGCCATCGTGCCACTGTATTAACATGTGCATTATGATATCATGGTAATCTATCATGGCATGAATACATAGCTGTTCAAAATATCGCGTTCCAAAATGCAATTTGCTGCTTCAACTTAGCATGTTTGACAATTGAAGTCTGAAAAATCGACTAATTACAACGTTCTAGAATCTGACGAGTTCGGGATCAACGTTGGACTACATCAAGGATCCGCTCTCAGCCACTTCTCTTCATCCTAGTGATGGAGGAGGCAACCAGAGACTGCATGATCGGAGGTGTCTGGGAGCTCTTATACGCCGACGATCTGGTTATGACTGGTGAGAGTAAGACGGAAGTCATGGAGAGGTTTGGGCACTGGAAGGAGAGAATGGAAAACTGTGGTATGAAAGTCAACATCGGGAAGACCAAACACATGGTGAGCGGAAAGGAACCCAGCGAACCCATTCGCGGAGGCAGGTATCCTTGCGGTGTGTGTGGAAGGGGTGTTGGCGTCAACTCGGTCCTCTGTGGTCAATGCAACAAGTGGTGCCACAAGCGCTGCAGCGGCTTGAGAAGCATTTGTTACGTGGTCGATTTCCGCTGTCCTACATGCTCTCGCTCCCCAACTGTGCTAACCAGCGCTCATGAAGACTATTATGAGAGTGATGACCAAGAAATGGATGAAGTGTACGATTTCTGTTACCTCGGCGACTTCCTCGCATGCAACGGCGGATCAGAGCGAGCTGTTAAAGCAAGAGTTGCATCAGCGTGGAAGAAGTGGAAAGAGCTTGCCAGTCTTCTACGCAACTGTCATATCCCGCTGAAGTGCAGAGCCACTGTATACAGCACTTGTGTGAGATCTGTGTTGCTCTACGGTGCGGAGTCCTGGAATCTGACAGAAAGACTGCAACATCAATTACGGGCATGCGACAGGAGAATGCTACGCTACATGTGCGGCATATCACTGGCTGATAACATCTCCAGCAGTGAAGTGGCATGTCGGTGTGGCATTAGCCCGGTGGAAGAAGTGATCACGGAGAAAAGACTGAGGTGGTTCGGGCATGTGAAGAGGAGAAACGGAGAAGGAGCCCTTGGTCGTGTACTGGACATCGTGGTGGAAGGAGCGCGTCCTCGAGGAGGGCCGAAGAAGACTTGGCCAAGTGATGAACATTGAAACCTACAGCCTGTTGGTCAGTGGCCAAATCAAAGGGAGGAACAAGCAAAATAAATAAACAATGTTCCCGTTCTACAACACATTACGGTTGAAAACTTTAACTTCATGAGGAATTATAAGACGAAAAGTCGATAAGATATACGTTTACATGCCTTCCTTTCCTTAGTCACATTTTATACTTCGCGTATGTGAAGGTTTGACGACGCCTAACTGTGCTCAGCTCCGAATTGCAATTTTTTTATAAAAGTGCTCTGCGACATCAGTCTCCTGGAGTTTCTCTTCAACTTCATAAACTTCGAAAGGTTTTTGATGAATTGTACCGAAGAGTACGTCATCAAGATGACGGATTCACGCGGGATAAAGCAAAGAATGCTTTTTTGTGCTTTAAACGTTTTAGAAACGACGACTTCATTATTGAACGCGAGTATTCTAACAATTCAAGAAAACAGCAACAAGGTAATATTCGAACAAGGCGAAATGAGTTCGCTGTTGGTTATAAATATTTAGGTTACATAAACTTAATTTTGTGAAGCTTGTCACAATTTACCTACCGCATTAAAATGTTTTTTAAAAAAATTTCTAGACATGAATTAAATATATTTTTGCACATAGGCCTACAACAAAAGTAATGCAATGAATATGAGGATGTGTCTGTGTCTGTGGCATCTTCCGAAGCTCGAAGAGGTGCATTTAAGTTGGAATTATTGGAGGCATCTGTCATGTTGCGACAATAAAACTTTCTTCTGAACTTCCCTTATTTGTTCTATCCGGCTTTTGTTTTTGAAGGTATTTGTTGTGATAAATGTGCTCTTGCTTCGATCACATTATCATGGAAGCGTAATTGATGATTTATGTCACACTAATACTAATGCGTGATATTTTGTATTGTTTTTCTATATGATATTATGATTGCTTCGTAGTCTAAATATAAAGAAAAACCGCTTCTCTGAAAAACTGTTATAGCAGTGATGCAAATGTAATCACTTGGATGTATGAATACGGATTTTAGGAACTGCTATGGTAGGAAACAGAAGAAGAATAGAAAATGGTTTTGTCGAATTATTTTATGTCTAATTTATTTTTTAAAGCATTTTCATTTACATTGGTGCATTCCGTAGGATTATTTTAGCTTGTTAGCTTGTGCATTGTTCATACTAGATGGTGGGATAGCTCAGTTGGCTAACGGCCGCGCTGTCCTATCCCTAGTTTCTAGCATGGCTTCGTGCCTTGGGTTGGGCAGGGATGAGTAAAAAATGCGCGAGACCAAAGTTGAGATAAGTGACCAATTAATTACTGAATGTCCCTTTTAGATATTATCAAGATAATTTTGCTTATACTGGAAGATGCTGTAACTTAGCTACAACAAGTAATGAAGTTTAGATCTCAATTATAGACAAAATCATGTACGCAACTTTGAAGCTATACAGCTTAGTTTAGGTATATAGGCTGTAGCAGGCTTATGCCTGCTAAAACAGATCTTTTTTGTATAAACATACAGACTCATCCTTCCATAGAAAGTCTACACATTGGTTACTTTTATAAGTAGCAGTCATTCTAGTCTTATATTTTTGTGCGAATTTAGATCAGCTCTTTTGTTACGTTCTTAAACCTTGCAAGATAATGCTTTCATTTTCTAAGTTTCCATCTTTACTTTTCTCTTTTCATCTACCTATTGCGTATCTTATCATTTTGCTTTTATGCTTAGACTACAACTGCCTAGTGAATACGCCCCAAACTTTCATGAAAAAGTTATTGACTGGAGAAGCGCTTATTAAACATGCAATTTTTCAGAATCAAATTCAGACGGCCTATGCATATACTGACAGTTTTACATGGATTTTTATGTAACTGAGTTAACTGAGTTTTAGCGAATTATTTTACTGAGTTATAACCGAGTTTTTTTTTTGAAAAACTCAGTATAACCGAGTTTAACTTAACTTGGTTAATTTCTGGTAAACTTGGTTAACCTAGTTTTAACTGAGTTTCTTGAAAAGTCAGTTGACAACACTGATAATAGATAACTTTGTATGACATATCAATTGTCAATTCCGTTGTGTTGGATTTCACTTTTTTAATTCACTAAGCGATTTCTTTTATGATTCTGATTGTTTTCATTTTTATCGATAGCCAAGGATAAAAGAATGTATTGCTATTATAATTTGAAATTGATCCTGCAAAATTTAGACACGTTTATCCTCTTGAGATGAAGGTCCATTTAATGCTAATAAACTATTAGCTATGAATTTTTAGTTATTATATTCGTGGTATTGATAATATAAAGGTAGTGATGCGAACAATGTGCTTGTTCTCTCAAGGCAGACAGTGCACATGATTACAAAAAAAAGGCGATTAGGTACTTATGCATGTCAAATATCAACTGCGTGCTACCATCCACACCTTTAGCGAGCGAGCGGTAGTGACCCTTCTTCCGTATTTCCCTAATTTCAAGTTTCCCATCCCGGCCACTACTATTAAGGAATCCATGGCTAAAGCGAGAAGGACGGTGAGATTGCGCAACGGAACCGTCTGTGTAAAAGCTTTCAAAATCACATCACTTGCGCAGATTTCAGATACGAAGTATACTACTGAAAGCAAAATGAATATCTTTTATAATTGGTTACTTAGGTTGTCATCCAAGGTAATGAAATAATTCGGAAAGGGAAAGCTGCAGAGTTGATAGAAAAACACGCAAGCATACAAAAAGATAATTTATTTCATTTGAAGACTTAATTGTGAAATGCGAATTTCTTTCTTGTGAGATTTAAGTGACAGTTTGCAATGCAAAAACACACTGTCGTTTTTTTTGAGACTACATTTTTTTACATCGCATCGAATGTATCCAAATGCATAGATGAGAATATAAGAGAGATTAGAGCGAACAAGAGGAAAAGGAGAGGGATATGAAGAAGAATAAGTGGAAAATAAAAAAGACACGGAGTGAAAGAAAAGAGAAAAGGGGATCGAGAGGAGAGGATCGTGGAACTGGAGAATAGAGATGAAAGAAATTGGGATAGCAGCAGAAGGAATTGGGATGTCTGAGTTGGGATTTATGAAGACAATGGGAATAGGAAGAGGAGAATAATTGATGAGAGAATGAGTGAATTTTCCATCATACAAATTAAACCTATGAATTTTGAGTTTGGAAAGAGACCAATCGCATTATCGAGACATTACTAGACATTTATGAATTTAAGTGGGATAAGATGATAAAATGATGGGCAAATGATATGGAATTCCATGTCAGATCCCATCAAACGCCCATATGGTCTAATGGTGGGATGACGATCGCCCATGCAATATCCATGAGCAATGATGGGACCTCACTGTTACCATGTACGTTTTTCCACTGTGAGACTTGATATCGATATATCATCGGAAATTAAGCGACAATTCGATATCGGCAAATGAACGACTTATAGACATAATATCGATATGAGAAGCATCGGAAATAGGGCGACAATTCGATATCGGTCGATGGACTACAAATCGCTCACTTTTCGATTATGAATTGATCGGAAATTGCACGATTTCACGATTGAACGATTTCTCGATGCTGAATCGAGAAAACGCTTTGAATCCGAGCATTTTCTGATCAATTTTTACCACCGGGTGACGGTCCCAGGTCGAAATTCCACACTTTGGAAAATTTTCAAAATTATACCCATACAGAGCCACTCTGACACTTAGGATTTTTTCAGGTGAGCTACGACAGACCACCCTCCCAACCTGGCCGGCACACCACGCCAACCTGGCCGGCACACCACGCCAACCTAGACACCACATCACCGCGCGCTATACGACGGTCGGCCAGAGGGGGGGGACGTCAGCGAACCTGACGGACGGACGTGGCCGGCACACCACGACACTCTGCCGTTCCAGAGGGGGGGGGAGGACGTCAGACTCAAAGCACCACGGCGGCCGACCACGACACTCTGCCGTTCCAGAGGGGGGGACGTCAGCGATGGCGGCCATCTTGCGCTATCCAGAAAGTGGAGTTTTACTTACTACTCACGACCAAAGAGTTCATCCAAGATCTGGCACTCGTCAAAGATTGCTTAGCAGCACTTGCTGAATTGAGCGAAACTCTTCAAAATCGGACCATGACCATCAATATGGCGAACAAGCACATTAAATGGACCATCTCTGCCCTGAAGAGCATGCAATCTGGCGTGGCTAACGGACAATATGCGTTTGACAAAATACAGGAAAATCTCAGTGTTGAGGCCGCGAAGGTGAACGCAAAGTAACTTTCATGAGTGTTGATTTGAAGGAATTTACCAGGAGAACCCAGTACCAATCTTTCAGTCATGGTCGCTTCATTCAGGTATGATCGACAACGTGAGCGCACGACTCTCGATTGAGACACAGGAGCCATGCTTGAAGTTGATAGATGTTCTCTACCCGGAAAACTGGCCTGAAGATTATGACATTCCCTGGCTTGAGGGTGAAAACACAATCCGACACCTTTGCGAGAGGTTCTTTATTCCTCAGGAAGGAATTATTCCCTCATTCCGCGAATATATGTCAAACCCGATGAAAGTGCCTGGGCAAATTCAGAAGTCAATGATATATGGACTGGCCATGATGAACCCCGTGAGTTCCTCCGAGGCGGAACGAGGCTTTTCCCAGATGAACTTGGTTTCCACTTCAAGTAGGTCTGTGCTAACGATACAGAATGTTTCGTCCCTTCTCTTTAGAGGAGTCATATGGACCACCCTCCCATCTTTGGGATCCAGCTCCTAGTCTTGCTGAATGGTCGAAGCGACACCACCATGCAACCAACAATCTCTCCAGAAAACGTATTGCTGTCATGGAGAAAGATTTGACTTCTGTCGAGAAAGTGTTCATTAAAACTACGGCTACTTAAGGATTTTAGCATTTCTGGAATGCATCCGCTTCGGCAGTTTGTGCAGTGATCAATAATATTCATAGACGCTGAAGCAGTACAAAGTATGTTCCGATAAAGTCAATAGCAAGCAGTGATAAATTTTTGTTTGTATCTCTATGCTCATCTAGGAAGGAAGTGATATGATAAATTTTCAATTACTTGTACTTTCATATTTTGCACGGGCAGTTCTATATTTTGCCAGATCAGTGTAAAGTATGAAGGTAGAAATGATTATTAATTTAGCAAGTTGAGTATAGAGGTACTGCTGATCAAACAAATCCAACCAAAAAATTGATCATAATCTGAATTTTGTCGCAAGTTCGATATATCTAAAACAACCAGGTAAATCCACATGCTATGTTCTCGCCTCATAGAGTGGCCGGCCAGATTTCCGAGGTGGTGGTTCGAGTCTCTTTACCGACATCAATTTTTCGGCGTTCTGTTGTTTCATGCATGAACTGTCCAAATGTTATTGCTCTCAATAATCTACGTGTTTGCGTTGTAGAAGCAATCCATAGAAATGGATATCGCTCGCGTTTTGCTGAGCACTTGAACATTGAATATTTTTGCTTCAGAGTTTATGAGTATAGTACTTTAATATTTTGCCACTGAAAATTTCATTATCAGAATCTGCTCCTAGGAAAATCCCATATTTCAGAGATGTTTTATCGTTCACATGTGCAAAACTTGTAAGTCTTGTTGTTAGTTATTGTTTAACCCTTTAGGGTTTAGTGGTACATTTTTATACCACCAACAATGTATTCTTTTGTGATCGTGTTTCGGCTCTTGTTTTCCGTTATCATTTACCATATCTAACAACTTGGTAGAAAATGCATTGAAAAAAAGCTGTGACTAGTTTGTTTTACAAAATCAATTATTTTCTAGTGGATACAGACGATGAAATTGTACATTTTTTCATTTATCGACTTTTTGGGAATTGCATCGGGTAAGTGTTCATGTCATCTGCCTCTTTCATGTTCTAGTAACTTTTCTACCACAATTTTGGTAAGATGATAACCTGAAAAAACATAATTGGTCAAGACATGAGCTGATAATTTGTTCGTTTGTGCAAAATTGAAATAGAACACGTAGGTGGTACAAATATATACCACTAAGCCTTAGAGGAAAATTATGCAAAATAATGAAATATTCACGAATGCTAGTACATGTTCTGAAAAATGTATTGCTAGGTACTTGACATACATCCAAAAAGCGTAGATACACTTTTGCGTCTATGACGCTCCACCAATGTAGTTTTTGGCAAAATTTTTTCTTCAGGGACTCGACCACAACACTATTAGCATCGTTATTTTGAAGTTGTTCCACTAGGCTATGTCCGTTTCTGTGGTGCTTGTTCCTCAATTATTATTTATAGCGTAGATGTTTTCTTTCTGTGACATTAAGTAATACATTGAATCTTCTAAATAATGTACAGAATCAGAAAATGATTACAAGTAGCTGCTGTTTCAACTTTGACTTCTCATTTCAGGTGATGGCGGAAAGAATTTTTCATTACCAAACGATCTGCTGGTCGACAGGCAATACAATTGCTTTTTGCCGATGATTCCGATGAAGAGCCTGCCCATGTTGATGAAGAGGATATGTCTCTCCTTGAAGCGGACTATGAAGCCGTCATATCGACTTCACAAGCACCTGAATCTGATGAACGACCTACTACTTCAACTATGACACGACCCAGAGAAACCCTCTTCTGTAACTCATGGAAGACCAAAGCTAGTCTTCAACCCAATCCATCGTTCTCAAAAACAATTGAATATGACATTATTCTGTCTGACATCCTTGAACTGAACTGCCCATATGAAGTATTTCTCAAAGTTTCTGGGTTGAATCAACTTATTGGTGACATACTAATTCCCCAGTCACACGAATACGCGAAAAAAATGGGAACGTTTTTTCTGTTGAAGAAGAAGAAATGAAGGCCTTCGTAGGTATTTGTATTCTAATGGGCCTGCATGTTCTTCCTGAAATGAGGGATTATTGGTCCACTGACAAAGCAGTTGGTGTTCCATTTGTGAATAATATAATGACCCTGGCAAGATTCGAAGCAATTAGAAGAATCTGCACTTCTCCAACAACTGGGACGCCACCCCTAATGACCGTGCCTACAAGATTCAGGCGGTTTTAGATCATTTCAAGATGCACTTTCAGGATGCCATCAGCCCTTCAAAATCCCATTCAATTGACGAGCGAATGATAAAATTTAAAGGTCATAACATCATGAAGCAATACATCAAGAACAAACCATCAGTGCGCTAGGGATTCAAAATGTGGGTCAGAGCTTCGGCAAAGACAGGCTATGTCTTCGAAATCTCACCTGTACACCGGAAAAAAGCCTGATGAATTCTCCGACTCTTCACATACACTTGGCGAATCGGTGGTTCTGCAACTGTCACAAACATTAGAGATAAAGGATGCGTTTTAGCGTTTGACAATTTTTTCTCTTCGGTTACCCTTGATGGAGAAATTGCATGAATATTGCATCAAGTCGGTTGCAACCATCAGAAAGAACAAGAAGCACTTGCCCCAATTGAAAACTGACGCAGCGATGAAAGTCTGGGGAAACATTTGGCACTGTCCAAAGCAATGGGAAGGTGGCATTTATCCAATGGAAGGATCGACGGTGCGTGTGCGCTGTATCGAATTACTTGACGCCTCATGGAGCAACCTCTAAACAGCGAAAAGTCAAAGGATCGGCACAAAAGGCAGAGGTTGACATCCCGATAATGATAGCCATGTACAATTGCTACATGGGAGGTGTGGACATCTCTGATCAAGGGAAAGAATGCTATGAAATCGACCACCGAAGCGGTACAAATACTACCTCAAACTATTCTTCGATCAAATTGACACCGCCATTTCAAATGCCTACATAGTGTACAAGGCAGATGAAAGACGTTTCCTTCCATGTCATCGAAGGACTTTCGCTTGAAGATTGTTCCATGGTCTTGTAGGACAATTCTCATCAAGATCCAAACCGTGGTTCGAATCGGCAAAGTCGAAGAAAAGAAAGTTGCTCCAACCATCTTCCAATGGTATTCCTCACTTTCCAATTGTCAAAAGCAATAGAACATGATGTAGGTTCTGTTCTTCAAACGAAAACGACTGCCGAAGTAATGTATTCTGCAGGATCTGTGACGTTGCTCTATGTCTGAATAGTCAGAGGAACTGCTACTCATGTTATCATGAATAGCTTCATTCCCTATTGTTTGATAGGCCTAAATTTGGACACAACACACGAATGATAATGTATATTGCTAATCATCATCAATCATCGATTGATCATTTTTTTGAGTTGTTTGTGAAAAATCAGGCATTTCTCCAACAAATGTAGTGTGCTTCTCTGAATTACACAATAACATGAGGGGTTTGGTATATTGCACAACATCAAAATACAATTTTAAACCATGCCTACGTAGGTAACTTGCATTAAAGAGCGCAACAACATTGCAAAAAAACTATCTGCCGAGATCGAAAATTTCACTAGGGTATAGTGGTACAAAAATGTACCACCCCCAAAAAATAATATTCCCGATATATATTTTTCAAAATACTTGAAAAAAGATACGTCTTAATGGGACCCAATAACAACTATCCATAGAGAAGAAAATAAGATTCCTCAGTAAAATGGAGATCTGTGCCCTAAAGGGTTTTTTAAACTTTTTTTAAAATCTTGTTTTTGACATTGACTATGTATATCTCGTCCTCTGAGTCTGATTACGACAGCCTGCTGTACATACGAGCAGGTGCAACATTAGTCACGTTTTCAACTTTGAATTGTTTTTGTTTTGTTTGCTGCTGAGAAAGTTTACTAATTAGTCTGTTATCAAGGGATTGTCTGCTGCTCAGGAGAAATTTTAGAATTAATTTGAAAAGGTTTGTTATGTAGATTTTGTTTCAATCGACTATTGTGCTCTCGGAAAAGATTTTGCAGAATTTGATTGTTAAAGTTGCAATGATATTATTACACAGATTTGATGAAAACGATTTTTTATTCGCTGCATGTTTCTGGAGATACATACCATACTAATAATTCTTAAGTTAAAGTAAAGGCTCCTAATCCCATAAACCTTTATTTGAGGGACAATGAAATTTCAGCTAACTTAGGTTTTCATATTAAGTAGGCCCTGTCTTTCAATTGAATCGTTTGTGAGCTATGCTTAAGAATGGCTGAGTCTGAGTTTCACTTCTATTCTAGACATAGGCCTATCAACGTCAAAGATTCAATAATTTGAAGCTTTCCTGATATTTTCAGAAAGTCGAAATTTTGAAAATTCCAAAAATGACTTTATTTTCATAACCTAAAGGGGTAGGGGTCAAAGTTGCAAAATAGGGCCTACCACCTTTTTTCAGTCGAGCGTACCCCTGTCGTGACCCAACAAATTTCGTCCGAAATAGACGGAAAATTACGCTCACTGGGTCGCATCTAGTCGCAAATCAGGTAATAATTTTAGTAGCGTACAGCTCTTTAAGTCATGATGCTTTCTAGCTGCTGGACCAACGCTTTCGACAAAAATTAGAATAAAACACAATATCTCCGACATCAAAAACACTATATTGATTTGGTGTACAATAGCCGACTCATACTCCTCACATACCGGTATATTCCGACGGAAAAATAATGATAGACATCGCAAGACCCCATCACATTGAGCCTGAAAAGCTTGTGACATAAGAAATCAGAAATCACACTATAGAAACTACAAGGACTTTGAATAATATCATGACGAAGGTTTCGCCTCAATATTTGTCTTCTTCATATATATTGAAAGAACAATTTTATGATGACATCAACAAGGTTTGCTAACACTTCGTTTGAGAAATTAGTAAAGATAGGAATAGGTTAGTGGTGCTAATTAACGATTTCATCTGATGAAAAAAATGACCACCGAAGAAAGGAGGTCTGACGATGCAAACCAAGTTCCTCCATCTCTCCTCCACTTCTTGGGCCTCAAACACCTGAATGAGGGCCAAAACGCATGACATGATCGATCGATTACTGGACATTGGTCGACTTCAACCATCGGACACATCGGACCATCAGCGATTATACGCTTTCCTAAGGTACGACTATGGAGGTAACATCTCCAAGACTTTTTGAATTGATCAACCCTTCTCTCGAGATTGCTTCCACTTAGTGTAAAATGTAGGAAAGTATTCGATTAGTATACTGAAAAGCAAAGAAACGAACATATTACGACACCATCAAAACTCATTGAATAAGGTTGCTCATTTATACCTATCATAGTTTCTGCGATGACTTTGCAATAATTATTCACCGATAAGATACACAGACTATAAGATCTGTGTAAATTTGATTTAATCGTTTCGCTGAATAATTTAAGATTATTTGAATATCGGATGGAAACTGTTCCAACAAAATTCAAAATGCATATCATGCCGAATGCAATATCAAACTGATAAAAATCATAAGACTCTTAATGCTGAGCATGATACCTAAGGGAAAACTGAGACAAAAGTGAAATGTGGTAACATCCTTCGAAAGACACGTAAACGAAGATAGATGTCATAGACAATTAAAGAAATTACGGACTTGAAATTTAAGTCCATCCTCAATATGTGAAAGAAAGATAACACGACGGAAAGAAAACATTTCAAGGAAGCAAAATTGGATAACATTTAATTCCACGAATTATCATTTGCAGCATGATGACGGTTTTGAAGCTCTGATGTAGGGTGAAGTTCGCTAACATCGATCAATTTAATTCACACGTGAATGTCTTGAATTTGAATACTTATACGTAAAATAAAATATGCTGTGTCGCATCTCAATTAGAAGAAGTTCAACAAGTATGATGAATTATCTCCTACAGCAGCGACAATCCAGACAAAACTAATCGTTTGTAAATCAAAAAATTTACAATTACTGAATTATTGTAAGAAGAAATATTGAATTTCTGATAGAAAAAATTACAACAAAATTACGATTTTTATTCGCACCTTCGTTGACAGCTTCATTTTGAATGGCGCGCAATCCTTCTCCTTCATTATTAGAGTCCACAACAAAGCAACAAGGCCTCGTGTACTAGTCGAAGGTCCTGCTTGACGGGCAAAATATCGCGCACATGCTAACATAGAGCGCCAGCGCCATGTATCTGCAGCAGGACCACGCTTTCGTTCCCATGGTTTTCTTGGCAATACATCAGCACTGCCTCCAATCTGCTCGCCACTCCTTTGTAGACGTAAATACCTTTAAAGATAAATGAACCAATTTCAATTTTGTTTTCAATTCTACTGAAAACTTATTACAATGTATTCACAACTGAGGAATCGAGCTAAACTCATCGTATCAGCATATACATGTACGGTAGAATTTGCGCAAAACGGTATCTTAAAGGGGGCACTGAATCATTTTGGACATGTGACCTAAAACATCCAGATCGAATGCAAGTAGTCGCAGGCAACAGTAACACCTCGACGAAAGTGAAAACGGCTATTGTATTCTGCTGATGACGTCATGATTCCGCTAGGTTTACCAAAGGGAAGAGAAGGCGCTTCGTGTAAGCCAGACTGAGCGTGATGTTCATAAACTTGCTCCGGTTGTGTCAGTCTGTTCTTATTTGATTCCCCCGTACTTTAGTCTTGTCGCAATCGCAGTACGACCTTCTGACGGCTCGTTTGATGCATTATATAGTTTCAATTTAACATAGGAATCACAATTAACCTGTAATTAGAAACGTGTGTGAAGTTAGCACCCGCCACTCAAATAAAACTTAACAGATCGATGCATTTGGTGTGTGCCAGCATGTGCCACCCATTATTTCGAAAGAATTCCCCCTAGATTAGGAAAAATCGCCTGCTCGAAAGTTCGACATGGCGGTGATGTGAAGTAGCACCGCCACTAAATTTTTTTTCCAAAATACCAAGCCAAATAATGAAACACGCCCGCACAACCGATAATAAAGACCATGAAAAACTAGTGCCAGCAAGTTTCAGCATCAAAATCCCCGAACTTGCTGAGCAAAATAGTCCCCGAAACCACAAAATGGCTGTAAGTGAAGTTAAGTACCAGGGCCACTGAAGTCTTTTTTAAAATATCGCAAATAAACCACGCGAAAGACAAGTACAACAGAGAGATGACCATCAAAGAACATTGTGGCCAGCACGTTTCATCACCTAAGACGCCGTACTTGCGAGAAATTAGCCACCGAAAGCTTACAATGCGCTGGGCGGTGATGTGAAGATGGCACCGCCATCTGAAAAACTGGAATTTTCCATTCAAACCAACGGTCAGAATCGATCTAGATGGAGTGTACCAGCATTTGCCACTCATTTCTTTCAGCGAAAATTCCACCAGATCCGGTGGAAAACCACCCTAAAGCTCAATGAGCGGTGATGTGAAGTTGTCACCGCCATCTTGAAAAATACATGTGCCAGTCAACCTATGTTGGAATTATTGGCCTTGGCTTCATCATAAAAGACGATCATTGGGATTCTTTCTCTCCCTGACTTATCAAAACGGACTCGAACCATACAACAGATATAGGAAGACCATGAAAACACGTTGTTGCCAGCAGTTTCAGCATCTAAATCCCCGAACTTGCTGAGGTTATCTAGTCCCGAAACCATCAAATATGGCTGTGTGTGCTGAGGTGAACGTTAGTACCGCACTGAGTCTTTTTTTAAGTACGCAAATAAAAAACACGCGAGACAGTAAAAACTGCGAGATGACCATCCAAAAAACATTGTGCCAGCAAGTTTCGTCTCCTATGACGCCGTACTTGCGGAGAAATTAGCCTCCGAAAGCTCAATGCCCGCTGGCGGTTGATGTGAAGTTGGCACCGCCATCTTGAAAAATGGAATGGTGCCATTCAACCCAACGGTCAGAATCGATCTAGATGAGGTGTACAGCATGTGCAACTACATTTATTTCCACGAAATTCCACCAAGATCGGTGGAATAACCAAAAACCCGAAAGCTCAATGGCGGTGATGTGAAGTTGTCAACCGCCATCTTGAAAAAACACATGTGCAGTCAAACCTATGGTGTGAATTATTTGGCTTGGCTATCATAAAAGACGATCATTGGGGTTTTTCGGGATTCTTTCTTCCTGACTTATCAAAACGGACTAGATCGCGATTATGATCGCTGGAAAACACCAAACAGATATAGAAGACCTTGAAAAGGAAAGTAAAGAGAAAATAACGTCGATGAAATTAGGATGCCTAGCAAGTTTCAGCATTAATATCTAACGCTAAATGCTGTGATAAGTAAGTCCGCACGAAACCACACAATTAAGGGCTGCTGATGTGAAGTCTAGCTTACGAACACTGAAGAGGTCTTTTTTTAAAAATACGCAAATAAAACACGCGAGGACAAGTACAACTGAGAGATGGACCATCAAAAACATTGGTTGCCAGCTATGTTTGTCTTCTCACTTTGTCGCACGTACTTGCGGAGAAATTAGCCCACCGATAAGCTTCAAATGCGCTGGAGGTGATGTGTAGTTGGCACCGCCATCTTGTATAAAATTGGAAATGTGCCCATTCAAACCAACGGTTCAGAATTCGATCTTGAGGGAGGGTACCGCTTGTGCCACTCACTTTTATTTCACGAATTATTCCATCGTTCCGGTGAGGGAAAACCAAACCCGAAAGATCAATGGGCAGGTGTTGTGATGTTGTCATCACCGAATCATCTTGGATATAATTATCATGTGCCAGTCCAAACCTATGGTTGGTATTATTTGGATCTGGAATTTCTTACAATGACGTACTTTGGGGAGTTTCTTTCTCTACCTGACTCTTATTCAAAACGGATCTAGATTCGTTTTCATGTTCGCTGGTATTTGACTGGCACATATATTTTTCAAGATGGCGGTGACAACTTTCACATCACCGCCATTGAGCTTTCGGGTTGGTTTTCCATTGGATCTGGTGGGATTTTCGTGAAATAAAAACGAGTGGCACATGCTGGCACACTCCATCTAGATCGATTCTGACCGCTGGTTGTGAATGGCCACAGTGTTGCGATTTCATGGCGGTAAAAAAACGCGCAAGTTCGAAAAACACGCGCCACGTATTTCCTTACAAATAAGCCAAAATGGCAACTATGATCGCCAGTATTTGATGAAACGAATTTTTTACAAAGCTTAAATTTGCAGATCAGATAGTAAGAGCTTTGGGGTATTTTTCAGGACAAGTCAAATACACACGTGCCTTAAGTGTTAGTAGATGCATACGAGCAGTGGGCCTTAAACCATTGCTGAGATGTTTTTGATATCTCTAATTTGAATTGTCTACGCTTGTTTTAAATTTTGGCGTATTTTCAAAAAAGTTTTCCAAGGATGGCACTTCTCATCACAGCCATTTTGTGGTTTCGGGGACTAATTTCTCAGCAAGTTCGGGGATTTAGGTGCTGAAACTTGCTGGCACAACGTTTTTCATGGTCTTCTATATCTGTTGTGCGTGTTTCGTATGTTTTGATTGTGTATTTTGGAAAAAAATTTAGTGGCGGTGCTAACTTCACATCACCGCCATTGTCGAACTTTCGAGCAGCGATTTTTCTAATTAGGGGGAATTCTTTCAAATAATGGGTGGCATATGCTGGCACACACCAAATGCATCGATCTGTTAAGTTTATTTGAGTGGCACATTCCAGATGGCGGTGCTGAGTGGCGGTGCTAACTTCACACACGTTAATTAGAATGTCACTGACATTGCATAAAGAGTCCGATTGTTATCCCTCACACCAACATTGTAAAAAGAATCCAATAGTTCTCCCTCAGGACCATAATGGTTACAGCGGCATTTGATAAAAAGAAATCCAAGAGAGAGCTGCTACATAATTATTTTCAAAACTAACTTGTTGGAAACAATATTTGGCAGAGCTGGAAATTTGCATCAGCGGGCATAAAACATATAAAGACGAAGTCAAATAAGGTAAAAAAAGTGAAAGACAGCACAAATTTACTGCTTTATGTAAAGTACTTTTCTGTGGTACTTAATCGCTTGTAACTGATGATTTTTAATTTTGATAAATACACGCTTTCTATTCTATTCTACATTTTGAAATACTACGCTATACTGGAAATTACTGCGCTCATCTTTGTTATTAATAAAATTGCACTTGCCATAGAGATCTGACTCCCGCAACAGTGGGGTCTCACACACATTGATTTCCTCTAATGCGTCCTCCTTCGTCAGGTGCTTCGCGCGCAGAACTTTACGATTCCTATCGGTCCATCGTTTTCTGGGCCGCCTGCATGGTCGCTGTCCGGGCAGCTGCAACTGTGTCGCACCTCGCTCCACGTGTCCAAACCATCTAAGTCACTGCTCCGTCATCTTCTGCATGATTGGAGCGACTTGCATTCGGCGTCGGACCTCTACGTTCTCTACATGGTCCTTCAGCGTATTTCCTATTGACCACCGCAGCATTCTCATCTCCATAACATGTAAAGCACGCTCGTGAGCAACGGTGGCAGCCCAGCATTCAGAGTGGCATTGAATGTGTTTTGCCGATCCGACTAGTTTTGCATATTTATGACTTCAACTTGAGAGGCATTCTTCTGTCACAAAAAACACCGGTGCATTACCGTAATTTCAACCACTCTGCATTTGCTCAAGTGCACCTTTAACTCCCCCCCCCCCACAGTGCCAATCGTTTCCCAACTCCCATGAAGACATTTTTGGTGTTCAGAGATGGCTTCATTCATTTACGAAGTTAAGTCTTCTCTTTTCGATGAGAGCAATAGGAACAGAGTAAATCGGTAGGGTAAGTCGACGATAGACGCAAGAATCATTGGGAGAAGAGGCGCACGTTCAAAGTCAGTGACTTATTATGATCATGTGTGCGTGTGCTGTATTCATGAATCCTATCATGCTCATTTTACATGAAATAATGCCCCGTGCGTACATGCATGACGCATTGTGTATTTTCCTCTTCCACTTCGCTAGATGATTCAGAATCATTAAGAAACATTATTTTGTTTCATGTGATTGAGTTAATTCAAAACATAATGGCTGCATACACTAAGCTTATCATGAATCTCCATTAGAATACACTGACATTCAATTGACTTTTTTCGGAGCTACACGAATTTTCAAATTAATTTGTCTGTAATAACTTAATAAATGTATTAACTTAATAAGTGCACTTATTAAGTTATTACAGACAAATTAATTTGAAAATTCGTGTAGCTCCGAAAAAAGTCAATTGAATGTAAGTGTATTCTAATGGAGATTCATGATAAGCTTAGTGTATGCAGCCATTATATTTTGAATAATGGCAGAAAATTGAGTATTCTGTTTTCTACGTATCATGTATCCTACGTAGAATAGTCACGTATAAGCTTTGTCAAAAAAGGTCTATGGACTATACTTCAAATGTAGCCTACAGTCATAATAGATTGTCCAATTCGCTTCCTGATCAAAGGAATAATATGTGTTAAACATAAACAGCAATATTTTTAATCAAATTAAGATGTATAACCAATTGATATGTTCGGTTTCAGGTCATATTCAGCCTATAGAAAATCAAATGATAGTTATTGTGATTGTAATATCAAATACAATTGTACTATAGGCTATCCATAAAGCAACCATGAACATTCTATGATGGCAACATTTTAAAGATGCATACGGTGCAATTCAAATAAAGCAGCAGCAGAATTAGCGCATAAGAGCGGCGGAATCTCCCTGTGCTTGATCAGCATAAAGTAACGATCACGAATGTGGCACTTGCAAATGAGCTGTCAGCCAGTCACTGTGTCCATGCACAGGATAAACAGCAGCGGTGATAGTGCCAAGCCTTGATAAACACCGAATTGTATGAAGAAACTTGGCGACTTTGCAACTGCGTAAAACACCACGCTTGATACGTCGCCGCACAGTAGTCGTATCTACAGAACATATGTCTCGGGGACATCGTGTGCACGCAGAGCGCACCAGATAATTTAATGATAAGGGAGGTAATTCTCAATTACTTCTTTTGACGCACTTTAGCTACATAATTCGAGATGTTCGAATACTTATGACTGTTTGAGATGTTCTGATATGCTGATGTTTGACTTTCTTACACAAATTGCACTGAATTTGATAGATGACCATTTTTCGCAGAATTATGTATTTATAAGGATTTCGGCAGGATTTCCATTTGCTATTGTTTACTTTCTATTTAGTTGTTTAACCCTTCTGCATTGTGCTCATTTTTCTGGCACAAGTACTGTCGAAAGTGACAAATTGGCACATTCGTAAATTGTACATATAAATCACAAAAACTGATAGTTTCGTCGTCATGTGATGTATGTAAGTCTGTTTAATATTCTTTTTAACACGTTTATGCTTTTTCATCTAATTCCGGATACTATTTTCCCGTAAAAAACGGATCTTAAAAAATGAATAAAATAGATAACGAATAAAATAGCAGAGAAATCTATATATTTTTGCATAAATCTGCAGAAACCACTAAAAAACGGAACAAAACAAGCGTATGCGATTATTGGTGGCATTGCGAAGTCTACTCACAATTGAAACATCTCACGTGCTTCATCGAATGTTGTTGACAAACAAACTTTCTGCGTACGGAGCACCGAGTATGGGTCAATTTTCTTGCTTCACATAAATAACAACGACTACGCTGAATGGTTGCGTATTCTCCGGCGCCTTCTGCTTGATCATGCATTTAGTAATTGATGAAACCTTGATCGAGCAACATGTTTCGAACACAAATAGGAAGGCGAGGGTGTTCTGCTCTGATATTTATGTGTTGAACAGTCAGCTCATCAAATCGTAAGAATTTCATGATAAGAGAAAAACTATCCAGACCCATTATAGCATGTAAGAATAGTCTTTTGTTATCAGTTGACCAAAGCTCCTTCAGGCTTTCATGACGTGATTTTGAAAACTCAGCATATAACAGACATGATATGAATGCTTTCAACTCTGTCTTGTCAAGTGGAGACCATCTTTCAGATGTCCATCTTCGTTGTAATAACGTGCGTAGGAATTCGTAAGCAATACGATGGCATCCATCATATCTTCCGTGAAGAATAAAAGAAAGGATTTAATTATTGCCTTGGCATGTCTAGCACCATGAATCGGGCCTTCAGTTTCACGTATGATCTTGCCTTCCGCGTCTTCCTCGTTGAGTTGGAGGACTCGTATTCCAAAGAAATCCATTACCTCCCGAGTATCCATGCATATGACTATTCTGTTCACACGGCCTGTCATCCTGATGCTATATTTCAGTGTCACTGAATCGTCAATACCTTCAATCTATGCATCCGATTCTGTCAAATGTTATTCACTGTCACTATCAAATTACTTGATGACCGTTGTCCTCCAAAACACCGAGTTTTACATGACAGTCACGGAATTGAGGCTCGCTCGGCGCCGCAGCACAAGAGCCTCCGTCTAATTGCCATGAAGAGCTATCTTCTTGACACTGAATGGGAAAGCTGCGCGTTAAGGTTGTTATGTCAAACAATAGCCCAGATACATTGACTAAAAGTCACAGAGAGCCATCCACTTCGGATCAATATTCTTTGCGCAGTCATTCTTGTGCCAGTTTGTCAATATCTACAGTGTGTAAGGGTTAAGGCCACTCGCAGTGTGTTAGACATGTGCGTCACTAAGACAGAGAATTCTTGTTATTCTATTGTTGACTTTATCCGAAATAAGTAGTATTTTGAAATACGAGAATTATGCTCCACTTGACCACTTGAAATCGGTTGCATTTTTTTGGAGGAGCATGAAAATGTTCGCCCGCTCCTTGAATATTGCACACAAGTGTGGAACCCATGTCTAAAGAAGGATATCATTACTATTGAAAAAGTTCAAAATTAATTTTTGATCTTATCATAGTCTATAAAATGCATTACAATTTAATTGACGTAACTTTCAGTGACTTTTTTACTTTGCAGTCATGTGATCACTTAACTCGTGGCCACAATCTAAAGCTTCGTACTCGTGAATTTTCGAATTGCGATGTATATAATCATGTTTTCAGCAATAGAGTAGTGAATGTGTAGAACTCCCTAGCAACTATATATTGTCATTAAATTCAAACTTTAAGAAGTGTTTATATGATTTTGATTTATCACCATATTGTAAAGTTTACTTTTAGATGTTTACAATTTTTCAACTGACGGCCACTTTTGCCTTTTGTAGATTTCTAAAGTAAAGATTAATTCTATTGTATTATAAAATGTGCAACGAAGCAGCACAGCCTCACAAAACGCTACATATCCCTCAAAAATGACTATAATTGAATGATTATCTCAGTAACATTTTCTATGCTACTCCAAACAATGCAACCGCTTTCAAATGGTCAAAGGGAACAGAATTCACGTGTTAAAAAAATGCTTTTTTTATCCTATGTGATTTTGTCTTTCTTGTTTTTGTGCCCGTTGACGCAATTTTCCAGTGCAAATATTGTTTACAGTACGCAAATTCAAAATCATCATAACAAAGTTCGAACTTTAGAGCTAACACTGGTTACTCAGACAACATGAGATTGAGACTTTATTTATCCACTTCCCCTTTAAATGCGCTACGTAAACTCAAGATGTCGACATAAAGATGCATGGAGCAAAGCAATAGTCAGAAAAGAATGAAATCAAATATAAAAGCGAAATAATGCCAAAACATTTCTTAAACGATGGCTATAACTTTCTGTGACTGATTTTCAACCGCGTCCTCGCATTTCATTATCACGTTTCCCATTTATCGCAATCAAACTTCAAACGAGGGTCATAGCTCATCCTAACATCGGTTAGTGTCGAAAGTCAGTTCATTCTGACAAGGTTAACATCGTCAAAACTCTATAAAATACAATTTTTGGGTAAAATATCAGACTCAGTCATCACATTTTTATTTTAAAGCATAAAATGCAGCCAAATATAGAATGAGATCTCACTTCATCCTAGCATTGGCTGACACGAAAAATCAGCTCAATTCACGCCAACCATCAAAACATTAAATAGCATTCCTAAGTAGTCTGAAAAATATCAGCAGTTGATTGCATTTCATTCAGGTGCACAGAAAGAAATGCGATGTCATCTTTTAAAACAAAAAAACGTTCATTTAGATCTTCCAATTTATTGACGTTATCAAAATGTCCTGCCTAATTCTTTGCGCCAATCCATGTTTAGAAGATGGGTCTCATACAAAGTATGATTATATTTTATAGAGTAACATAGAAATGTGAGAACCACATTTTTCCATAAGGTGCTTAATACAGTTTTGAAAATGTCAACGTCAGAATGAGCTGATTTTGTACGAAAGCCTATGTTAGAATGAGCTTGACCCACGTGTAAAGTTTGGTTGCAATGAGATGCGCAATGAGGAAGTGCGAGAACTTGGAGGAATCGCTTGGGGAAATTATACACAAGCTAAAACGGGCAGTTTGTGTTTGTGTAACAAGAGGACACGTGAGCCATAAGGCACTGTGAGATCGTGTGTTGCTCTGGTTAGTGCTTGGAGAGAAAGTACAAGCATACACAGTGAAAAAATACGAAAAGTGCACTTAAAGGAAAGTTTAGGTTTTCAGCAGCGACATTTACATAGTAATTGTGTAATTAACAAATAACATGTTTTCGACATTGCAGCTGCACTATTCCACACATCAAAGGATATTTTGAGGTTGCCGACACATACTTGGCTTTCAAATGAAAAAAATGTAGGCCTATAATACTGGAATCAATCATATATTTTGTTTTAAAGCATTAAATAGCATCCATGGCCTTTAAACCCTAGGCTACACTAAGTGTTGATTCAACTGCTCTCATACGTGGAAAGAGTCTCAACATGTCAAATTCAGATGTTCTAAATGTACGAAGTTCCCGGATTAGTGTTGTACTATGCGAAAAAAACATAGCGTGCACGCCATAAATGGCCGATATTCTTACCTATTTCCATGACTTTCCGACTCCAGAAATCGAATCACTTCTCTCGCATGAGCTTCCTGCTTCTTTAGGATATCGAGATGACTGACAACTACCTCAGGAATGACGAGAATGAACCGGCGTGCTTGCATTAGTCTTTGAACAGCACCTAAATGTGAGCAAAGTACCTGAGTGTGTGCCACGAGGTAAGGTGGCAGCAAACTGACTTCACCGCCATCCGACCCTACGAGTCCTGATTCCACGGAAGCTTCAAGCCGCTGTATCTCTGATTTCAGTCGCAATTGAGCCATGTCACGCATTAGTTGGTTTCGACGTGCTTCACTGGCTGCGAATCGTCGCTGCCCGACTGTTCCCGAAACTCCATTCATAGAAGTCTGTTGATAAATGAATATTTCATTAAGTATTTATATCCACTGCAACGAAGAGTTACTAGACGCCATTTAGAAAAATAGGAGTCAAATCAACGCTAACATTTTAACGAAAAAATCAATTTTATCATATGATAACTTTTCAAAAACAAACAGGTTTGGGCACTTTAAAAAGAAGTCCAGCCAGGGGCGTGTTGCATAAAATCGAATATTTCACTAGCGGTTCACTGGTATTCAAAGGTTCAATAGTCAATAGTTATCAATTTAGGTGCTGCAAGAAGTGACCATTGTAATTCAATACCATTAAACGAAGTTTCAATATTGCAACTGCTATTTAGTGATTCAACTACGAATGATATTCGTTTCCCTGATGGGTCATAAGCTTCTCCTATATTAACACTGCCATTCACCAATTCAGGGATTCTCAACATGCGGCCCGTGAAAGATTTTTTATGGCACGCGAGATTAATATAGAAACGCCTCTAGAATATTTGCATATAAAGATACGAGTACTATAAAGTACGTCCGTCCATTGTGGGGTGAGTTTGCCCACTGCAATCTTCAATCTTTTCTAGCATGCATTAAATCCCTGACGACATGCATCGATTTTTTCTACTTACATCATGAATCATTGTTGCATGCCGAATTCGTTTGTAAATATTTGAATGTGATATACTTGTATATGCTGAATGTGTATAAATATTTGAGTGTGTATATTCGTACAGTTTGATGCCGCAAATATGGTGTAAATTCAGTGATGAGTTTTCAACGAAATCGGCACTTACAATCGATGCCAGAAAAATGAAAGTTGATGCACAACTTGAAATGCCTCTGTCGTCGCGTCTGTTACAACAAAATCATCATCACTTGAACTCGAGGAATCCAACATGCTAAATTTTCCGGAGTATTCATAAGTGATCTGAGACTATTGAATCGGAATTGACGTGTAACTAAGTTTTATGCAATCCTTTCTATTGGATGTCGCTATTTTCATTACTGAAACGGACTATTGAGTATTGAAGTTCAATACTGCTTCAATAGTATGTTATATGCAACGGAATTTATCGATTTACTACTTAATATAAATGTTTCGATACTGTTGAAAGCTTTATGCAACAAGCCCCAGGGCCGGACACAATATTTTTTATCGAATATAGGGAGCTTAGTTAAAATGCAATTTATGTTGTAGGATATCAGATGACTACTTTCCTTTCATATATTTTGCATATTATACCTTAATACTGCATTATTTGTAGAAACATTCACATTCTATTTCCGTATAATCGCATAACTATGAACTTCCCAAAGCCACAACCCAGAGCTACAAATGTCTATTTTTGTATCTTCATCTTTTCAAATTTTGAGCTCATGTTGTTGAATAGTCAATATTTCGTTTTATGATATGTGACGTACCTGATGATAACGACGCCTAGTCGTTGAAATATATTGGCTATAAAAATTGACTTCAAACTATAAATATCAAACTTCTATTTCCTGTTTACTTTTACTTTTAAAAGTACAGTCAGCAATGCGAAGTCATTAGTCGAAAGAATTAGGTGCGAAGTGAGCGAATTGATTGAAAGTGGATTGTCTTTTCAGCACATAATCAAATAGTGATTTCTCCAAGTAGCGAGTGAGTGATTTGTGTTGTTTTCGCTGACGAAAGCGAAACTGTAAAAGACGAAAACTTAAAAAACGATAACGAATTTTCGTTTTGGGTTTATATGTTGATAAGCGAGATTTTAAGTGCTTCTTCGACCTACTTACAAGGTAAAATGAATGGACATCCTCTCAGCGCTCGAAGTATGCGACAAACTACAAGTTACATACTGCAGTAGGTCTACATATTTGGAAGGGAACTATTTCTGACACCATTTCACTCTGTGAACTTTTCACATCACTTGTACCATGCATAGAATCCTGGCATATGCTGGCATGTCATGGTAATCCTGGTATCCGGTAGTAATCCTAGTCTATACATAGAGGTCCTAGCCTCATTCACTTTAGTGACGAAGTATTTCGATTTCTGAGAAAACATGTGAGAAAGATTTTGATGTTGATGTGACAACGACACGTAGTTCTCCACTACGGGATTGCTTGGCTACCATCTCCTTCGTGAATTCGTCTTTCTTTCTTCGTGTGGAAAGGGTATGGGTGTTACGACTGGGAGACCGAAGAGTGTGCTTTAGGACCGTTTTCCTCCTCGAGAATGAAGTCACAATGTGTAAATAATGTTCATTCATACGAAAGACCAAGCTGACTTCACTACCGGGGCAGAAGAAACACACCTACGGAGGAACACCTCGAAAGGGAGGCCCTGTTCCGGTGCAACAATGTTGCGACAGTTATTGCAGCCACTTCTTAGCAATAGACTTTGAACGCTTCAATAAATGTGGCTGCAATATTACTTATGTTCATTCATTCAAGATCCCCTATTATTTTCATTATTTGAGGATGATATGCCAGAAGTTTGTGATACAATGGCAAAGCTGTTGCGCATGCTGACGATGTGAAAATGTTGCATTTTTAGCGACCTGGCTCATTTAATTTTCAACTGATGTAGACACATTTTGTGCATGGGTTAATATTAAAAAGTCTTTCCGTCAGTGTTGATAAAACATAATGCACAAGGATTTCGAGAAATAATTGGCAACCAAAATATTGTGATTGAAAACTAGCACATTGTTAAGATTGACTCCGTTAAAATGTTGTGTAAGTTTCTTATCAGACCTCAGATGGGATGTTAAATTTTCACAACGTTACAACAAGTGCACAAGTGTTGCAAGGTCATGTCATTCGTACGTTGTTTGCCAAACTATGGCAATAGTGGTGACGTAATTTGGCATGAGTTTATCTCCCTTGTGCTTTTTCATGTAACTTTTTGCTGGGAAAGTTACAGCAAAAAGTTGCACTTACATGTTCTGTTACCTTATCGCCAATGCTCCGCTTTGTATAACAAAAGTTTTGTGTAGCTTTCGAAATTTACGTAAAACTGTGGAAGTATTTGTCATACCACTTGTATTTTGATAATGTCCATCCCCGCGTTTCAACTGAAGTGCATGATATCAATTCAGTTACATAATAGCAACATTAAACTGGCTTCTGTTACATAATTCGTTAGAAAGAAGCAAGAAAAGAGTTCTTGATTAATACTCATCTATAAAAGCTGTTGGATGAAAGTCCATACAAAAATGGCAAAATATAGTCATTGTCTATTCAGGGAAAGTTCGATATCTTTATTCCATCTGTATACAGTAGCTCATATATTATAATGTTTTTCATGGCACGCTTTATTCATTGTTCTTATTTTGTCATAGGATGTACGTATATTAATCAATCAGTTACACAAATTTATCTGTTATGTAATTTCCTTTGGTTTTATTCATAAATTTCTCTCACGCCTCGGATTACCAAATCCATGGAAATCCCAAAAACGATTCTCGCATGAGTTTTCTGTAAACACTACAAAATGCAGCTAACGCAAGTTAAAAGATGTAACGATGTAAGATTGTATGAAGGAAAGCATTCAACACATCTTATAACATAAATTGCGCAATATGCATCATGTTTCACTACTCCTTTAGAATATTCAGTGTCCGGATGTAATTCAAAAGTTCAGTTTACGTAGTTTACGTTTATTGCTTTCCGATTAATGTCGCTGTATTGGAATTTGAATTGCATCAAGGTGTCCTGTACATTTCCTTCCTTTTCTTATTTTAGAGCGATCATTCTAAAATTGCTTTCTGTAAGGATGATTGGAAGCAACTTTGAAACATCCGTCCGAAGAACAGAAATTTCGTGTTAAGAAATGCTAATACAACTATTTAAGATTTTGCTAAAGAAAAATATTGAAAAATTCAATTACTATGTATTGTACGGCTGATAAGCCTATTCATACACAGTAGAAAGCCGTGCCACAGATATGAAGTTTCAAATTTGAAAAATATATCCGCATGTTTGCATAGAATATTGAATCTGAATTTGAGAAGTGAGGGAGGGGCGTCGGTTGGGGTGCAGTGTCTGATATCATAGCATGAAAACGTAAATCTTTAGTTCCAACCAAGACAAATGACAGGAAATCCAGTTTTTATGGGAAGATTGCGAGCTCTGTATTCGTGCATGCATTCAATCTATGACAAGAAAACAAAGTACGAGTTGGATGAAATCATGGCCATGGTGAAATTCATAAACAACTAAACAATAGTGCTTATCCTATGTGCAAGCAAGAACTTAAGTACTAATCCATACATTTCATGTCATTTTTAGACATACTGGTACAAAACAAGCAGTAGATGCACAGCTTACTTCTTCTTCTGGTTGTTGAGGGGCTCCTGTTTGAAGAGCACTCATTACAGCACTCATCCCTACTGGTCGTAATGACGAAGGTCCCACGAACGCACCCTGATTCACATCAAAAGTAAAATCCACTTTGGGAGACCGCGCGAGACGATGTCCTAGTCGTAGTAGGCGACTAGCTCGCAGCAAAGCCTGAAATACGATAATATTTCATCACTCATGCGATGCAATATGTTTTCAAAAATGCTAGGATAGACCACGAGATTAACTCATTTTCCGATTGCAAGCTTCTATTATGTGACATGATTATGTACATGCTATGAGATGCTATCTAGGTAATCATTGGCGTAATTCAAGCACATCACAGGCTCACACCGAAATGGCTAAGAGATGGCAACTACACTTACATGCACATGTTGTCTCCGTCACAATATGAATCTACGACCTCAGATCATGAGCCGCTTGTTCCCACTGAACATGGAAACTTTTTCTGTCACTCCCAACGTTCTTTGCCCTACATAAATTTCTTTCCGTCAATATCTATAACCACTGCTTAAATCTCTTGAAAAGTTGCTATTTTCTTGTTAACAGGAAGATCGTGGTGAAAGAGAATCATCTTCTTCTCCTCTGGTTCCATCCCAATGATAAAGATGAAAGACATAATTTTTTCCATAGCTTCAAGATTTTCACGCTCACTCCATGTTTTCAGATTGAATCGATGACCTTTTAATGAGTTATTTTAGTCCAAAGCTTTTTCATTATCTGTCATGTCTAGAATCAGTCTTCAGGTATATTCGATGCAATCCTTCATTAGCTGATTGATATCGTGAATGTGTTCTGTTGTTAATATTTCCAAAAGCTCTCTAGGCTAATCTTTTGAGAAACCATGGAATTCCTCTTTGGATCACTTTTAACAGAACTTTGCTTGAGTGGCTAAAAACTGATTGGTCGATAGCTATTACTGTTGTTTCTGACAACTTAGCACAGTAAAACCAGATCGACACAGCAACTTAGTCCAGTATTCTTGTGAAAAACACGACCATTTCCTATTTCATCATGTCATCCATGATGTCATCCTCTCCTCTCCTTCCTTGTCGTTGGACTGTTCTCTGTTGTCTCGTCGTTGGCATCATCAACTGTGCTACATTCAGCGTTGTAGTATTGCTAGTTTCTTCTACCTCGAGTATCCTACTCGAAACAGTTTGATTACTATTTCCGTAATCTCTATTCGGTTCGCGAAATCTCATCCAATGTTCACGGGAGGTTCTTAATTATTTCAAATGATGTGCAAAGCTGAAAGATATCTACAGATACATAATATACTAAGTATTATAGGAATTAAGGTAGTCCTTAAGAGGACTAAAAGACTAGACATTGGTCCCACAGGCAAACCAGACAAAGTCAAAATTTTGCAAAATTACATAAATTGAAAATTATTGTAAAACAACGGATTACCGAACATTTTAAATTGTCAGATGCAAAGGTTCATACCACTATGTCACGTTTTTGGTTCGTCAGCAGAAAACCAACCATCTTTGCATATTCCACGTTTGCCTACTATTTGCCGCTTTCGCGCTATAGTAACTTTGCACATTCCACGAGGTAAAAAAATTGCCCCCAGAATTTTAGAACGATTTTTGATTTTTTACATAGCTTTTTTCGTCGTGGTGGACAGTCTCAATCTAAATGATGAAAAAACACACCGGTAGTTGGATTATTTATAAAAATAAGTCTTCGTTCACCTGGCAACGATTTCTCTGGTTTCTTCAATAACTTGCATCAATGTTTCGTCGAATATAGCAGCATCTTGACCCACGTTGATAGTTTTCTTGTTGTGTGGAATTCCACTACATTCGTCTCCACTCGTTTGTCTTCATAGCCGCAACTTCGTCCAATTGTTAATGAGCTTTAGAAAATTCATCTTTAGAATTCGTTTCAGCCTTATTCGCTTCCTATTTGGAAGGGATGAAGCTGTTTCAGTAATTGCCTTAGTCTTCGTCATTTCTTCACCAAGATGCTCAAATCTGTTCCTGTGAGTACGTTGGAAAGCTTCGACCTCCCGTCCTCTAGATACCTTAAGCTCTCTCCTACTCAGCGCTGCTAGGAATTCTGACTCTTTCCAGTCGTTAAAATGATTCAAACATGAAGGTATGACAAAGTTTGCATCCCATGGTTCGATTTCAAGATTACTTGGAATTCGCTATTTTGAAATTCTGAATGCGTCCTCAACAACTCGAGTTCATCTTCAGCAAAGATGACGGCATATCGCGTATGACATGACTAGGTTTATCTCTAGTACATTTCAGGCAGATTGAGAGAAAATACGAGTTGGAATGAAATAAAGCAGAATCATTCACTCACCTCTTCTTCAATACAATTTGTTTTCACGTTGAAATTCATGCCGTCTAGCGCTTTGCTGAGGGGTACAAAACCCCTCATTTCATGGTCTTCCGCCAGAGCTACACGTGTTTTGTTGCTTTCATCGATGTCATCCTCTTGGTTACTCAGCTGACTAATTATCTCAGATTTTAATTTGACAACACCTGAAACAAAGATGATATGATGTGAGAATGGCTTCACACCAATCAATTGCCCGACTAGAAACGCGACTCGCGACCCCATTTAGGGTCACAAAGAATTTTAAAGTATTTAACGTTTTCGACAATCAGAGGTTCGTTGCTAATTATACATGAGCAATTACAGCTAAAGTTGGTTTCCCCGTCTCTACGTACAAGTCAGGGATATCGTGGCACAAGTGAAAAAAATGATGAGAGGAAGATTCACATATATTAAAAAATGGAAGCATTGAATTTAAATGATAATGAACATAGTGGAATAAATAAAATAATTGATAGGTCTAGTAAAAATGTGCAAAGCACATTATACTGGGCACGTCGAATGGCAATCTTATACTTAGATTTACAATTATGAGCGCAATAGTAATCGACGACATGAGTGAATATCTGCACATTGTCCTGAATTAGGGGATGATGCAAATTAAATAAGTCAGGAGTATCACATTCAACAGCCCTGTTCAACTCACAGTAACACAGAAGACGCTTATAACCGCTATTATCAAGAGTGTTAGAAAGTTAAGTTATCAAGCAAGGTTCATTGGATGGTGATCAATGGGATTGGATGGTTCATTAGATTGGATGTAAGGTTATGTGTGGTTGTCATATATTTACTGTACAGCTTTGTATTGGAGGAATAAATGTATGACACATATTTTGGCTAATAATTTCTAGTTCTAATTGAGATATCAGAATTGCTGAATTATCATTTCAATAGTACGTATGTAATATAAGCAATGAAACTTGACTACCCGTTTTTGATTATCACCATCGACTGAACAACGATCTCAATCAATCAACGATTCATCAATCGTACCTTTCTGTGTTGCCTCATCCACATGATTCAGCATATTAAGTAAAGTAGCAAAATGTCCAAGCAAGGCATCTGGCAATGCTTCAGCGTCATTCTCTAGTAGGTCAGTGCTGCGAAAGTAAGCATCCATCAACGTCGAACATGCGACCAAGTCAGTTCTCCCAATAACAGTAAATCTCCTAGCCAATAACTCTCCACGACTAGCCCTGTAAAGAAGGAGTTGAACATTAGTACAATTACTAATAACCTAAAACATCTATTTTTTAGCATTGCTTAAGACAACATGGATTACAAAAAGCTTTTTGCAATACAAATATATATACCTACAGATTTCTTTGTAGGTGTTGCATGTCCTGAGAAAGATTGTGTTTATTTTACAATCCTACATGCAAGCCAATTGAAACCGGTTGAGTAACAATTTCATACTCATAACACAGCGGTTCTAGACGTTTTTAGCAATTAATACAATATTGAAAATGATGACTGTTGACTTTTTCAACTGAGAGTCGATTGTATAATACGTTGCATATAGAGTGTGTGCGGCTTTTCGAGGCAAAAATTCCATGCTTTTCCAGGTCCATTGTTTTTACTCATTCTTCTAGTCATCTATCAAGGTTTTCGAGTCTAAATGTGCTTTTTTATTGAGCTTAATTGAGTCTGAATATACATGTAATTTTGCCGTCATATATAGGACAATGCGTTAACTCGTCAATATTTTCATTCATGCATCATTAACATGATCACTGTCGAGCCTAATCATGCATAGATTGTGAGACCGGGGAGGCCCGCCCGTGGTTCCAGCAAAAAATCTCCTAAGGGATCCCGGGCAGGACTGGAAAACGTATACCGAAAGGAAAACTTTCCGTTCAATAAATTTTATAATTTCTATCCTAATTTACAGCAAGCCGTCATAGAATCATAACACTAAGTTAATTATGTAAAACGAGTATCCTACTCAACTGCAATAAACAATTATTTCGTTTAAATAAAAGAAAATGATGGCTGAGAATATTGCATCACATTTAACACTTTTATTTTTTTATAAGTAAACAGACGCATGGCTAAACACTTATCATGAACATTTATCATGTGATTCACGTGAAATGCATCAGAGTTTACTCTAACCATGC
Source organism: Prostheceraeus crozeri (assembly GCA_907163375.1). Classification (NCBI taxonomy): domain Eukaryota; kingdom Metazoa; phylum Platyhelminthes; order Polycladida; family Euryleptidae; genus Prostheceraeus; species Prostheceraeus crozeri. The sequence goes on along the minus strand of CAJQUW010011683.1, from coordinate 20,939 downwards.
CTGACTTTTCACATTATCCTTGATGCAATAAAGCTAATACAATCCTACTTGAAAACTGTGTATTGACTGACTGTAAGGTGGTCGCTCATGATCATGCGAGTAGTGTAGTGTTGCATGGAAAATTACAAGTAAATCTTTGTTCACCCAGGATCGCAACAGGAAAAATTGAGCATGGAATCATAATCCTAGGCATGATTTAAATATTTCAGGAGCTTTACCCCCTCACCGAACTTATAGCCGCACGATGCCGAGGCTGTTAATACGGGCTTTTCTATGATTCTATCAGACGTACATGTACATCCACATCAGTTGCGTATCTGTGTTCTCATCCCTCAGTCAGTCCATCTATAGGTTAATGCAGGGTGTGCAACCTTTTACATTTTTCGGCCGCCATTTCGAAGGCCGAAAGAATCACGGTCGCACTTAATATGTGTGCAAACAACTAGGTCAATGGCCAATCCTCTTTATGTTCCTTAACTGAAATTAGCTTTCCTGATGAATGACGCAGTGAAAATCGCATAAAGGCCTACTTCTTTAAGAATTAGTTAGCAAGCTAATCCATATGCAACCGACGGTCATCTTTGACCCGAAAAGATTTCAAGCTTAAGTTGTTATTAGCACTTGAAAAGTTGAAACCATGTTTTTGTAAGGGCAACCGAAGGAGAAAACACTTAACTAAGCTGCTGCAATAATTCATAAAGGAATCACGAGCCATACAAAATTCATTCATTCATTTATCATAGAGCCGGTCTATTCCAGGCATTCACTCGTATATAGGCCTGCGCATTTCTAGAACTTCGTATATAAGCCTGCCTATCTTGCGTTATCACTGGTTATAAAGTATCTTATTATTACTAATCATACAGCTCTTTCGAAACCCAAAACGTGAGCTTTAAATTTAATGATAAATGTGAAATAAAAACACAATTGAAATTTCAACATATTTTATTTATGAAAATACACAAAATCTAAATAGGTAGAAATACAATATCTCGCAAAGAAATTACAATATATTTCGATTCAATCCGTTGTTTCACACAAGCACATAACACTACCGTTGCAGAAACTGATCTAGCAGGCAACCTTATTCAGGTCATGGTCTTGAAGCTAACGCGCGTGAACAATTCGAGCAAACTACAGTTGTCCCTTTTGTTTCTTTTAGCTGATGACTCTAGCCATGAGTGCACATGAATGTAACTTCCCTAAAATATTCTATTCATGAGTTATCGAACTGCTTGAACGCCTTCATCGCGCCTGCGGGCGCGCATTTTTTTTAAGCAGCAAGGTCATAAAGGTGTTCGACAGTTACAAGGTGACTAGTATGCTGCTATAGTGACGATTGCTTTTCGATTGCCTTAAACTCCGGAAATATTTGCAATATACATGCAGTATGCTCATTTTTATTTACTTCTCATTGTCACGGCCGCACTTTGCCTCTGCTACGGCTACGGCCGCAGGTTGCGCACCCCTGGGTTAGCGACGTGTGAAAGGGATGCAGTCCTCAGAAATTTGGAAAATTAACTTGTTTTTCTAAATACGAATATTCATCTTACTCATTGAATGAAAAAGGGATTTCAAATGTGGGTAATTCTAAATTTATATGCTATGGATGAGCTTGGAGATATCGACAGACAATAGAAGGCAATAAGGCATGTTCATCAGAGAATAGAATCGAAATGGAATGAATTGCGAAATTTCCGGTTTTTGATTAGTCTTGTGCTGATGGAACAAGCAATAAATAAAAACATACTTTCTGACCGAAACTTACTGCAAAATACGAATGGTTGAAGAATCTATATAAATTACTGACAATCCCGGTATATTATTTTCAAAAGTCCGATAATACCACCCTTAATTAAGCAAATACGGTGAATAGGAGCCGGTTCATTGTGATTCTTAGCAATCATGGTAACATGTAATTTCACAAAAGATTCGCATTGACAGTATGTTACCAATCGCATATAATATGGAACAAGCATTGTGAGTTGTATAATTATACCGAAAGATCTCATCGAAATGATCGGTTATCTTCACATGATCAATTTCTTGAACTGCGACTTTGTGAGCAACTTCTTCTGAAAATTGCACATGTCTATGAGCAAAGGTCGCACAATATGACAATGTAGATTACCTGCAGCCACATTCACAGCAACTAGAGGAAAGCAAAGCATATCAGTCCGTACATAAGCCCTTTTGGTTTGGATGGCCTTTAGTTCGATTTTCGAGGTCTACACTTAGCTTGGTCGCCGACTTTGATTACATGCAGATACCAAGGAAATCCGTAATTTTTCTTTGTCAGTGGATGCTTTGTCATCGTCTGCGTTTTAACTACAGATGTAGCGAGCGGCTTCGTGTTGGGTTTCCAAGGATGCTTTGGTCACCTGACAATTAACTACCCGGTCGAAGCGTGTCATCATTGTAAGTGATAATTTTAGATCTGTGGTGGTTTTCGATTTTCAAGATGACGTGAATGCAGAGAGGAATCTGAACTTTTCACTGAATTAAATGGTTTCATCACGGCTGACCGGGAGCACTGATGACTGCGGATAACTGAAATTCATTTTCTCGGAGTAATGTCGTCTGCAGTACGCCTCTGTAGATGATCAGCATCTGCAGTGCTTTTAAGTCTGATCTCATGAGCAGTTTCCTTCAGGAAAGGCGTTTATGAAAGCCTTTTATTCTTTCAACCAATGTGTGTCCAACAGCAGAAGATCAAAGGCAAAGAAGCAGAAGATTGAAGATAGAAAAGTAGGGATGATAAAGGAATTACAACTAAGTACGATTAGGTAACAGTATAGTAAAAATATATGAAACTCATAACTGTATAACCAAGTAGGCTAATAACAGAAACATTGATAATAAGGTGGTAGAAATGTAAATAGAAATATATGGGGATGCGAAATGTATAAAACTAATCAAAAGCTAACAATTGCATAACGCGTGCGGGAAAAATGGGAACAACATAATGAAAAAACCAAGATAACTAACAGAACATATAGACAAAACCCCCTTCAAATTATTAGTTCTCCACAAAGCCATGAGGAAGCCTTTTGACGGCTTTCCTGAATGAGGATTTTGGGAGAGACTAGTCGGAACAGAGAAACGTGCTTGCATGAAAACATTGGGCAACGTTTCTCTCTCACGCAGCGAACTAGTCACCGTCCTGGCGGAATTAGAGAACAGCATCAATCGCCGACCTCTAACCTCAAACGGAGAGGATGATCTCACTCTCGCCCATTTCCTCTACGGTTCTTCTCCTGCACCACTCTTGTGTTCCTGTCTTCCTGCAGTCTTACAAGTCGGTGAATCAACCCGTGAGAGACTTGTGAAGCTGCACAATCATTGCCAGATGATCTCAAACCACCTACAGACCCGATGGCAAAAGGAGTATTTGACTTCGCTGCGATCTTGGCGGCGCCCACATCGCTCTGAACGTTGCCGCGGTCTTCATTTAAATGATGTAGTACTCTTCGCCCCGCCTGATGGTGCTAACATTCCTCGTCTCAAGTGGCCGCTTGGGCGTGTGACGAGATTGATCAACGGACGAGATGGACGCGTTCATGTTTGCGAGCTCAGGACTCAGAACTCTACTATTCATTGTCCTCTCAATCGGTTATATCTGCTAGAGTGTGGTTCTGATCAACCTTCGTTAATCAAGGGGGCAGTATGTGATGGATTCTGTGTGTTAATTTCTGTGACTTTAGTTGACCTTGACTATTGCTTGTCTGCTCTGTCTAAAGCTTCGTGTGTTTCTCTTACGTTACTGTTTTCCACGAAAGAAAATGTAAATAAAAACAGCTATTCGACAACCCGAGTCTATTTTACCATCTAAAATCCATCCGAAAGGTAGAGCATCCGACGGGAAGCTAAGAGCCTCTTAACTCTTGACCGGGTCTTGTTGGAGACGCGAGTCACAGAAATAAGCACACAGAATCCATCACACCTCTACCCTTAACCTTAGCCGCCTAATTGTTTTTGCTGTTTATCAAAAACTTGGCCACATGGGTGTCAGTTCTACTAACAATGACGAGAATCTCTCCTATTGGATTCGTCGATGCCGAAATTTTGTGAAGAAGACTATTTCTTCATGTACGCGCGTGGTTCTGATTAACCAAATGAAGGAAACGAATGTATGCGCGAAGTTTGTACTCGCGTACAACGCGCGAATCAAGCCTCCTCGATTCTCATTAAAGGAGGCTGTGAATTGTTTCTGTTATGAAATAAACGCTTATTTGATTTTGATTTGAATATCAAGTAGCAGTTCATTCCAGCAAGCAGCAGCAACAACCAAAAATATGTGATCGCTGTGAGTCATGGTGGTGGTCCACGGGATCTCCAGAGAACTGCTGTTATGAACATTACTTCTCATGTTTTTTCTGTGTTGCACATGAAGTTGAATTTCACTTTGCAGATATTTTGGTGCTGATCACATCAAACATTTGTGAACAATAAGACAAATTTCATAAATTTGCCTAGCTTCCACCGGCAACCAGTGAAGATGTAGGAGATCTTTTACATGAATCTCGTGGAGACTACAGTTGAGGAATAACCTGGCCGCTCCATTCTGCCAAATCTGTAAATTCTTTAGTTAGTACTGTGGTGCATTTTAAAGAAGTGAATTGCCGTAGTCCAATGTTGAAGTTATGATGGAATGTATCACCGATTTCAATGTGTCAGGTTCCAAAGATCTTGCTGTTGGCCTAAATCTCCGCAGATTAAAATTGATTTTCTTACAAATGCTAGAAACTAGTGTGTCGACATTCATAGTGTGATTCATTTGGAATCCTAAATTCCTTACAGATTCTGAAGGAATAATAATTAAATCACCAACTTTTACAAAATTAATTTTCGATTTCTCAAGTTGAACTTAAGAACCAACAATCATAGCTTCAGTCTTGTCATCATTTGATAGAAATAATTGTTGAACATCCAGCAGCAAATTTCGTCTAAGCACCTCTCCATTACACTTAATGCATTAGCTAGACTCGTTGCATCGGTTGCATAGGATATGTAGAGTTGATGACCATCTGCATAAGCATGGACATGAATGTCGGAGAACTTGCTAATCACCTCATACAAAGGCGCAAGGCTCAGCACAAACAAAAAGTGCACCAAGACAACTTCCCTGGGTAACACCTTGACAGATTCAATAAGGGTCAGAGCATCGATTATTGATTTTCACAATTTGATAACGACCTTCAAGAAACGAGCGAAATCATTTAAATACAAGCTCTACCTATACCCTTTGTTGAGAGAGTTGCTAATAACTTGGAATCTGATATTGTATCAAATGCTGCGCTATTGTCAAGAAGAACAAGAAGACTTAGCTTTCTATCATCCATATTTCGCAGTAGATCAGACTGAACTTTCAGAAGTGTCGTTTCCGTACTATGAAAACGCTTGTGAGCAGAATTCAGTTCCGGTAAAGATGCAGCGTAATCACAAAATGACACATTTTGTTTCATTGTTATCATTTCAGTCAACTTAGAAAGAAAAGAGATTGCTGACCGGTCGAAAAAACGCTAATGTAAAAGGAAGAAATGGTAAAAAAAGAAGTTATAATTAATAGAAAACAACTTGAACTTCATGCGTGAAAGGAAAGAATATCCGGCCAAATGAGATAGATAAAAGAGCGTGTTGTATACAATCCTCGCTCAGCATACACAGTTGACACGATGACATCCAAAAATTGACTGAATCTGCATCAAAAATACCTTTTAATTTTCGTTAGTAGTGTGACAAATGAACTGCTTCTTAGTTTTCGCGGCTTAACGTGTAGGCTAACTGATAAACATGTCATCTCCGTGGCACGGTGGTTAAGTGCTTAGCCTAGCGATCTTCTGCTCCAGAGGTCGAGCCTCGAAAGTTTCATTAGCCTTTATTCAATGATTATAATTGTTTTGGCAACTGATTAGTGTTGGTGAGGGTTTGATTCTGCCAATTGACTCAGTCGCATAAGTGGCTCGTAGCTCAGTTGGTTGAGCACAGGTCTAGTTAACCTTGGTCGTAGGTTCGAATCCTACCAGCCGCACATCTTTTCCGTGGCAATCTTATCTATCGTTTATTTCATTTCATTGTTAATTGGTCGTCGTCAGTAATGGCATCCGGACTAAAAGATCACAACGCTCCAGATTAAAGTCTGACTATGTCAGAATGGGATTAGTGACGCTAAAACATTCACACCCTGTAAAAATCAGAATTTAATATGTATTATCAGGAGTTACGTGACAGGCACATTGCTTACATTTAGCTCTCACATCCAATCGGTAGGAGTGGCAACTGAAATTCTTCTCGTAAAATTGTGGTGCAAAAAATGCCGTTATACGAATGTACATATACACCTTTTCAACATATGGTAAGGTTTCATGAGTAATGTAATTACAAGTGTGGTACATTGATGAGTTCAGTTCTCACGGCTGAACAGGAGTTTCAAATGTCAGCACCAATTCGCTCTTTTTTACTTCTGCTACAATTACTTCCGCTGTCTACCCAATAAAACAACAGATGTATTGTAGTGGGCTCAGGAGCTGAGAGAGGCGTTGTGTGACTTTTTAGTTCTGCCGTGTTTATTTCTTATCATTAATGTTTGCTGATAACGGATATGCTCATTTCACTTTTGAATTTCTTTTACAATTGGTGTATAACATTTACTATAGTGTGATAAAGTTCCGTATCATCCTGATGCTGTGTGAAGCTGAAATAATAGCCAATGTACATCTCAGCCTAGAACTGCATCAATTTTTCATGTTAACTACTAAAAACCGAGAATATAATATACGTTGTTAACCTACTCTTCCTCCATTTGTTGTTGCAAAATCAAGTCCGCGGCACATTCTTCGGGCCAAGTCTCTACAAAGCAGCCGGCTGCAACGAAGAGAGTTAAGTTAGAGTGTAGAACAAGTACATGCGCAAGTGTAGATTATGCATATACATTGACGCTGCTTGTTACGAGTGTTGGCAGCTGTTTATATAAAAACGGCATCATAAACGACGAATTTAGGATTATTTTCATTTTTATCAATTTACTATTCGGAAATAAATTGCTATTTCTGCTCTAAGAAAATAGACATTAGGCAAGCAGGAAAATAATTGAAAGTAAAGTTGTCATGTTACGTAACCTATTATAGGAAATTAGCACGTGTCCATAAAATCTCAGCTGCTGTACAATAATTGGTCGCATTAGTCTGATCTCTTCATCTAAGAGAGATTTAAGAGAGTACTTAAAATTATTTACGCCGATTACATATCAGATTACAGGCTATTATCATAGGAGTCCTACAATGCTTCATTTCAAGCTAAGTGTCAGCCAACTTAACGCAAAATTATAATTTAGAAAAAATAGCGCATTGCCATGTAAATCAAGGAAACACATATGGAAATGTTTAGTGTTGATAATGCCTCAGTCATCTCATAAGATATATCATACAATCAAAGACGTCGAGTCAGACTTCAATGTACACTTTCCAGCTCGGTCATAAAACAGATCTCAGCTTGTCAAAGTAGTTGAATTTAATGGAGGACCGCATGATAAAATACATAGTCAATGGTCCAACAAAAAGGGCGATAAATGAGTGAATAAGTTATGTAAATCAAATTTCTGTATGGAAACAGCCGATCAAGAACATCATCACCTGATACTGAAAGAAATGCACACAGACAAAGGCAAATCATTACATCAACTGGATCTCGTAAATTATTCTTCCAATAATCGATAAAAATAAGGATGACTGACATTCTGACAACCCTAGAAACGCCGCCGCCGGTCAAAATTGCATCGGAGCAGGAGCATAATAATAATCGCCCCTCGGAATAGCGAGCTTTTCTACAAGAATATCAAAATAATACTAAATACATATGAACGCGCTTGAAAAACGCTTCATGCATGAGATATTTTATCATCATTTAGTTAGCTTAAATTAATCATCATATTAATTAATATTAAATAACTAATCTTAATCATTTGACAGCTGATCAAGCAAGTTCTGAGATGAATGATGAGTGATGACATACTTCATGCATTGTGATTAAGGACCTGCGAATCGACAAATTTTGAGTAGAATCGAATCGGGCCGTGATTCACGAATCGAATCGAATCAAATCATTAAAAATTTGCATAGCCCTACTTCAGCTGTTTGATTTGCGGTTTACTTAGCCCAAAGATATCGAAGATCTCGTGGATTCTGAACAAGAACAACGAATAAATCTTCTAAATTGCAAGCACTAATAGGCAGCTGTTATGTTAATAAACATTAAAGACGCGGCATGACATTTTTCGGGCTTGTTATAAGAAAAAGTGCGATAGAAAACCTTGTAGCCACCGGAATGGTGAACGGCAACCGACCTGTAACAAAGGCTATCATTTGCGAATGCGATTTCATAAGAGTGCAATCTGTCCCCCAATAATGTTGCCCGAGCAATGAAATATCAAGATGAAAGGAGAAAGTTGTTCATGTCAAGATCCTCACGCTCCGGTGAAATATGGAAAAAAAGGAACTGACAATATGGGCCAATTATACTGTTAACTAACAAGAAAGCATAAGCGCATGCCAAAACCGTATTAGGATTGAAAGATGAGTCAAACTAAAGCATTTTATATCTTTCATATTTCTGGGATAATTATTGTCTACTCCGCTTTATAACTCGCCTTTTTTCGAATGGCATGTTTAATGCATATAGAAGTAGGCGCTAGATTATGAGTTAGATAGTGGATGTTGATTTGATATGCGACTTCACAATGGCCTTGTTTTTGCTAGAAAGGTAGTTTGATGATGGAAGATATTTTTTGCAACCTCAGGCTTGTAGAAGTCTCTTAAATCTCATCTGATTGGAAACGTAGCCCCCATCAATCGCTCCTATACTTAAATCCTGAGCCCGGGAAAAACCAGTTTTCAAGAGCTGAAAATCGGCAGAATCTATAATTTCTATCTTAATTTTCAGACAACAATAACAGAATTTATCCAGCAAGTCCCTAAAACATTATATCATTAAATTGTTGTTTCAATAATGCTTGCAGCTTCCCATGATATCACTGACCGCAATCACGATCCTTAAAATAATTTATTCTGACATTCCGGCTGATTTCACATTAATATATTCTAGGCTAAATTATGCCGACTTCCAAATTCGTCACTCAAAGTCATACTTGCGGAAGCATGAAGATCTCGAGCACTATAATGTAGACTAATTCTCGCTTAAGGACTAGCCCGGGCCTGGAAGCTGAAAATCATTCAAATCACTGCTTGAGTTATAAGGTTTCAGGAACCCGAGCTTGCAACCACAAGTTATCAAGAGCATGTAGCACGCACTGTGTAGCATGCACATGTAGCTGCTTCGACTAACTTCTATTCAGCAACTGACGCTTTCAACCGCTTTCAGTGAGAATCGAACATCACACACAACCTAACGTTGAAGTCGTGTCGAACGAGAAGAGGCTATAAAGCAAAGAAAACAAATGGAGTAATTTTTGGCCGGTCGAAAGTGGACCGATTCGAATTTTTCTCGAATAACGGTATCAAATCTCGAGGCTTCGCAGGTCCTTAATAATGATCCACTAAGATTCCACATAAGTACTTAGTCATTGACTCATTATTACTGTGATAGTTTCATTCAATTTACTCCGAATTTCTTACCAGGGGATTCCTCGTCTTCCGGAGGGACATCATTATCAGTTTCAATACTGAAATTGGCTACTTTCATAGACATCTCGCGACAAAAAGCATCATCGCTATTCTCTAAAAGATAAAAATATGTTGTTAGAGACATGAAATGCGTCAAGGTCTTGGTAGTGAATACATGGTAATAATGTTCATTGACAAGTCTGTTCATTTTCAAAAGGATCACAAGGCATCTACATGAACCAACTAAACGTTCATATATAGAAATTAGCACAAGTAGGCTATAAATCAGACGCTTAGAATGTAAATGAAATACAATGATTTGTTAGCAACGTTGACGTTTTTCCTCGCTATCAAAAGTAGGACTCAATAATTTGATTAAATTTGTTTCTATTATGATCGAAAGTAATCCACATGGCTTGTATCACTTTTGTTTTGCATACACTGTTCTTTCAATCAATCAATCCTTTTACGTCCGTTTTCCAGACTCGCTGGGTTGGACGGGGTTGATTGATTGATTTGACACTGTTCTTTATCAAGATTTCCATTCATGACAAGCCTGTTTGTCTAGCTTCAATGCTAATTGAAAACCTCCGATAACACCAGAAAGTAATGACACTTTTATCTTATGTCAATCTACTTGGAAAAAATCAGATATTGTTGTGGATCCATTTTTGACGTAAAAAACATAATATTTTAGTGTTTGCTAAAAGCTGTAGTTTGGTCGAAATTTTGACTTTGTCTCAATCTTAACTATTGTCTCCTGAAATAAACGGGACATCTCTCACCATGTCCAGTGGCGTCCTTAACGCACAGCAGCCGAAGGATGTTAGAATCATTCGTTGTTTGATACATCGATAGCAGCGGCTACAGCTAGGCGTTAATATGTGCCTTAAAACTGCGAGTCGAAAGTACAAGTCATATTTTCATAGATATTCAACCACCACCATGGTGAAGTGTTGTGCTTCTAAGTGCAATATATAAGTGATGATAACAATATGAACAATGTGTGTTTCTACCAATTTCTATCAGACAAGAAAATGTGAATTGTCAGTGTTCATGCACAGTGTCTAACAAGTTATTGACGATTTTTGTTTAGCCATATTTTCTCTAACTTCTAAACTGAGACTTACCTAACATTGAAACTTAAACACACTTATAACACACCACTCCCAAAGACTTCCAACCTCTTTTCCAGTCATTCGAGTTAACGTCCAGTGCTCACATCTATACATAACTACGGGGCGGATTACTTTGGTGCATGCTTCAATTTTTGTATCACGTCACAACCATTGCCTTCCGAACACCTTTGAGCGCAAGCGTACAAAGCGCTCCTGCAGCAACTCTCGCAGAGATCTCCACCTCCAGTTCGTTATTTCGATTCAGTCTCGATCCCAAATAACGTTGCTGACTTCTTGAAGCTGCATTCCTCCATAATAACAATGATGTTTTATGAAAAAATTCCCCAACATTGAAAATCGTGGGGCATGTACGTGTCCCACGTAGTAATTGTACATGTAGCGCACGCTTCCATGAAAGATGCAAGTGATAGAAAAGAAACAAAACAAGATATCCAAGTGTGGGCCAGTTTATCACTCTTGCTTACTTTCATCAGCTTTGCCTTCCTTTCATTCATCGTCAGGCCAATTTTTTCTGCAGCCGCTCTCAGCTCATTCGTCGTTCTATGCAGTTCTATGACTCTCAGCCATTAAATCGACATCATCCGCGTATGCCAACCGGTCACAATTCAGGTCTTCTAGACTCAATCCACCCGAATTTTCCACTTGTCTCATCACCACTCCAGCGCGAAGTTGAACAAAGCTGGTGCCCGAGGCCATCCTTGTCTCTAGCTAGAGGAGACTAGGAACGTGTCAGTGACCTCACTTCCAGCTCTCCCACAATGCGCTTAGCATTTCTGTGTGTGGCCTGCCAAAAATCAGCCTGTACGTCATCGAGACCTGAAGCCTCACTCTTCATTATACCTCTTATGACTTCACTGATCTCCGTCAAAGTTAGATCAGTCACTTCAATATCCACATCTCTGCACACCTATTCGTCTTCATCTGGATCACTATTTGTAGGCGGTCTGTTGAGTAATTCTTCAAAGAATTCTCTCCCTCTCATGACGTCCGTCTTACAATTAGAAGTTTTCCCGCTGCATCTCACACCATAGTTTGACGAGGTTGATATCCTTGCCTCAAACCCTAAATTCTTTGAAATTGTTCCTTCACACTGTTCTTCTAAACGTATCTAACTCTTCCACACTACTCCTGACCATCGCTCTCGTCTTACGTCGGCTTATTTTCTTGACTGCACGCCAAACTTCCCTTAGACCTTGCTCACTCCCCTGGTCTTGACAACTCAAGCCGAAATTCTCTAGCGTGTCTTCCAGCTTCCACCGCCGCCCCACTCTTCACAGAACTACACATTTCTCCATGTTTTCCCCTGAGGGCCAAAGACCTTTGCTGCATCCAGTATTGCTCCGCTGGCCATCCTCCATTTCTCACTTATGTTCAAGTTGCTCTCAGTAGGAGCCTCGAACCGATTATTCACTTCCACATTGTATTCTGTCAGACATTTAGGGACACTGATTGCTTCCAGATTCACTCTTCTCTCCACCATGCCTCGAGCAGCTTTCACCTTCGCTTCACCACCATGTGATCAGAGTTGCATTCTGCGCCCATCCACACGATTTCGTCAGCAGTTGATTAGGTTGTGGTCAGTCTGTGTTTTGGCATAGCCATTCGATGAAACCCATGTTGCCTACTGAATGTCACAATGCAGGAAGATTGTTCCATAATTACCAGGCCTTGACCATTACCATCAATTACCATAATTGATGCTGACCGATGCAGACTGTGTCTCCGATAACCCAATTCAAAGCCTCGACTTCTTTTCCCACCTCCGCATTGAAGTGAAGTCACCTAGGACAAGTAACACGTGATGTGTTGGATTTCTATCCAAGATCTCACCTAGTTGGTTGCAGAAATGGTCTTGGATTACCACCAAAGCCACTTTATTAAGTGGGCGAGTAGACAATTACAACTATGGTGTTACACCATTGTGTGTAATGGTGCAATAGGACATTCATAATTTCATGCAATCAACTGATTATAAGAAGCAGGTGATTTATCGATCTATACTAATTTGACGGATTGATTTTGATTGAAATCTTGAAAATGCGGTTTTTTAATGCTGGAAATATATATTGTGGATGGTTTTTTGCGTGGAAAAATATTATTCGCTCAGCAGATGAAAAAATACAGGCAACACATTCTTGAAGTTATCAGCCGACCGATGAGCTACGCGTTGGAAGAACGACATTGTGCGTCCCATCTTTGAGTCGAATCGCCTGAGCATTTCTCCTCAACACTTAGTTCGAAGAGCACTTCATCTATCTGCGAGGTAATTGTGGCAAGTGGAGGAATATAATTCTGTGATATCAAGATAAGAAAGCGCAGTTTGATTTTCTACATCTTATATTTATCATTCTAGGATTTCGAGGTAACAAAACTCTCAGTTTTTCATGTCAACGACACCATGTAGTGTGTGGACATACTTCGATGCATTACTTATCACTGACCTGTCGACTGACAAATACAGAATGTAGAATGGTGTCCTCAGACTTGAACACTTTGATAAAGCAAGCACAATTCTTTGACAACCGCTTCTCAATACAACATTCATTAATCTTGGTTCTGTCGAAACGTCTGATTATCAGGATTGCTGAGTGCCAATTCGCAGGGGCATAAAATAGAAGTCATATGACTTGAACCAATTAAGCACATAATTGCTTGGCAGCCGCCGACGCGGCGCTTCACTCTACAAGCGTTCTTCACGACGGCTCGGAAAACCAACGAGTCCTCGTAGGGCAAACCACCACGTTATCTGTTCAAGTCTGAGGACTTCTATTCAGTTTTATGGCAAGGCAAATTGGCACTTAGCAATCTTAGCGACTGTGGCAGCAGCCTTCTGCGTGCCATTAGCCTGGTCATCATTCTAGATGCTAACAGTTGCTCTAAGCCTTTCTGGAAGTACTTGATGAGTTCTTTTATTAGTGAACTTAACGTCTTCGACTTAAGGATTACTGACAAGAACTTATTTAACTTGTGAACATCCTTCTCATCAGTGATGTTAATCTATCTCTTAAACATGGCCATGGGTCAATATTGTAAACACTGAAATGTTGATGCACAAATCAAATTCGAATCAAACCCATCAGTTGTCCATTTTCTTGCATATAAATGCACGCGTCCTCATAAAGAAATACATCAAAGATAGGAAATTGAGTTATTTATTACCTTCAAGATTATCATCTGCAGTGTCCATTTGGCTAGAAATGAAAGTAGTTGCGGCTGGAACCATCGGCCCCAACCTTAGGAAAGACGAATCAGGTGCCCCAGCTGAAGAAATGAATGGCAGGAAGCGCTCTGAAGCATGGCTTCCTGTCTCTAACATCAGTCGCTTTTTCAACTCTTCCAGCGCTCGTACAGCCTCTATGCTCCAACTCTCAGTATTCTCTTGAGACGCTCCACTACTGCCGATACCACCGTTGCTGTTCACCTCTTCAGGTACGGCTTGCAATTCCCCGTATCCCAGTGTCGGAGCTGTAAGTCCTCCACGATGCTCCTGTGGAAGTTGATTTATTAAATAAAATTTACAAGAAATTTATTTCCGTGACATCATCTACAACATACAGTCAAAATTGCTAAATTTCAAATCTTAATTTTAAAATTATTCTGATGTTACGTTAAGAGTCCAAAATATCATGAAAACGCTTTAAAATATTTTCCATGGTGTGATTACAGCGACAATTCTTGAGGCCGAATTCCATTTACATACCATAAGATAGTGGAAATAAGAACAATTAAGTAATGTGCATAATTACATCAACCCCGGTAAGAAATTAGGTTTCAGGACAGTATTTCAATATATGACTAAAATCAATTTGAGAGAGCGGAACCAGCGTGATTCAGGAAAGTGCAACTTCTTCCAGTATTCCACTATCAACTGCATGTATGCACAATCTTATACAAATCATAACTGCAGATTATGCAAAATGCTGGTAATTTTGCTTACTTTCTCATCTTCAAACGGAATTGGTCTCAAACTCAAATCGTCATAGCGATCCACAGTTTATAATTTATTGAATCACGTCTCAAGATGCATAATACAAACTTGAATGTACTCAATGAAAATATGACGGATAAATCATTCTTCGATTGCAACCTCAGCTACAGAAAAGCAAGAACTCTTTTTAATTAATATATTTTTTCAACACAATCAATACAATACCCCAGAAAAGAATTGTAACAAAATTCAGCGAAAAGTAAAACTAATTGCAAGTTGAAGCAATCTGATATCCATATCAATCACTATATAATTCCCAATCCAAATATAAATCAAAAAGAACAAAAACTGTAAACTAAATTTGAGATTGCTAGAAGATGGTCAGATGTTATGTTAAATGCAAACTGAAAAGATGCACGAATTTGGGATCTATAAAAGGCAGACAGAATGTTGTGATTAATCAACCTTTACCAAATGTCACACGTGACGGCTGCCAGAACATGGACAAGTTTCTCTATACATTACATATACTTTGTGTTGATGTCGAGGGCTGTGAACTAGGCCTGCTGTGATTCCTGGACTTAGATGAATTCTTGACCTGCTCTCATTTTTAAACTGAGAATGTAACTCAACATTTCATAATTCTATTTATAATCGTAGCTAAGTTGTGCGCACTATGTAAGCAAAAAAACTGGAATAGGTGACAAAACACTCGAAGATATCATATCAATCAACCTACTTTTGCTGTAGGTGCGGTGATGTCAAGGATGAAGTTGTCATCATCATCTTCGTCTTCTTCCTCACTTTCTTCCACTAAAAATGAATTCCGACCATCACTACTGTATTCCTCATCAGAATGGACTTCCGCATCAAACTCGTCCTCGCTGAGATCTGCATCTTCCAATTCATCTTCGGAGCCATGAGCTCCACCATCCCCCATATTTCTTCGCAAACGTCGACGACGGCGGTAAAACATGCCGCGTTCGGACCGCTCGCCACCATCCTTGCTTTCGCCCTTTTCTGCAAAATGAGTAATTGCTGTTTGCAAAATGAAGAGTATCTCCTTCCTATAATCGCTAAATAATTGTTCAACCGAAGACCTCTCATTGATAACACTAGCAAACAAGCACCGTATTTCTTCGAATCATAGCAGCACCTCGTGTCAGGAGTTTGTGATAGCAGCTGTGACTACTGTTTGAAGCTGGAATCTGAGCAATAATTAAGTTTGCATCTTTGTTGGATGCACTTTAGTGTTAAGTGTTTTACGTTATTTGATAGTGTCACATATTAAGCAAAGAATGCCTCCATGCACGTAGCGAATAGAGTAGACTTCGCATTTACGGAAACTTTAACCGATGTGGCCGCTGCTACTTCATTATCAGTTTCACCTGACAACTTGACTCTTAAATCAAAAGCTGAACAGCTATTTATATTTAGGAGGTCCAACTATTGTAATCACCATCAATTGTTGTGTTAGAAATGTTTTCAATTGGTTGGTATCAGAACCCGTTTTTTACGAGCGGCTTCTACATAATACGATTCGACTCCAATTCATGTAGATGCATATCTATCAAACTGTTCGTAACTTAAATGCTGCATCGTCAATATCATCATATCGAAAATACTGTACAAGCATGAAAAATTGCAAAAATTGCGGTTTTCATAAAATCGGGATCGGCCATTGAACTTTTTAATAGTAGCCGCCCTCGATTAGTGGTCGCAGCCAAGAATGAGTATTTTAATAGCACCTGCCCTCGCATTGTATCCGCCTTCGAATAGCAGCGCACCCATGAATGACAATTTTCAATAATAACCGCGGTATCGTAAATCTAATTTATATAGAAAGTGAACTGCCAAATATTTAAGGCATCGTACTTGATTAGCATATCACGCGATCGTGTTGTTTCAAACCGTAATGTTATTCTAATCCTTTCCGTCAGATTATCGGTTTCAGCAGGAATGACTTGTCTGGTGATATGGTAGGCAAGGGTAACTTACACAGTTCGGTAATCTATGTGAGATATTTAGAAATATCGTAGAGTAGACCTACTATGTGTGAAGTTTAGAGATATTCACACGCATTCAAGTGCGTTAAAATCAGATCCAGATTTCCTGTTTCGCTTTTTGAGATTCATATGATTGTATGATGATGTCAGCCAATTAATCCTGATCACATACATTTCTGCTTCACGCTCTAAACATTAAATCCTGCGCTTCTGGTCATGATAATTACAGGGACGCGGCCAGATTTCAAGCTTTGAATTCCTAGGCGATTCCCGGACTGTTTCATCGAATTTCCACCCCATTTTTATATTAACCAGAAATGTAATTCCAATAACACTGTTCAATAAATTATTCGGACACTTCTTTGAACTATCTTTGTCATCAAATTTGAGATATTCCCGCTTGAGCTTTGCTTCTGTGAGTGGTGGTTCCGAAGAATTATTAAAATATATGCCTTTCTTTCCTCATTGCCTGCAGTCAGTGAACAATTTCAGAGATCCAACAAAATGTATGGACAGAAAAGTTCATTTCCCGAACTTTTCAACCATCAAAAATTATTTCATTATCATCAAATGGTTAATATAATTCTACTTACTTACTTACTTTATCCTTTTAGCGTCTTCGTTTCCCCTATGACTAGAGGGTTTGACGTTTGATCAACCGTCTCCAATGGTTTCGATCCTGGGCGTCCTCTTCTGTCGCACCAATCCTCGTCAGATCATCTTTGACGTTTGCGAGCCAAGTCTTCTTCGGCCCTCCTCGAGGACGCGCTCCTTCCACCACGATGTCCAGTACACGACCAAGGGCTCCTTCTCCGTTTCTCCTCTTCACATGCCCGAACCACCTCAGTCTTTTCTCCGTGATCACTTCTTCCACCGGGCTAATGCCACACCGACATGCCACTTCACTGCTGGAGATGTTATCAGCCAGTGATATGCCGCACATGTAGCGTAGCATTCTCCTGTCGCATGCCCGTAATTGATGTTGCAGTCTTTCTGTCAGATTCCAGGACTCCGCACCGTAGAGCAACACAGATCTCACACAAGTGCTGTATACAGTGGCTCTGCACTTCAGCGGGATATGACAGTTGCGTAGAAGACTGGCAAGCTCTTTCCACTTCTTCCACGCTGATGCAACTCTTGCTTTAACAGCTCGCTCTGATCCGCCGTTGCATGCGAGGAAGTCGCCGAGGTAACAGAAATCGTACACTTCATCCATTTCTTGGTCATCACTCTCATCATAGTCTTCATGAGCGCTGGTTAGCACAGTTGGGGAGCGAGAGCATGTAGGACAGCGGAAATCGACCACGTAACAAATGCTTCTCAAGCCGCTGCAGCGCTTGTGGCACCACTTGTTGCATTGACCACAGAGGACCGAGTTGACGCCAACACCCCTTCCACACACACCGCAAGGATACCTGCCTCCGCGAATGGGTTCGCTGGGTTCCTTTCCGCTCACCATGTATTTGGTCTTCCCGATGTTGACTTTCATACCACAGTTTTCCATTCTCTCCTTCCAGTGCCCAAACCTCTCCATGACTTCCGTCTTACTCTCACCAGTCAGAACCAGATCGTCGGCGTATAAGAGCTCCCAGACACCTCCGATCATGCAGTCTCTGGTTGCCTCCTCCATCACTAGGATGAAGAGAAGTGGGCTGAGAGCGGATCCTTGATGTAGTCCAACGTTGATCCCGAACTCGTCAGATTCTAGAACGTTGTAATTAGTCGATTTTTCAGACTTCAATTGTCAAACATGCTAAGTTGAAGCAGCAAATTGCATTTTGGAACGCGATATTTTGAACAGCTATGTATTCATGCCATGATAGATTACCATGATATCATAATGCACATGTTAATACAGTGGCACGATGGCACAGTTATCAAAAAAAATTCGACATGAGAAGCCAAGAAAATTGCCACACTTAGAGCTCCTATCGGATTACCGGATCATTCGGCTCATGATCCGGTAACTGTTATCGGATCGGCTCATATTCACTTTGGATCATGGGCATCAGCCGATCCGATGATTCGGTAAATGATCCGATAACTTTATAGTACAAGTAGGTTTTCCTCTCCTGAACCAGTGAACTAAGATAAAAGTTTACATTTGGAACTGGAATTATACGTAATTTGTAATGAATTCCAGTGGCGGGAACAGTTAATCGATTCCGCACGATTAATCGTGCGGCGGAATCCATCGCGCGAATCTTGAATGACCAGGAATCGTGTGATTCTTTTGCAATGTGACCTCCCAATGAAATTTGTTTGATGACACAAACACAATGTTTCTATTCACTGATTCGTTTTTCATTTGAATTTCTTCATTCGTTTGAGATATTTGCGATGCGCGGGTGCTCGGTCCTGAGATCATGTATAGCTAGACAGTGTTACCGTGTGAAATCTCTATGAGATTTCCCTATACCCACATCCATGAACTTCCATGCCATACCGCAGGAATGCGTTACTTTATACCATCGCATTAAGCACGTTCGTTTCGGCCAGGTACACGATTTATGCGAATCATACATGTTGTCAAGGCAGTGAAGCAAAGTAAGTCCTTATCATATTATATCTCCGCATTGAAAGCATATAAATACGGACATTGATAACAATGCGCATTAATGACTTATCTACATTTAATATGCACACAATGAGCATAACCCGGTAGAAATTGCACTTGACGATTTGCTATGACGACTAGTTATGAAGATTGTAGAGTGCCAGTTCGCCCATAGGCCTAGAATAGAAAGATGTCCTAAAACTTGAACTGTTTGAGCTTCAAGCTCAAAAATTCCTTAGCAGCATAAGACTCTGCGCTTTTCTCAGTCCAGAATCGGTTCAAGGTAGTCCACTGAGCTCGGAGAAGGTCGAAGCCCGGAACCTTTGCCACTGGTCCTCAATTGAAGATTTCTTCTTTACATCGCACCTCTCTAATATCTCCCGCCAAGCCTGCGACAGACGAAGTCTGTGCGTGGTTAGTTTCTCCATATAGGATGACGTGATATCAAGCGGAGGGGTGGTGGGTTTTGAAGATCTTTTGAAGAAGTATTACATGCTCTCAATTTAGGAAATTATCAAACTTTTAATGGTCTAAGAAATGAAACTAATGCAAGCTAGATTACCTGCATACTTCTAATCACTGAATCTCAAAATATTCAGAATCGCACGATTTTTGATTAATCGTGCGCTGAGTAGCACGATTCGGAATCGTGCGAAAATCGAATCGCGACCTCTTGTCTCATAGATGTATAGTTATTTTCTCGTATGCCTAGACTAGAATTCCTCAAAGAGGATTCAGTCAATTTCACGATTACTAGTTTTGCAGATGATGCCCTATATAGGCCCCTGTAACTGCAAAAAAGTGTTCTTTTTCAGGTGGAAGATTAATATGGTACTTTTTGGCTACAAAATATAAATAGTTAAGTTAAAACACTTGATTGTAATCATTGAACGATTGTAGGTTTAAATTTCATTACCGGATCACACCGGATATCGGATCATTGCCCATCGGCTCTCGGATCACGCATGTAGTTATCGGATCGGATCCCGGCTCATGCCCATGAACCGATCCAGTGTGAGCCAGTAGGAGCCCTAGCCACACTAAACGAAGACCGCAAACGCCAAAAGTAGTCCAGCTCATTATCCGTTTATGTCAGTTTGCGTAGAAGCAGTGGGCGCATGGAAACTGTCGGTCATAAAATGTGTGTCTGGTTTATAAATATGATATAATGCAACCTCTCCATCTTTCTTGATTCGAAGGATAGCGATGGCGGTGCATCGCAACAATGCTTGTATTGGGGACGCTATTGGAGGAAGTTTTTTTATCTGGTTTAATTTGACTCAATCTGATTGTGCATTTCTTCTTGGCATCTTTGAAACGTCATTGAAATAATAGACGTTATCATTGAATATCAAGTCTCAAAAGGCTGCTTGCTACTTCAATTGACTTAAACCAAAAATTATATGAAAAAAGTTGTAAAATTATAAGTATGTGTCCAAACTTCAATACTGAGGGAGGAAGAGACAATAAACGAGGTGCACTAATCGGTTGATAAAAATGAAATATTCTGTGGTCATTAGAATTAGAGAGTACGGAAAATTAATTTTTGTTTATCATTGTAAAATCACTTAGATCGCACAAGCTCAAGTCACTGAATGAAGGCCTGATCATCTGTACTTCTTTAACAAAATAGTGAACCAGTTAAATGAGTGATGAAATGTGTAGGCCCAGCAAAACATATTCAAAAAAACT